>JAHRHZ010000017.1:26472059-26543413 GCA_024137785.1 Ginglymostoma cirratum | reverse complement strand
AAAACATTTCTGATGAAGGGTCTAGGCCTGAAACATCAAGCTTTCCTGCTCGGCCTGCTGTGTTCATCCAGCTCCACACCTTGTTATCTCTGATAATAAAACTTCCCTTGATTAAGAGAACCAAATTGTTCATAGTGTTCCAGCTGTGGTCTGTCTAGTGCCTTTTACAGTTTTAGCAAAATGTCCCTTTTATATTCACTTCCTTTTGAAAGGAAGACCAACATTTCATTTGCCTTACCTATTACCTGCTGAAGTTGGGTGTTAGCTTTTTCTGATTAATGCACTGGGACTCCCGAATTGCTTTGTTCTGTCGCTTTCTGCAGCCTTCCTCCATTTAAATAATATTCAACTTTTATGCTTCCTGCCAAAATGCATAACCTCATATTTCCCCGCATTATATTCCATGTACCAGGTTTTTTTCTGTCATTTAAAATATCCATATTGCCACTGCAGACAGTCATTCTTAACCACTTGCCTTCCCACCTATTTCTGTCATCTGCAAACTTTACTATCGTAGACTCATTTTCCTCATCCATATCATTAATATATATTGTAAATAATTGTGGCCACAGCCCTGAGCTCTGTGGTAGCCTACTAATTACAGGTTGTCAGCCTGAAAATATCCCCTTAACCCAATTCTCTTTTTTATGTAACTTAGCTAATCATGCTAATGTACTACCTCCAACTCCACAGGTTCTTATTCTGTTAGCCTAATGTGTGGTACGATATCAAATGCCTTCTGAAAGTTCAAGTTTATTTGTTTCTTTATTCATTAATAAATAGAGGGTATTGCTGGCGAGGCAACATTTATTACCAGTCCCTAACTGCCCATAGGGCAGTTGAGTCAACCAAATTATTACATCCAGTGCTTCCCTTTTTAATCAATCTTGGTAGTTACCTCCTCAGAGTTTGTCAGGCATGACTTTGACTTTGTGAAGTGATGTTGACTGTTTGATCATGCATTTCTAAATATTCCTATTACATCCTTTATGGTAGACTTTTAACATTTTCCCAATAATGGATATTGTTAACTGGCCTATACTTACCAATTTTGTCTCCTTCCTATTTCAAATAAAGGAATTTCATTGACATGGATTGAAATGAGAAGTACACACATTTAAAATTTAAATCTTAAACTGCTAGGTACAATTTTTGACTCAGAGCCAGGATCTCTGTTCTCATTGTTCCTTTCTAGACCTCCACATCTAGATCAGGAATTGACCATGAAATTTCAGTCTTGAATGACTGCAGCAGGATTAATTTTAAACTTGTGTAAATCCAGCTATTTGTGAACACTGGAGAGATTGCTGGCAAGCTTATGTATTAGCCAAGGCCAAGAGTTCAGTGGTGCAAATTATACGGCAACTTGGTCTACTCTACAACTCTTATCTCTCCACTCCCATCTGCTGTGTTGTTTTCACTTTAGTATCTGCCAATACTGTGACTCCTCTTGTACATTGCCAGCAATTTCTGATCCATTGTAAGAATTGTTAGTGAGCAGGACCAACTGCAGCAATTCATATTATGCCACATTATTGATACTACAGTACCAGAGCACACCACACTGACTCAAATGGAACACTGCATCTGAATAATTTAAGGAATGTGATACATTTGAAAACATTAACCTCAGATTTAGCTGGACTGTAGTGGTTCACAAAGACAGATCTCCACAATCTTTAGGGACAACTAGAGATGGACAATGTTGGCCAACATGCCACAAATTAATTAAACCGACTGCATATTTCATTTCAGATAAAAGGTACTGCAGATGCTGGAGAATCCGAGATAACAAGCATGGGGCTGGATGAACGCAGCAGGTCAAGCAGCATCATAGGAGCAGGAAAACTTGACGTTTCGGGCCTAAACCCTTCATCAGAAATGGGGGAGGGGAAGAGGGTTCTGAAATAAATAGGGAGAGAGGGGGAGGCGGATAGAAGATGGATAGAGGAGAGGATAGGTGGAGAGGAGGCAGACAAGTCGAAGAGGTGGGGATGGACACAAGCTTCAAAATCTCCCCTCCCCCAACCGCATCCCAAAACCAGCCCAGCGCATCTCCACCTCCTTAACCTGTTTTCCCTCTCACCTCAAGCCACACCCCCATCTCCTATCTACTAACATCCCACCCCCTTGACCTGTCCATCCTCCCTGGACTGACCTATCTCGTCCCCACCCCCCTACCTACACTCACCTTTACTGGCTCCATCCCCGCCTCTTCGACTTGTCTGCCTCCTCTCCACCTATCCTCTCCTCTATCCATCCTCTACCCGCCTCCCCCTCTCTCCCTATTTATTTCAGAACCCTCTTCCCCTCCCCCATTTCTGATGAAGGGTCTAGGCCCAAAACGTCAAGGTTTCCTGCTCCTATGATGCTGCTTGACCTGCTGTGTTCATCCAGCCCCATGCTTGTTATCCTGCATATTTCATTTTTCTGTTTGAGATTTCTAGTTCCCATGGATATCTAACATTTGATATATGCCATCAGTTTTATGTATCAGTTGCTGGGAGTATAAGTGCTACTACGTTAATGGAAAGCTGAGCTTTTGTGTGGTATAGCAAATACAGTATAACTGCAATAATTGAATTCTTGAAACAGTATGCTGTTGAAGTCAGCCAAAAGTGTGTCTTTGGCTGCTCCCAAGTCTTGTTCATCTGTCACCCTGTGCTTACTAACCTAAATTAGCCTCCAATTAAGCAACACCTCAGCTTTAAAGTTCTTTTCATTGTTTTCAAATTCCTTGTAGCCTCAACTTTTCGCAACTGTAATTATTTCCAGTTTTAATGCAATTAGAAATCTGGACTCCTCCAAATGTGTAATCTTCAGCATTCCCAATTTTAATGCCAGTCAAACCTTCTTTCTCCCTTAAAATCTCTCTATCACACTTTTGATCATCTGCAGAAAAAGCCCCTTTTGTGCCCTGGTGTCAAATTTTAATATTTCTATGAAGTGCCTTGGAACATTTTGCTATGTTAAAGCTATTACAAACAAATTTGTGGAGGTGCTGGTGTTGGACAAAGTCAGAAGTCTCAACATCAAGTTATGGTCCAACAGGTTTATTTGAAATCACAAGCTTTTGGAGTGCTGCTCTGAGAAGTCCCTTCACCTTCAAAAGGAGCAGCACTCAAAGCTTGTGATTTCAAACAAATCTTTTGGACTATAACCTGGTGTCGTGTGACTTCTGACTTTATAAACAAATTAGGTGGGTGAATGACAATCCTATGATACTTAAGCCAAAATAATTATCCTGCTTGCTGAACAGAAATGGATCTTAAGTTTTTTGCACTTAGAGGTGAATTTGACCTAAGAATTAAGAGGGAATTTAGTGGTAAAGACCAAAAGAAATATGAACAGGAGTAGACCGCTCAAGCCCCTTGTGCCTGTTCCAACATTCAGTAGGATCATTGAGTCATACAGCACAGAAACAGACCCTTCAGTTTAACTCATCCACACCTACCCTTTCTTCAACTGATCAAAAATATATCTCCACCTTATATATACACAAAATGACCCCACAGCTCTCTGTGGCATGGAGTTCCATACAGACATAACCCTCAGAAGAAATTACTCCTTGAAGGTAGACCAAGAATCCTGCTTATGGAAATTGGTTACTGCTCGATCCTTAAATAAAAGCAGCCCTCACGCCACCAAAATTAGAAAGGATTGGAATTTGTACCAAAAAAAAAAGCCAATGAAAGCTGCATTTGATCTGTACAATAAACTCAAAAAGCCAGTAAAAATTATTATTTTGTGTACCTTTGTACTTGATGTACAGAAAGAAAAAACAAACACATTTGGAAATAAGTTTTTTGAGGAAATATATATAAATAAAAAACCGAACCGTCACCACATAATCCAATTTTCTCAGTCCAAATCCCACACGATTTGTCTGAATAGGTCAGTTTACAAAATTACACTTCCATAATATTTACCATTTTAATATTAAATGTCAGTACCTTTGCAGCTTTGAACAAAATTTTGTCATTCAACTTTTGCTATTCAAAATTAAGGAAGGATAAAACAGTTAAAAACCTGCAATTGTTCAAAATAAAAGCTATGTTTAAGCCAGGAGTCAAGGAGTTCAAGCAGGATTGATACACTAAATGTATTAATTTTCCATATATACAGTACAATATTAGTGATTAACAGGGCTCTTTACTTGACTATACAATGAAATTGTTTGAGCTATTTTCTTACAAACTGCAAAATTCTATAAATGTCCATTCTCTGGAAGAACTAGTATTACTATTGCATCTGATCAATTGCTGTAACCCAAATTCAACTCATTTTATATTACTAAAACATTAAAAAGATGGTTTTGGGGTTGGAATTCAATAGTGTGCATAATAAGCAAAGCTATCTGCCACCTAATATACACCTTACTTGATATTCCTGTCCATTAAATTCATGATGTGCTGAAAGAATATTTCTTGGCTTATTGACAAAATTACATGTCTGCATATTTTATTCACTTAAATTACAAACGAACATACAGAACAAGTCAACATTCCTGTAATGCTGATTCTTTCATTTTGAAGTTCTGAACAGAAACTTCCAAAAACATAGTTAAAAGCTGCCAGAAACCAAATGTTCATTACCCAAACATTTGGGCCATAGTGCTGAACTAAAATTTCTTGTGTAATTTTTAAATACACCAATGGCAAAAAAAAAAAAAAAAAGACTGATCACTTAATAGCATTCATCTCCCAACGAATGAATTAATATGTTCTCCAGGAAAGTAGAAACTGTCTATAGATTTTACTCTTGAATGTTATAACTCCAACTGAGTGCGCTAAACTGTTGCTGCCTGTTTGCAGAGTTGGATTTGTCTGTGACTATTTTAATCATTAAATAACTTTTTGATTACACTTTCTCTGTATTATTTCCAAGTAAATTCCAATTCATAGAAATTACACTTCCATCATAAAATGGCTAATGAAACAAATTGTTATGTGGAGGATTAATAATATTTTGTAATATACCAACCAAGAGAACACCACAGCACCCTAGATCCTGCACTGGACAGAAACTGTAAAGATTAAAGTAAGACTTAAAAAGCACTAGATCATTCAGTCAAAAAGTTAAGACTTCACATTAACATATCATCTGAGCTCCTTTATCTGAACTACACAACTGCCCTATACTGTTCTCCGTATGAAATGAGAAATGTTCATTATTTTCAATCACGTTTGGACATATTACAACACACCTCTGGGGCAGGTAGGACTTGACCCCAGATGTTCTAGCTCAGAGGCGTCAGTACGCCACCAGAACCCAAATAGGGATGTTAAGTGGAGATTGCTGGAATCCAAAAGGTTCTGTTAATGGATGTTTAATGCCTAGTAGTTGAAGGTAATGAAAAGGTAGATTATGTTGGGCATCAATCAGAAAATATCTTCGCTATGTTCCCGCACATTTCACAATATGTCTGAACAGGTGGATTAGAAAATAATATACTTTTATTTTTGAGGTAGTGTACTTTTAGGCTGGATGACCCAAGTTCAAGTCCCAACTGCTGCAAAGATGCATCATAATCTGTTTGAACAGGATGATTAAAAACATATACATTGAGAAAAAGACACCATTTCACTTACTTTAAATTCGACGCTAATCACATACCTGATGTGCCAACATCCACACAAGGTTATGAGTAATTAAAAGATATATTCAAGTTATGTTCCCAAACATGCCCATCCCAGAATGTGTCATGACCTGTCTGATCAGGTTGCTCAGAACTATCTACTTAGGTATGTTTTAGAGCACCTGTGCAGTTGTGGTAGTGTCTCTAACTCGCGACCAGAAGGTCCAGGTTCAAGTTCGCTCTCCCTAGTAGTGTGGCATAACATATCTAAGCATAATTCAAATCAACCTGCTCAGACATATTGTTGGTTTTGCAAACAGCAATTAAATATGTAGGCCATCTTTGACAAAAACCCAGATTCAAATGTGTGCCATAACATGTCTGAATAGAATGATTAAAAATAACTACTTCAATATGTTTTGATTTGTTTCTTTTGTTGCAAGGGAGAAAAAAAAAAGTCATACGTTAAGAGGGTTCTAGTGACAGAGATAGTGCTCCTATCTCTTGGGCCAGAAGGTCAAGGCTAAAGTCCCATCTGTCCCACAATTTTCCAGAACGTCAGTATATTTTTAAAATCAACCTATTTAGACATGTTGCTAGTTTTGTAAGATTACTGAGATACATTGGTCCTCTTCAAGGGGGAAAGAAAAAAGGGGCTTGTGACACAGTGGTAGTGTTCCACTATTATTGGTTGGGGGGGGGGGGTGGTCAGGAAATTGTCACAGAGATACATACAAACAAACAAACAAACAAAATAAACAAAAAAGTCTCAACGTATGGTTCATAGTTAGGCTGGAGGTCCTCAAAGTGATATGTCTATATCAAAACTTCATAATTCTAATGTACCTCATTTTACACAGGTATCCAATATTCATCTTCATGATAGTATTGGAATGTCATGAACAAGAAAATCAGTTTTATTATTGGTTTGCACCAACTTCCATGCCACCTGAGTCAAGACATTGCATTACACTAAACATCAAACTTTGTGGCCCTGGTAGGCAGATTTTGTTGCATTAGCAATTGGGTTTAAATTAACATTACTTACAAAAACCTCAACATAACTGAGATTTGAATAGCTTTCTCTAGTCAAACCTCAAGTCTATTGTGTTTCAAGTATCCAGCCAGCAAGATATTTACCATACAGGATGGTGACATTGCATAACAGCAAACAAAGATGAACAGAATGAACAGCCTCGTAACACCACAAAATATTGAATAAGAGAAATACAACCATTAACACATGACAATGCCAGATAACATCTGAAGTGTCTGAAGGTATTCAACATCATTTTTTACAATCTGTCCATCCTTATAATGTTAAAAATCTATACAAGTAGACATATATATCTTGTTAGAAGTTATACAACATTTTATATGGGACTCATTTACTCCATCACAATTCAGTACTCCTGTGACAGTCCAATGCAACAGTCTGCTTGGAAACAGAAGTCTCCTGAATCATCCCACACAATGAATAACCCAGCTGTATACCAGCCCAAACATTAGGTTTGACAGCTAGCAAAAAATTCTACATTCAAGCCAAACGCACTATTCTTGAACAATCCTTTTATCATCCTACAGAATATGATCTTAAAATAAACCTATACATTCTTGGCAGGTTTTATTTATTAAACAAAGAACTTCACAGCAGCTCAAAGAGGGCAGCAACACAAATCAACTTATAACAGTTAAACCTTCAGTATCCACAAACCTCAATTTAAAGGTTATAAATTAAATACTAAAGACTCTCTTTGGCATCATCCAACATTTCTGTATCAATTCCTAAATTAATACCAAATAAGATCACTGCAACACTAAACAAGCATCAATGCCATAGGAAATTTTATTACAATACCAGGGATGAGAACTTTTGTTTACATTGATTAAGTGCATCTTCAAGAACTCCATGTATGTGCCTTTAGCCAAAATGGAAAGAAAGTGGATGAAAACAGATGAATGACCAGAATAACTACTCAGCCGAGTGAAAGCTCCCTCATTCTGGCAAGAATATAGGCTAATCCTGAAATGCAACTTGTAGTATGATACACAGAATACCAGAACTGCTCAGAATTTAATCGTCTCCTCCTTCCAAAAACAGCCTTTAAACATTCATGCAAAAACACTTAATACACCTAAAAACATGTAAATAAAAAATGTTCAGCATCAGGGAGAAATGTACATTGTTAACAATTAGATCAATAGCACACCATCACTAAAGCTTACATTCCTGGAAGGCAATAAATAGCATTTTCATTATAACTTTAGCATAGGTGAAGCCTATGGCACCAACTCTAATAAAAAGTGCATGAATTCAACACTGCTTCAATCCAAACTTTCAAATAGTTTTGTTAATGTTTGCTGTCTTCCTGCTCAATCACAACTTGTACTCTGCGAACTCGATTCCTCTTCATCTTCTGACTCCAAATACAATTCTATGGTCTGTTTGGCAAGGAGTTCTTTACGTGCCTGTAACCGGTCACAGCGGGGACACTGATCTGATTTAAAGCAGGACTTATGATAACACGCTTTACATTCTGCAGAGAAAAAAATAAAGTGTTTTAATATTTTACAATAGCATTTCAACACTCATTCATACATACATACATACATAAGGTGTGGCAGCTGGATGAACACAAGCCAGGCAGCATCAGAGGAGCAGGAAAGCTGACGTTTCAGATATGGACCCTTCTTCAGAAATGGGGGAGGGAAAGGGAGTTCTGAAATAAATGCAGATGGGGAGGCGATGATAGAAGGTGGATAGTGGAGCAGATACGTGGAGAGAAGACAGACAGGTCAAGGAGGCAGGGACGAGAGAGGGCGCTGGTCTTGGGATGAGGAGATTTTGAAGCTTGTAAAGTCCACATTGAGACCATTGGGTTGTAGGGTTTCCAAGCAGAATAGGGAGGTGCTGTTCCTCTTTTCGGGTGGCATTGTTGGGACACTGGAGGCGGCCCAGGATGGACATGTCGTCCAAGGAGTGGGAGGGGGAGGTGAAGTGGTTCGCGACTGGGAGGTGTAGTCGGTTGTCATGAACTGAGCGCAGGTGCTCCACAAAGCGGTCTCCAAGCCTCCGCTTGGTTTCCCTGATGCACAGGAGGCCACATCAGGAACAGTGGATACAATATACCACATTAGCAAATGTGCAGATGAACATCTGTTTAATGTGGAAAGTTTTCTTGGGGCCTGGGATGGAGGCGAGGGTGGAGGTGTAGGGACAGGTGTAGCACCTCCTGCGGTTGCAGGGAAAGGGGTGGTGGGACTAGTGGGGAATGTGGAGTGGACGAGGGATTCACAGAGAGAGTGGTCCCTCTGAAAGTCAGTTAAGGGTGGGGAAGGAAATATATCCTTGGTAGTGGGGTCAGATTGCAGGTGGCAGAAGTGGCAGAGAATGTTGCGTTGAATCCAGAGGTTGATGGGGCGATACGTGAGGACAAGGGGAATTCTGTCTTTGTTATTGCAGGGAGGTGGTGAGAGGGCCGAGATGCGAGAAACAGAAGAGATGCGGTCAAGGGCGTTTTCGACACTGTGGAGCAGAAATTGCAGTCCTTGAAAAACGAGGACATTCATACACAAGCTTACATGTTAACAGTTCGATACTTTAAAGTTATAAATGCTGCAATGATACAGAGTATAAATCCCAAAGTCTGAGAAAGAATTGGAATTGCAGATTTCTACAAGACAAAGCATCCCAGCCTCCAAAATAGAATAGGCAATTTATAAAGCTGCTTAAGATGGTGAGCATGTCAAGGAGCTTTAGCGTTATAAAAACACACATTAGCATTTCAGCACACCAGGGCCAAAGGGAGACAATGCTCCTGGTCAAAACAGGCAGTATTTTAAGGAATGTGGATTTGAAAGCTCATCATTTGATTCAATTTAGGACAAGATCAAAACAAACATTTTTAAATAGAGAAAGTGGCCAGGGCAGAGTTTGGCCTCAGCAACCATAAAGTTGGATCCAGCTGTTTTATGACTGATCAAAGTAAAAACTGGGAGGTTCACTGATGATTGGAGCGTGTTCAGCATCATTCCCAAATTCTCACATAGCAAAGAGTCAGTGTCCATTTTGATTAAGATCTACTTAACATTTAGGATTAGAATGATAAGTGAGAACTAACATTCACGCCACACAAGTACTGGTTAATGTTCACCCCCAACAACAGTCTAGGTGCTGTTGCATGACCTTCAGTCACTACAGTCACTGAATCCCCACATAAAATATTCTATGGATTCCATGTGAAACTGATCTTGACCAGCTATGTACATACTGTGGCTGGGAATGCCACAGCAAGTAACTTATCCTCTGACTCCCCAGGCCCTGACCATTATCTACAAGCGTAACTCATGAACGTGAAGGAACATTCTCTACTAACTTGGATTTGTGCAGCTCCAACACTCAAGAAGCTCAGTATCATTTCTAACAAGCAGTCCACCTGGTAAACAACCCAACTGCTACCAAACACTTACTTCCTTCACCACAGCAGAAACTACAAGACGCACAGCAACAACTTGTCAAGCCTCCTTCAATAATGACCTTCCAATTGTCAATGTCTGCAACCTACAATTTCAAGGCCAAGAAAGCTTATGGGAACCTGCAATATCTCCACAAAGTCAAACACCGTGCTGTCTTGGAACTACATCTCTGATCCTTCATTATTGCTCAGTCAAAAGCCTGACCCCACTTTTGTGACAGCACCATGCACATACCTTAACTACACTGACCGCAGCAGCTTAAGGCAGGTGTTCATTATCTTTTCAAGGGCAATTAGGAACGTGCAACGTATTGTGACAAAGGGAAGCATGCAGGGAACGAGGAGATAGGAATAGAGGGGAAAAAATTTGGGAGCAACACACTAAAAAGGGGAAAAAATGGAAAATGGTATAACTGGGTGATAGTAAGAGCAGGTGGGAAGGTTCTCGCAAAGAGTTTAAGAAATAAAATAAAAGTAAAGTAATTTATAGATCCAGAAAATAATTGCAAAGTAAACATGCTCTCTCAAAATTTAAACCCAGGAAAATTAAGTCAGATTTTATTTTATTTTTGCATGGGCTACACAAAAGCAAGCAACTGCAGCACAAATTGGACATCAGATAAATAGAGTCTACGTGGCAAACCATCCAAAATGGAGTGATATGTGAAGACGTATGACAACAGTCTGTTTTTTGCTCATTTCTTCGTACAACTTAAAAATACTCACCTTCACATCGTTTACATTTGTGCAGTTCAAAAGGAAAGATGATATCAGTGCCATCACCACAGAATTCACAGATGAAGCCTTTTGCCTGACAAAGCTGAGTGAAAACAAGTTAGTTAGTGTTTTAAAAAAATGCTTTGGGTACAATAAGAATTCACCCTAAAAAGCAGTTCAGTCAGTCTAGCTTTCACCAGGGCAACGTTACTAGCGTAATTAATAATGAAAGCCCCACAAAAATCATAAACCCATGCTTGAAACCTGGGTTACATCAAAATAGGCTCCATATTTCAAAGCGAACACACAAGACTTCAAAGTGACGGGAGAAATTCATTTTCTACCCCCAATCCATCTCACACACAAGGAATCTTGCACATCTTTCCCACTTTGAATTGAATTACTGATATACCCTTCCTAGTTTATTATTGAAACCTTCTCGCCTGCATGGGATTTGTTGGAAAGTCACAGTTCAACTTGTTCAGAACTGAAGGATTACTCAAAAAGAACAGGATGGGTAAAAAAAAAAAAAAAAATGAAAATAACAATAGAAATTAACTCATTCAGAAGGCAGCCCATTTGAGAGCATTATAATCCTAATAACCAAAAAAACCAGAATACGTTAGAACTCAGCTGTCATATGGATAACCACACTGAATGTTTCCACAAGCATCACACCCTTACTTGCACTACTGTTGTATGCTTATGCTGCACAATTTTAATGCAACTCCTTTCTTATTTATATTGAACATCAGAATGTAAGCTTCTTTTGTACGTACCATGCAGCTCTCCACATGTGCTGCTCCTATCTTCACAAGTTCTTTCAACCTACCAGCCAACTCCCCTTTCTTCACAGCAGTGAGATCATTTAGTGAATACAAGTGAAGATCCTCAGTAAGGTGACCTGGTTCTGTATCAAAGTTATCCAAGAGTCTACAAAAGAAGCACATGACATGGCAATATCCCACAACTGACATTAGAAAGCTGAAGTGCACTGACAAAAATGTTTGACATTGCCAAACGTTTGACATGACCCGACAATAGAGTGGCAAATTCAGGAGTTACTATTTGCTCAGTGAGTTATGATATGATTTCTCTCCTGTTTAATAATCAGTGATGCAGTTTTTAGTTATTAAAATAGCATTAAGAACAGATTTTAATTAAATAGCAAGTGCATAAATATATATGATTACTGTGATTTGAGCAAAACTTCAATATGAAACCCTTTAAGAAGTGGCAAAACTTCCAATACTTCATTCTTAGTGCAATCCTCAACAAAGCACTTTAAGTATGCAGGGTAATGGAGAAATGAAGCTTGTTTTAGTTCACTGGTGAAGAAGTGTGCATTCTGGTCCAACTTAAAACATTCCAAATGTCATGATTTCCTAGACCCAAGTCCATCTCTTCTAGCTTCCTGTTTAAATCTCTCCTATAGTTTTCTATCTATTCCACATGACCAAAGTAACCAAACTATAACCTCCTACATCCAGACAAATGCATATATAAGAAGAAAAAGGGTAGCAAGCGAAAGAGTAGGCCCCCTCAAGGACAAAGGAAGGAAGTTATGCAGGGAGCCACAGGAAATGGGAGGGATCCTTAGTAAGTACTTTGTATCGGTATTCACTGAGAAAGACACGACTGATGTTGAGGTATCCTAAATTGTATTAAGGTAGGCAAGTCCCCAGGGCCAGATGGGATCTATCCCAAGTTACTGAGAGAGGCAAGGCAAGAAATTGCTGGGGCATTAGCAGATACCTTCTCATCTTCCTTGACCACAGGTGAGGTTCCAGAGGAACAGAGATTAGCTAATGTTGTTCCCTTGTTTAAGAAAGGAAGTAGGGATAATCCAGGAAATTATACGCCAGTGAGTCTGACAGCTGTGGTGGGAGAAGCTCTTGGAGAAGATACTGAGCAACAGGATAGAAAAACATTTGGAAGAAAATGGACTAGTTAGTGACAGGCAGCATGGTTTTGCACGGGGAAGGTCATGTCTCACCAACCTGATTGAAATTTTTGAAGTCATCACAAAGATAATTGATGAGGGAAGGGCTGTGGATGTAGTTTATATAGACTTGAAGGCATTTGATAAAGTCCCACATGGCAGATTGATACAAAACCTAAAATCACATGGGATTCAGGGTGGGCTGGCTAGATGGATACAAAACTGGCTAGCTCATAGAAGACGGAAGGTAGCAGTGGAAGGGTGTTTTTCAGAATGGACACCAGTAACTAGTGGTGTTCCACAAGAATCAGTCTTAGGTCCTCTGTTGTTTGTAGTATATATAAATGATCTGGAAGTAAACGTGGGCAGTCTGATTAGCAAGTTTGCCAATGACACGAAGATTGGTGGAATTGCTGATAGTGCTGACAACTGCGAAAGGATACAACAGGATATGGATAGATTGGCAACTTGGGTACAGAAATGGTAGATGGAGTTTAATCTGGACAAATGCGAGGTGATGCATTTTGAAGGATCAGTTTTAGGTGTGAATTATACTGTTAGCGGCAGAATCCTTAGGAGCATTAACAGAGGGATCTGGGCGTGTAGCTCCACAGTTCCCTAAAAGTCTTTTAAATTTTACCCAGCACTTTAAACCTATTCCCTCTAATTTTTGACTCCCCCAGCCCAAGGAAAGGCCTGTCTATTTATCTTATCCATGCCCCTCAATTTTATAACACTCTATAAGGTCACCCCTCAGCCTCCAATACTTCAGGGAAAATGGCCCCAGTCTTTCCAGCCTCGCCATATAGCTCAAACCCTCCAACCCTGGCAATACCCTTGTAAATCTTTGTGAACCCTTTCAAGTTTCACAATACCTTCCTATAGCAGAAAGACCAGAATTGCATGGAGTATTCCAATAGTAGCCTAACCAATGTGCTGTACAGCTGTAACATGACCTCCAACTCCCATACTCAATGCACTGACCAATAAAGACAAGTGTACCAAACACCTCCTCGATTATCCTATCTACCTGCGACTCCACTTTTGAGGAACTATAAACCTGCATTCCAAGGTCTCTTTGTTAAGCGACACTCCCCGGAGACATTCCCATTAAGAGGCAAGTCCTGCCCTGATTTGCCTTTCCAAAATGCAGCACTTCATTTATCGAAATTAAACTCAATCTGCCGCTCCTCAGCCCATGGGCCCATCTAATCAAGGTTCCATTGTATTCTGAGGTAACCTCCTTTGCTATCCACTACACATCCAATTTTGGTGACATCTAGAAACTTACTAACCATTCCTATGCTCACATCCAAATCATTTATATTAATAAAATCCTGTCCCTCAGGATTCCCTCCAACAATGTGCCCACCATCGATGTCAGGCTCACAGGTCTATAGCTCCTTGGCTTTTCCTTATCACATTTCTTAAGTAGTGGCACCACATTAGCTAACCTCTAGTGTTCCGGTATCTCACATGTGGCTATGTATGATACAAATATCTCAGCAATAAGCCCAATCACTTGCCTTGTTTCTGACAGAGTTTTAGGGTACACTTGATCAGGTCCGGGGGATTTATCCAGCTTTGTGCGTTTTAAGACTACCAGCACCACCACCACTGTAATATGGGCATTTTATAAGATGCTGTTATTTATTTCCCTATGTTTGCTACCTACCATATCCTTCTCCTCAGTAAATACTGATGCAAAATACTCATTCAGTATCTCCCCCATCTTCTTCCATACATAGGTGACCTTGCTGATCTTTAAGGGGCCCTATTCTCTCCCTAGTCATTCTTTTGTCCTCACTATTAATAAAATCCCTTTGGACTCTCCTTAGCTTGGCCAAATAGAGTTATCTCATGCCCCCGTTTTGCGCTCCTGATTTCCCTCTTAAGTGTACTCCTACTGCCTTTATACTCTTCTAGGGATTCACTCGACCTCTGCTGTCCATACCTGACATATGCTTCTTTCTTATTTTTAACCAAAACCTCAATTTTTCTAGTCATCCAGCAATACCTACACCTGGTAGCCTTGTCCTTCACCCTAATAGGAAGGTACCGTCTCTGGACTCGCATTCTCATTTTTGAAAGCCTCCCATTTTCTATCCATCCCTTTCCCTGTGAACATCTACCTCCAATTAAATTTTGAAAGTTCTTGCCTAACACCATCAAAATTGGCCTTCCTCCAATTTAAAACTTTAACTTTTAGATCCAGTCTATATTGTTCCATCACTATTTTAAAACTACTTGAATTATGGCCCTTGGCCCCAAAGTGCTCCCCCACTGACTCCTCAGTCACCTGCCCTGCCTTATTTCTTAAGAGTAGGTCAAGTTTTGCACTTTCTCTAGTAGGTACATCCACATACTGAATCAGAAAATTTTCTTGTACACACTTAACAGATTCATCTCCATCCAAGCCCTTAGCACTATGGCTGTCCCAGTCTATGTTTGGAAAGTTAAAATCCCATACCATAACCACTATTATTCTTCCAGATGACTAAGGTCTCCTTACAAATTTGTTTCTCAATTTCCCGTTGACTGGGGCGGGGGGGGTCTATAGCACAATTCGAATAAGGTGATCATCCCTTTCTCAGTTCCACCTAAATAACTTCCCTGGACGTATTCCCAGGAACATCCTCCAAGTACACCTGTAATGTTATCCGTAATCAAAACCGCCACTTCCCCTCCTCTCCTGCTCACTTTTCTATCCTTCCTTTAGCATTTATACCCTGGAACATTACGCTGCCAGTCCTGTCTATCCCTGAGCCACGTCTGTGATTGCTATGATATCCCAGTCCCATGTTCCCAACCATGGCTTGGGTTCATCTGCCTTACCTGTTAAGCCTCTTGCTTTGAAATAAATGCAGTTTAATTTATCAATTCATCTCATTCTCTGCTTTATTTCTGCCTGCACTGTTTGACTTGCTCCTTTTCCCAACTATACCAGTCTCAGACTGATTTTTCTCACTACCTCTCTCATTCCCCACCCCCGCCAAACTATTTTCAATCCTCCCTAGCAGCTCTAGCAAATCTCCCTGCCAGTATGTTAATCCCCTTCCCATTCAGGATTAGTCCTTCCTTCTTATAGGCATCCCTTAAACTCCAGAAGAGATTCCAATCATCCAAAAATGTGAATCCTTCTCTCCTACACCATCTCCTCAGCCACACAGGCATCTGCTCTCTCCTCCTACTCCTACCCTCACTTGTTCATGAGGGGGGCAGTAATCCAGATATTACTACCCTTAAGGACCTCCTTTTTAAATTCCTGCCTAACTTGTCGTACTCTCTCCTCAGAATCTCATCCATTTCTTTTCCTATGTCATTAGTTGCAACGTGTACAACAACCTCCTGCTGGTCTCTCTCCACTTTAAGAATATTCTGCAACCCAAGATATCCTTCATCCTGGCTCCAGGAAGGCAACACACCATTCTGATGTCTTGCTGTCGGCCGCAGGAATGTGTCTGACCCTGACCAGAGAGTGCCCTATTAAAATTGATCACTTAGAACCTGAATTACCCCTCATTACATCAGAGCTAGTCTCGGTACCAGAAACCTGGTTGTCAGTGCTACATTCCCCTGAGAAAACTACGGCAAATATGCCTAGGATTTTCACCTACACAACGACAATGAGCAAGGCCCTTATTCACAGACACAAAATCCACTAAATGGTGTTCTTTTCACATTAGCTATTACAAGCTGGAATTCTGCACGACACAAAAGGTAAAGGACAATGTTCAAGTATTCACTGCTAAGATCCTATGTCTTGCTAGAAATAGTCTGTCATTGGCTTTGACAGTTTCAATCCATCTCAAATAGGTTGGGCATAGACAAATACATTGCAAATGATTATGTTGATACTGTAAGTACACCATTTAAATTAGAAAATTTAAGGAAGTTATTATAATTGAGGCATACAAGACTAGCAAACAAGTTTTACTTTGAAGAAACATTGCGTTAGAATTAAGTAAAAGCAATTGTAAGTTGACAACAGTTTAATTAAAATTGTACAAAAAATGTCTCCAACCATAATCTCAAATGGCTTCTTGGTTATGTGTAACATCTACTCTTAGTAAACAGAATGTATGTTACATATTTCATGAAGTAATATTTTGATGGCAAGAAGAAACCCCACAAATGAGAGAACTGGTAGTCTTGTTAACAACAGCAATAAATCACATAGTTAAGTTTGACTGTCCAATTTTGGATGCTTAAATACAGTATCTATTACTATCAAGCTAACAGAAGCACAACTGACTGTTTACTTTTTTGAAATAATAAAAAACTAACTTACTGTTTTGCCAACCGGCATGTTTTGAATAAATTCTTCATGTGAACAAGCTGGATTCTCAACATCTGAAAAAGGTTTCCAAAAAATGGTAAAAGATGATTTAATGCACATTACATTTTCACCCTACTTTAGAAACAAAAAGCAGTTTAGAGGGAAAAGCTTCATTTTACAGTTCCTCATAGAAAACTACACAGTAGATTTGCTGCCAGCTGCTCAAAACAATTCTTGTATCTACAGATAATACTGAAATCAATTGAAAGCTTACTGGATTGATTCAGTTACGGATCAAGATTATTGCTCGATACTTTATCAGACATGATAAGTAAAAACAGTTACATCCCTATATACAAGACTTGGACTCAAAGATTTAGAACATAGAACATTACAGCGCAGTACAGGCCCTTCAGCCCTCAATGTTGCGCCAACCTGTGAAACCAATCTGAAGCCCATCTAACCTACACTACTCCATTATCATCCATATGTTTATCCAACGACCATTTAAATGCCCTTAAAGTTGGCGAGTCTACAACTGCTGCAGGCAGGGCATTCCATGCCCTGACTACTCTCTGAGTAAAGAATCTACCTCTGACATCTGTCATATATCTATCACCCCTCAGTTCAAAGCTATGTCCCCTCCTGCTAGCCGTCACCATCCGAGGAAAAAGGCTCTCACTGTCCACCCTATCTAATCCTCTGATCATCTTGTATGTCTCTATTAAGTCACCCCGTAACCACCTTCTCTCTAACGAAAACAGCCTCAAGTCCCTCAGCCTTTCCTCACAATTTCCCTCCATACCAGGCAACATCCTGGTAAATCTCCTCTGCACCCTTTCCAATGCTTCCATATCCTTCCTATAACGCGGCGACCAGAACTGTACGCAATACGCCAAGTGCAGCCGCACCAGAGTTTTGTACAGCTGCAACATGACCTCACAGCTCCGAAACTCGATCCCTCTACCAATAAAACCTAACACACCGTACGCCTTCTTAACAACCCTATCAACGTGGGTGGCAACTTTCAGGGATCTATGCACATGGACACCGAGATCTCTCTGCTCGTCCACACTACCAAGAATCTTACCATTAGCCCAGTACTCTGTATTCCTGTTACTCCTTCCAAAGTGAATCACCTCACACTTTTCCGCATTAAACTCCATTTGCCACCCCTCTGCCTAGCTCGGCAGCTTATCTATGTCCCTCTGTAACCTGCAACATTCTTCCGCACTATCCACAACTCCACCAGTGTCATCCACAAATTTACTAACCCATCCTTCTTTGAATTTTTATGAAACTTATTCAAGGGAATTTGAGCATTATGCTAGGCCAGTATTTATTGCCCATCTCTACTCTCCCTGGAGAATGTAGCGATGAACAGCTTTCTTTAACCACTTCAATCCACGTGCGTGGAAACACCCACAGTGCTGTTAAGAAGATTGTCTCGAAGTTTATTGCAAACATCAGCAGCAAACATTCCCACTTCTAAACTTACGACGGAGGGAAGATCACCGATAAGGAGGCTGAAGATGAGTGGTCCGAGGATACTATCCTGATAGCTTCAGGAATGATGCTCTAGGGCTGAGATGATTGACCTCAAATTAGCAGATTCATCTTCCTTTGCGGTGGGTACGAGTGCAATCAATTCCCATCAATTTCAGTTTAACTGGAATTCCTGGATGGCGAATTCAAATAAATAATGCCTTGAAATCAAGGACCGTCAGCCTCACCTCACTTCTGAAGATCAGCTCCTGTCCACATTTGGATCAAGGCTGTAATGAGGTCAGGTATCAGGTGACACTTGCAGAAACAGAAGTGTGTCATCGAGCAAGTCATTGCTTTGCAAATACCACTTGATAGTACTGCAAATGATACCTTGCATCACTCTTATTATGATAGAGAGGAAACTGTTCGACAGTAATCAGCTGGGATGGATCTGTCCTGCTTTGTGTGTACTGGATATATCTAGGCAATTTTTCGCATTGTCAGGTAGATGCCAGTGCTATAACTGTACTTAAACAGATTGGCTGGGAAGCCGATTATCCTGGAGCACAGGTCTTCAATGCTAGTGCAGCAATGTTGTCAGGGCTTAAAGCCTTTGCGGTACCCAGTGTTTTCAGCCATTTCTTGATATCGTGTAGAATGAATCAAAATTGGTTGAAGACAGGCATCAAGTGATTCCAGGCATTTCAAGAACAGGCCAAGACAGATAATCACTTTTGCCTGAATATGAATATCAAATGAATCTGGGAAAATGGTATTACAGAATCATGGAGCCCTACCACACAGAAGGAAGCCATTAGTGTAGGTTAGATGGGCTTCAGACTGGTCTCACAAGTCGGCGCAACATCGAGGGCCAAAGGGCCTGTACTGCACTGTAATGTTCTATGTTCTATTCAGCATATTGTGCAGACTCTGAAGAAGCAATCTAAACAGCTCCACTCCCCTGAAACATTTTTCCTTGTGTCCAACTTCCTTACTATCGAGGCAATGCATTCCAGATCACAACTCGCTGCATGAAACCAAATTCTTAAGTTTGTTTCTGATCCTTTTATCAATTGTGTTAAGTCTGCATCCAGGACTGTGTACAGGCCTTCTGTTTGGATTTTCTTTTGAAAAAGCTAATTAGGATAGTAACTATAATACAACAGTTATGGCACGACAATGATAATAAGAGACTCAAAATACTGCAGTTGTGCCGATTTATCATACATCGGGAAAGCTGCATACTCTAATCATTGGAATAATCAATTTTACAGACTGTATAAAAAAAGCTTTAGTGTTGCTTACGTGGATTTGATCCAGAGACTTCACTTTTCGATATAAAGCATTATTAATGTCCTGAACATTGAAGAGTGGATCATTCCATATTTTATTCAGTAAATCCTTGGAAAAGTTACTGACATAATACTTGCTGAAATCCCATTTCCGCAATATGCGGCTTGGAACCACCGACTGGACATTCTCATGACAGCACTGACAGAAATACTTCCCCAGATATTCACAATACCGTAGTCTCTTTATGTAGTCTGGAAAGAAAAGGTGAGGTGGTCTGAAACTTCAGGGGCTACTGGAGAAAGAATAGTTTAACAATACAACAGCATCAGAAATCCATGGTCCAAAAGACCTTCCAAAGAAATGAGAATTTATACTCAGCAATTTTTTTTTTATTAAATGATACAGCTCACGTCATCTCCTCTCAATTAGTGAGTGACCCATTGTCAAAAATAATTGGTCAAACAATTTGCACGAAGCCTGCAGGTCATTTTTAATGTAAATCCACTGTCCATTCTCTGTACATATAGCAACTGCCACACAAGTACATCAGCATTTTGCTGAATTTTTATTTTCTATTAATAAATATAACATTGCAACCTTAATTTTCAGTGGGAGGATACAGGGCGTGGGAAAGTTGGGGGGAAAGAGAACATAAAAGGACAAATTTATACTATACATTATTTACATTATATGATGAAGGCTCATAACATTTGGAAATTTAAATTCTAAGGTCAAGGAAAGATGGATTTTAGTTTTCAATTTTGAGAATGCCTGTGAAAGTAATTTTGAACAGTGAGCTAAAGATGGGATTTCTACAAAATTATACAAGTTTAGCCAAATAACTTGAAAGCCCCTCCCTTCATCCCTCCAAGATAGAAGGGAATTCTAGAAGAAGACTCTAGACAAGATGGGGAGAAAGATACGAAGAGTCTGATGAACAGTCACCTAGACTCGAAATGTTAGCTTGATCTCTCTCAACAGATGCTGCCTGATCTGTTGTAATTTCCAGCATTTTTTGTTTAAGGCATTTTACAAGGCTGCTGAAGACATGAGTTTAATAAGCCCACGTCTGGTAGTTTTAGTGAGTTTGCTTAAAGGTCTTGGGGAGACAGACTGAAAGCATAGAACTTTGTCAAATGGCAAACAGATTATCGTGATGCTAGTTAAATTCGAAACAGGGGTGATTCTTCACTTAGGCTCAAGTGTTTGTAAGGATATTGGAGAAAAGTTGAAGTTTTCTGATATTTTGGGTTGTTGGTTGGTTCACTGAGTTGACTGGTTTTCATGCAAATGTTTTGTCTTCCTTCCAGGTGACATCGTCAGTGCTGTGTAGTCTCCATTGAAGCGCTGTTGTTCCGTCCCACTCCGTCACAGTGGGCAGTTTTGTTTCCGGTTTTGTACCATATAGTGATATGTAGATGGGGTCTATTTCAACATGTTGGTTAATTGCATCGGTGGTTGAAAACCAGGACTCCAGGAATTCTCATGCTTGTCCTAGTATTGTAACTTTGTCCCAGTCAAACAGAAGGACATCAGTGTCGGCATGTATTGAAGCGAGGGAGAACTAGTCATGCCGTTTTGCTGCGAGTTGATGTTAATGTATCCTGGGGGCAGGTTTCCTGTCAGTCTGGTCAGTTGTCCTACGTGGTGTTTCTCGCAGTTGCTGCATGTGATATATAGAATACCATGCAGCAACGCTACATAGGACAGACAGGCAGGAAACTCCAACACCAACTCGCAGCAAAACGGCACAAACAATTCTCCCTCATTTCAATACACGCCGACACGGATTTCCTTCTATTTGACTGGGACAAAGTTACAGTACAGAGGCAAGCAAGGCAATTTCTGGAGGCCTGGTTTTCAACCACCAATGCAATTAACCAACATGTTGAAATAGACCCCATCTACATACCACTACGGTACAAAACCAGAAGACTGCCCACCATTACAGACCGGACCACACAAATTCAGAGCGGGTCAGAACAGCAGCACTTCAACAGAGGCTACACAGTACTGACAATGCCACCTAGAAAGGAGGCAAAATATTTGCATGAAAATCAGTCAGCTCGTCAAACCAACCAACAATTCCATCCACAACCCAAGCCACAGATTTTCATTAAAACATTTCTGATATTTGTAACAAGTTTGCTCGATTAGTTCTTATACAGTATAGTTTTTGAATTTTCACCCCCCCCACCAACAAGATGGTCTTGATGTTCTTTTATTAAAAAGAAATTGGTAACCACTTATAAATTGGTTCTGTAACTGATCTCCACAGTTAACAAAAAGAGGAAGTAAAACTCAGTCTATTAAGCCAAGTCTCACTTTGGGGTCAGATTTGTCCAGTATTAACATCAACTGGGATCATAACAATTAACAGAATTTCTAAATACAGCACAACCCCCGTGAGACAGAAAAATGATATTGATTACGCAAGTGCAAGTAGAACTTTATTAGCAGATCGCTAAATTCCTGAACGTCATTTACCTGGCTCCACTTTGATACCACATCCCGCACAGCGGTAATTTTGTTTGACAACCACCACCTTTCTCCTTTAATGACAAAAGCATAATTTGATCATATGTAGTAAATTCATGTCAATGTGAAAAGAAAATCACAAAACAAAAATAAATCTTTAGCCAAGAAAATGAAATGCACAAAAGCTTACTTGGGTGGTGGGTGAATGTTGAAGATGATTTGAGGCCGAGGTGGAGCCCATTCTAAATTTCCTCGCACTCTAATTCGCAGTTTGTAAATATCAGCATGCTCACCATCGTCGGGAGATACCGGAAGTGAGTCTGGAATTGGCAAAAGCTATAAAGAAGTTATTTATGTGGAACTACAGAAATCAGTCCAGCAGCAGCTAACTATGCCAAAGTTACAGAATGAACAAATGTTACTGACAAAGACAAGTTAGTGCACATCAGGTCAGGAAGGCAACATTACAAATTTTAAAATAATTAGTAATGTACTTGGATAACTTAAGGGATCTACTAATTTCCATTAAGCACCAGAAATCCCTGCCACAAAAAGTGAATAATCAAGCTGCTACTGCTTTTAATATTAATTTAAATATAAAAAGCCATGCATGTTATACGATGATGAAATTTTCAGGATTGCTTTACTTCGTTTTGATTATCAAACAACTAGTCATCACATCAAGTTTCTTTATAGTTGCAAAATGAAAAAGTAATTGCTTCCTACCTTCTGAGGAGCATCGTGCTCTGGAACCAACCAGTCTAGCTCAGAGGCAGCAGGAAGCTGCATCCCCTCAAACTGTTTTAGCAGGCCCATGGCAACTGCCTCAGCTGAGTTGGAATGAAGGACTGAGAATGTACTGCAACATAAAAAATTCCATAATTGCATTTTTATTTAAAAAAACCTGAAAGTACATTTTACTTCCGAATGTCTTCCTTTTACTCCAAGTAAATATAAACTACCCAACATGAGATCAAATAACTTATTACACAGTCACAACACAGGCAAAGCCAAGGCAAGAACCTTGAATATACTATCGCAAATACAGGATTAAAACTGGAGATGCACTAGAGTCCTCTTTCAGTAAGCTACATCATGTTGAAATGACAATGCGTACACGAAAGGAACCATTTGGTCCATTAAGAATATTCCAGTTCTCCATAATGCAAGCCTGCCAGTCCCATTTCCCCTGTTTCATTCCTATACCCTATATTTAATTCCTTCAATTTCCATCTAATTTTGTTTTGAAATGACTTATTGCTTCCACCACCCTCACTAGCATTACTACTTATAACAAAACAGTTCTTCCAGGCATCCCTGTTGTGCCCCCACCCCCCAATCCCCCCACTAACCCTGTCCTTTGAAGCATTAACTCATGAGAACAGCCTGCCCATCATCTATAAAGCCCATGTCTGGCGTGTGAAGGAATATTCTCCATTTGCCTGGATGGCAAATGCAGCTCCCTCAATACTTGAGACACTTGACAACCATCCAGAGTAAAGCTGCCCACTTCACTGACACCCCTTTCACTACCTTAAATACTCACTCCCTCCATCACCAACCACAGTAACAGCACTGTGCTCTATACACGAGCTGCACTCCAGGAACTCACCAAGTTTGTTCGACAGCACCTACCAAATCTGTAACCACTACCATCTCAAAAGAACAAGGTCAGCATGGGTACACCATTACTTACAAGGTCCCCTCTGAGCCATAAACAATCTGGACTTGAAACTAAATAGACATTCTTTTGCTGTTGATGGGTCAAAATCCTGGAACTTCCTTCCAAACATCACTATGAATTCACCAACACCACCATTATATCGATGTTAATGCATCACCTTAAGAGCATGGATTTTTGTCTCATCAAGCAGCCTAACACAGTACCTTATCAATATCTTCTGGAAATCCAAATGTATTAAATCTCCTGCTTGGCAACTCAAAGAATTTAATAAATTAGTCAGGCATGATTTCCTTTTGTGAAGTCATAATGGCTCTGCTTGATCATATTATTCATTTTTAAATGCTCTGCTGTTACACTCGAGATTATAATCTCAAACAGACATTCAGCTAACTGGCCTAAAATTAGCTGTTATTTGTCTCCTTCCCTTTCTAAATAGGTATTTCATAGGCAGTTTTCAATCCTCTAATTCCCCACTTGGCTCATTTGTCTTGATTAAAGTATGAACAATAAAACTCAGATAATAGGAACTGCAGATGCTGGAGAATCTGAGATAACAAGGTGTAGAGCTGGATGAACACAGCAGGCCAAGCAGCAGAGGAGCAGGAAGGCTGACATTTCAGGCCTAGACCCTTCTTCAGAGAAAAAAACTCATGACTGTCCTTCACAGGCTGCATGTGACCAAGCATTGCATCAAGGTGCCCAAGCAAAATTGGAGTCAACTGGAATTACTAAAATCCTTCTGTTTGGAGTCACACCTAGCACAAAGGAAAACGGCCATTGAAGGTCAGTCATCTCAGTTCATGGACAGCTCTGCACGAGTTCTACAGGGTAGTGCCCTAGGCCCAAACATCTTCAGCAGCTTCCTCAATGATTTTCCTCCATCACATGATCAGAAGTGGGGAGTTTTGCCAATGATCACACATCGCTCAGCACCATTTGCAACTCCTCAGGTACCGAAGCAGTCCATCCCCAAAAGGCTTGGGCAGGTAAGTGGCAAGTAACTCACGCATGACAAAAATGCCGAAGTCCAACTCCAAGAAGAGAAAGTCTAACCATCATCCCTTGACATTCAATGGCATTACCCTCATTGAATCCTCAACTATCAATATCGTGGGGGTTGCCAGAAACAGAACTGGACCAGCCATATAAATACTGTGGCAACAAGAGCATCTCAGAGTCTATGAATCCTGCAGCAAGTAACTCAATTCCTGTCTCCCAAATCCCTAAACAACATCAGCCCTGCACAAGTCAGCAATATGATGGAATACTCCCAACTGGCCTTGATGATAGCATCTCCAGAAGCTCTGAAAATCCTTCTTACCATCAAGATAAAGCACACTACTCTATTGACTGTGGAGGTGCAACATGCACTTCCTCCACCACGACACAGTAGCAGCAGTGTGTATACCATCTAGAAGTGCAACCCAGATATTTAGCAAGGCTCCTTAGAAAGCACCTTCCAAACCCAAAACCACTAACAGCTAGTCCATCAACTGGAACCCAATTTTCTACCTTTCAGCCACATATTCATCTTTATGTATCTGCATCTTATGCCAATTTGCATTTGGCTCAGTTAATAATTCAGAGTGCAACCTCTGAGGTTTCACTTTTTAAAACTTATTATGTATGCACCTAGTTCCTCACACACTAAGAAACATTTTCCTAGTTTGATTGATGTCACTAGCATCTACATGGATCATGACCACTGGATCATCTCCCTTCCAGTGTAAGTTCCTTTCCAGCCATGAGCAGATACCCTGAACCCTGGCATTGAGCTGGCACTACAGTCATCTAGATTCCCACCCTTTACACAGCAAAGAAAATGTCAGTTCCCCTCACTATATCATCTACTGTTATTATATTCTGTGTTGCTCCCCCTTATTCAACAGCTTCCTGTACCTGATGCCATAGTCAATTTACTCAACCACACCCTCATCCAAACAGGAAGAGAGAACCACAAACCTACTGGATAACTGCAGAGGCTGACTTTCCTGAACTGCTCTCTGGGTTCCCTTACCTGCCTCAGTCACATTCAATTCCTAACCACTTACCAAATCAGAAGACTCTATCCTATGTGATGCAACTACCTCAGAGTCCAAAGAATGCAGATAATCTTCTCTGACTTGTTTACAGTTTCTGTGGTTCAGCCTCCACCTCAAAATGAACTAAAGTTGCTAAAGCTTCATACACTTACAGCAGGCAAGTTTGTCCTAGATCACAATGGTACCCAGGAGCTCCCCGCATGCTGAGCCATTCAACATTCTATATCTTAGGATACACCATGCAGAAAACATTTAACCTCCACAATGCGCCAGTGACTCAGTGTCGTACTTCTCTAAATGACATCTGTTGTAACTCCATGACCATTTTATTCCATTTTTAAGGTTTTGCTAGGAAGTCAAAACAATAAACTGCCCATGCATTTTATTTCTCAGTATAAAGTCAATTACTCCGCTATTCAGCGAACTCAAAAAAATTACGATTCAGTGCATCTAACTTCAGTATCATTCCATTACTGAGCACTTTTTCAGTTTTAATTCACACAGTTACAATATCTCATAGTATTATCTCATGTGCGTTTTCTATGATTTGGAGCTCATTACATCCCTGCAGACTGGCACGCCAAACTAGACAATTATTAAATTTATATTGTTGTCCTCAATAGAAAGTAGTCCTAAGTTATGAAAACCAGCGAACTTCTTTTCAACCAAGGATCTGTTTATTTTTCAAATGTTAACTAGGTTGAACATGTAATTAGTTGTAATAACTGGATTCTTGAAACCAAGATCCAGATCTTACGGTCCCTGGATAATCAGAGACCAGCTGTTCCCTTAAATATGTATGTCTGGGCCCTCTAGAAGTTCTCATGTAATAAGTATGAGGTAACAGTTTGGAAGTTGAAGTTTCGGTTGGTAGTAAGTGGGACAGACTTGCTCATCTTCAGTGCAATTCTTGAGGCTTTGAATATATTTAAAAAAAAGACACAGAGACCAAAGTTAACACAGCCTCAGAGAACAAGACTAGGGAGACAAGAATGGGGAACCAGGAAATGGCAGAGGAGCTGAAAAATGCACTACATCGGTCTTTGTAGAGGAAGACATTAACAGCATTCCAAAATTACTCATGAATCAAGGGACAAAAAAAAAAAAAAAAGGTGAAACAGCAAATACAACAATCACAAGAGAAAAGTGCTAACAAAGCTTATGGGGCAAAATAATTGTAAGTTCTCTGGACCTGATGGTATGCATCCTAGGATATTAAAGGAAGCAGCTACAGAGAAAGTGGATGCACTAGTAGTAATCTTTGAAGGACCCTTCGATTCTGTAAAAGTCTGAGGATTAGAAAACTGACAAGGTAACACTTCTATTAAAATAGAGCAGATTTTAAAAAAAGGTAACTTTATACCAGTTAGCTTAATGTCTGTTATTGGGAAAGTGAGAATTTATTACAAAGGATACAATCTCAGAGCATTTGGAAAAATATGATCAAGCAGAGTCAACATGGCTTCCTAAAAGGGAGATCAGGTCTGACAAATTTACTAGAATTCTTTGTGAGGTAACAAGCAGGATAGATAAATGAGAAGCAGTGGATGTCAGATCCTCAATTTTCATAAGGTATAATAAAACACTAAATGTTAGGGTACTTAATAACACTTTCAGACCTGCAACAGGTAGAGTGCCATAGGGATCAGTGCTGGGACCACAATTCTAAACAGGGTGCATCAAAGTGGACCGTATCCTGGATTAGTAATAGTGATAAAGTACAAGAGCAAGGGAATGTATGTTGAACTTATACAGAACGCTTGCTGGAGCTCAACTGGAGGACTGTGCACGTTTCTGGTTGCCAGACTTTAGGAAACGTGCGAGCACATTGGAGAGTTAAAATAAGGTGTACAAGAATAGTTTCAGGGTTTATAAATTTCAACTAATAGGACAGATTGAGAGGAGGTTAGGACTAGCAAATGCAATGTGCAGAAAATAGTGTCAGAGATTGGGCAGAATTGCGCTAGAGGCAGGTTCATCCAAAACATTCATGCAGGCACTAGATAATTAACAGAAATTGCATAGAGGTATGGAAAAAGGCATAAAGTCAGAACAAGCATTTGGAGTTGGTGCAGGGATGATGGGCCAAATGGTCTGCTTCCATACCATAACAATTCTATGATGCATTATTTTGGTTATGTGCAACCTCAAAGCAACCAAGTCACGAAAGCTACACCAAATCATGTCATAATGGATAGGTCTTAGATTAGCAATTCATAATTTCACTTATAATGTACTCTAGTGTTGGTAGGAATGGGTCAGCAGGTTTGAAAAATCGTAAGCAATGGAAAATAAAATTGGACAAGTTCGATCAACAGTGAAGGCAACATTTGTTACCTAGAAGTGCAATTTGTCCATGCTTTCACATCAACCATAGAGACTAATACTCCAAGTCCTAATCTAAGTTTAGACTTTCATACAGACTTTAGTTAAGACTTACATGGACTCTGAGCTGATCGCTGATTTGCTCCTTGAAGCCAAACTCTTTCTAATATCTGCATCTGTAAAACAAAACACAAAACGTTCAAGACATGTTTTTAAAGACCAAACTCAAGGGACCTTTTCCAAAGTTTGAAGAATGGCTCCAACACTAATACACGATATTTAATGGATTAAATAAAGCTTCTCCACATACAGATACTTATTTTCAGAGTGCTAATGGCTCAAATAAAGACATATTTCACTGCATGCAAACCCAACAAACTAAGTTACAACTAACTCAATTCTCATAAAACTAAGTGACTGATGACACAGCAACATGAACAGCAGACTGAACGAGAAGGTCCAAAATATTCAAAGAACAATTGGACATTTGCTTATGCCCATTACTTTCCACATCTCCAGTTTCCTTAAGGATCAGAAGAAATGGGGGGGGGGGGGGGGGGGGCAAAGAAAGAAATCATTGTAAGAACTTCCAGCAGCCATTGAGAGAGTTGGGACTTCTCAGGTTTGAGTCAATGTGAGATTTCTTACAACAAATTTCAAACAAAGCAGCTGTACTCCACTATAGAGACAACACATCTTGAAAGAGTTTAAAAACTTAACTGTAGTTATCATGCAAGGTAACATTTACAAATGACTTTGATAACAATAAACAATTACGTCTCAATGCTGTTTAATTTTTTTTCCTCTTCATCTGTTAAGAAAGTGGGACAGCTTGTTTGTTATGTTTTGTTGACTTCCATCTCTATAAACATTGGCATGGATTTGAAAAAGCTGTGTTAAATAACTTTTGTGAACAGCAAAACGAATTGGGGTGCCAAGGCATTCATTTCACATGAATTAATGCCATATTCATTCACATTAATGCAAGATTTATTCAAAGTCAGACCCAGGGAGCAGTACGATATATTAGACATTGAACTAATTCCTTGAACAATGCTCATAAAGCAGCTTAACAGTGGCAACTTAACTTACGACCAAATTTAACAGTTGACAAATTCAGATTAAAGCTATTTAAAAAGGGAAGACACCAAGACAACACAATACTTGCAAAAGGACCATTCCTCAGAATACAATTAGCATTATAAATTACATCAGGTAGTGGAATCAAGCTTTAAAACTTATTAAAAATACAATATCTATCACAATTTAGATAATATCATACAGGGAAATCTGCGCTGGACAAAAAAATTTAAATATTAAAATCAGTATGCCAGATATGAACCAGGTGCTTTCGGCTAAAAGAAAACATGGCAAATTCCACCACTTTTATAAACCTTTGGCTCTGACAAAAAGGATAAGAAGATTACAGAATGAGCAGAAGCCAGAATCAGTTCACTGAAGTGAAATCTGTCATTTAGCAGACCACAAGTATTCAAATCTCAATTCAAGTCTCAGGAAAATTCAAAAAAAATCCTGGAAGAGATCTTAACTGTATGAAGGCATGCAACGAATGTACCAAACACTGGAATACTTTCCCAATCCATCTGGTCAAACAAACTGAAAATGATAGTGGTCTACCATATTGGTAACTTTATTGATCTTGATCAAGAAGATCAATTAGTTTTGAGTGCTGGTACCCAAGAATAATTATTTTCAGAGGCACTTTTCCTAATTGTGCCATCTAGCTTATTTTGTCAAAGTTTCCTTATGGGGAGGATAATTAAATGAAAAATCAAAAGGGAACATTAAGGAGAATTATTTGAATTTATAAAGTGCAGAGCTACATGTTATAATGATCGGATTTCACTTACCAAAGTAATCAACAGACCATTTATAATTCCCAAGGAAAGGTCCTTTTTGGAGCCCAACGACAATAAAAACGACATAAAACAAAGCGCCAGAGAACTCTAGGGAGAGCTGCAGAGTTGCATTACAAATTTATCAATAAACAATTTTCAAGGTCATCAATAACAAAAATGAGTTCAGTTCCATCTGAGCAAAAATCACTGAAGGCACAACTGGCCTCAACTACTCCAGATCAGAAAAAGGAAAAAAACCAACCATCCAGGGTCCACCATCTCCAGAAATTCAATTAGAAACATTTAATCACCTAACCGTTAATCATATGTTACTTGATATGATGAAAACACTTGGAGAAATGGCCAATTGAATAATGACTACCATTACCTGTGGAACTTAATTCCAATGAAAGCTGTTGCAAGGAGGATGCGGGCCAAATTACCAAGACAAAAAAAAAAAATAAATCAGTGGATCAGTGAAACAAAAATCACAAACTAAGTATTATTCTGGACCTTCTGGAGTTGCACCTTTGAGTTTGTATTTAAGTACACAATGTTTCAACAACATAGACCTTTTTTTGCTTTTATGGTAGATACTCATTTTTTCCTGGTGTCAGATGTGTGTCTTCTATGGCTTCAGCCTGCTTAAGGGGCCCTTCCAATGCTGGTTTTAGCTGTCAACATACAACAGTTGGCCATGGAGGATTTAAGCATTCTGCCCCCATGGGGGATGCACTTGGTTTCAGCATGGAACCACAAGCAGGAATTCCAGAAATTAGGCATGAACTAGTATAATATCTAGTAAACAAAAATCTTTTGAAAAGAAAATTTCCTTCCAATTTAGAAAGGCAGACTAATGCAGATTCTTTTGGCTCAAATGAACAGACTGCTAAAACACTTTTTCATTTTTGATGAAGTTGTGGCTCACTTGTCTAATGGGCCAGACAGATTCAATACTTCATTTAGCTCAAAACTGGTCTAGCCTGTCATGTTACTTTCTAATAAATCACAATTCTGTGAAATCTGAATGACAAAGTTTGCAAGACATACAATAGTTTTGTATCCAACTCAGTTAAAGGACTTAAAAATTGATTTGGAACACCAAAAAAAAAAATCAATTTACTAAATTGCAATGAGCAAAATTATACTAATTATAATAAGCCTCTTAATTGCAGACTGAGCTCTCCCTTAAGTGCTGTGGAATTCAAGCATTGGAAACCAATCAAACGACATCTAAATCACTAATGAAATACCTGAAAACAATGATGCCATTGATGCTGAGAGCCCATTCGCTGACATGTGAATGAGGTTTGACTCATCAATACAATCTGTATGACACAGTGACAATAAGATTTACATCATTCCAACAGCTTTCCCCAGTAGTGTGCAGGCAGTGGGCAGTAAAGCTCTGCCTGATAAAGCCAAAAATAAACTCAAGTACCACTCTGTAATAATTATTCACTTGATGGTTACTGTGCTAAATTAAAAGGAATATAACAGCTTTAAAATGGAAATAACGAACTTGCAACTTAGGGGAATGTTCATTAGCAACACTTTTAAAATAAAAACAATGCACTAATTGACAGTCATTAATTCTTTTACTTCATGTTGTAGCTAATAATTGCTATTCAGGTCACTAAGGACGGATCTTGACAGTCTGGGAAAGTGAGAAGGGAAAATATAAAACAGGCAACCTTCTGTTGCATCACTGAAAATGCTATGCTCAAATCATTATTTTTGGAATGTAGTAACAATTATACAAACAGACATTTAATATTTTAAGATAGATTTTCTTTAAGTAACATTCAATTACAGTCGTTACATTATTTCTATGTTGGAGGTGTTACTTCTGATACACCACAACACATGGTATAAATAGGATTACAAAAACTTATGAACCACAAAGATCTTAGTATATGCTTTCTTACTAAAAGGAGTATATATACACACACACACACACACACGAGGGAAAAATGTGACCAATGTCAATGTCAGTTGCACATCTAATCAAGCACAAGTAGATCAGTGGGAAAAAGGAGATTAAACTAATACTTTGTAGTACCTTACAAAATTAGATCTATATCTGGTCTTGTAGATACTTTGGCTAAAAATGTTATTGACAGTTCCTCCCTTAGTCAGTTTGCAACTGAATTATCCATCGTTCGCCCCAGTTAAGTGATGATGATGCCCTTTATCAAATGTGTTTGTCCTAAAAACTCTAATGACTCTTCAAAAAAAAGAAGGTCCAATCACAATATAAACAGAACTAAAAGCTATTTTCTGTATTCACATGTAACAAAATTGCACTTATTCCCATGGGAGAAAATGCAGTGATACACGATGCAGGTTCTAAAATATGGGTAGCCAATCTCAACAAATTCCATAAAGATGGAGTATGATATTAGGAAGACGATAACAAGAATATCACTTTCTCTCCCTTGCAAAGTGATACATGGTAAATTAAGTCTCAAGGAATTAATTTTTCACAAATCAATGCATCAGTAGTAATCAAAAATACAGCATCAAAAATACTGGAAGGTAGGCAGAGTTTATGAAACACTCCATGTATTTTGATCTTATCAGTCGTGAAAATGTTATGTGATAACTTGGCATTTTACTTATTACTAACTATAGTTATGGTATGGTACAGGTTTTCTGAGGTTTCTCATTTTTGGCAAATCACTAAACAATTGTGGCAAGTCCAAGATAGTGTAACTGAATCAGTCTGGCGAAAAGCAGCCACATCAGCAGAATGGACTTTGCCCGTTGCACAATTTGTACTTTTCTCATTGACAATACCTTTTAATTCAAATTCATCCACTCCATCAGTAGATCCAGAATCTGATAATGGCGCAGAATCACGGGAGCTGATAGGGGACCCACTTTCCGTGGTGCAGGCTGTGAAAGTGAAAATGATTGTGAAACCTTTGCATTTTAGGGGTTCATTTAAACAACAGAAATGAAAGTTAAATCAACGCATGCTGAATTAACAGATCCATACGGACAGCTGGTTGGTTGGCATAAAACATAGGAATTAGGAGCAGAAGACGGATTAGGCCTTTCAAGCCTGGGCTGCCATTCAATGAAATCATAGTTGATTGATTTACATTTCAAATTTCATATTCCCATTTACCCCTGATGGGTGGCTCCCCTACCTCCACTTTAAAAATATTCAATGAAACTGCCTTCTGAGGCAATGCGTTCAAAAATTAAAAATATTTCTCCTCACCTCTGTTTAAAAGGGAATCGCTCATTTTTAAAACAGCAATGCCAGTTCTGGGATCATCCGCAAATGGGGACATCCCTTTCATGTCCATCTTGTCAAGGCCATTCAGAATGTTACGTACTATAATTAAATCACTCTTGTGAACTCCAATGGAAACCAGTCAGTCCGACCTTTCCTCAGAAGTCCTGCCCTTATCCGTTTTACCAAAACGCAATAATTTACATTTGTCTATCCATTTACCTATTCATCAGCCAATTGGCCCAATTGATCAAGATCTCTTCGGTAATCTTCAAAATTTGTCATCTAGTGAATAGTGAAGGCATCTGCATATTTACTAACCATGCCTTGTATGTTCTGATCTAAGTCATTTATATAATGAACAAAAAAGCAGACTCCGCACCAATCCCTGTGGAACACCGCTGGTAACAGGCCTCTAGTCTGAAAAACAACCTCCACCACCACTCCGTCTCCTGCCAATAAGCTAATATTATATCCAATTGACAAGCTCACCCTAAATTCCACATGATCTAACTTTACTAATCAGTCCTTCATGCAGAACCTTGCCAAAAGCTTTAGTAAAGTCCAGGTAAACAACATCAACCGCTCTGCCCTCTATCTTCTTGGTTACTTCCTCAAAAAAAAAGTTTGAGACACACAATTTCCCTCACACAAAACAATGCTGACTATCCCTAATCACTCCTTGCCTCTCCAAATGCATACAAATCCTATTTTTCAGGATCTTAGCCATCACTGACATCAGACTCACAGGACTATAGTTTCTAGACTTCTCCTTACATCCCTTCTTAAACAAAAGCACATTAGCCACTCTCCAGTCGTCTAACACTCATTTGTAGTTATAGATGATACAAATATTTCTGCAAGAGGCCCTGCAACACCACCTTAACTTCCCACAACTTCCTGAGACGCACTGGATTAGGTCCCAGAGATTCATCCACCTTCTCATTTTCTAAGACCTCCAGCTCTTCTGCTTCTGTTATGAACAGCTTTCAAAACATCAATGTTTATTTCAGAGTTCTTTACCCTCTATTTCTTTCTCCATGGTAAAAACTCAAAATATTCATTTAATATCTGAGGTTCAACAGTGTTTACAGTGGAGGAGACTATGGAAGACACAGAACATGGGGAAATAAATAGTGACATCTTGTAAAATGCCCATATTATAGAGGTAGTGATGCTGGACATCTTAAAATGCATAAAGGTGAATAAATTCCCAGAATGTAATCAGGTGGATCCTAGAGCTTTGTGGGAAGCCAGGGAGGTGATTGCTGGGCCCCTTGCTGAGATATCTGGATCATTAGCCAAAGGTGAGGTGCCAAAAGACTAGAGGTTGGCAAACGTGGTGCTACTATTTAAGAAATGTGGTAAGGAAAAGCCAGGGTATTACAGACCGTTGTGCCCAGCATCAGTGGTGGGCAAGTTGTTGGAAGGAATCCTGATTTACACGATTTGGAAAGGCAAGGACTGATTAGGAATAGTCAACATGACTTTACGCATGGGAATTCGTGTCTCACTAAGCTGATTGAGTTTTTTTGAAATAAAAGAATTGATGAGGATACAGCAGTGGATGTGATCTACATGGACTTCAAAAAGGCATTTGACAAGGTTCCTCACAGTAGACTGGTTAGCAAGATTAGATCACATGAAATACAAGGAGAACTAGCTATTTGGATACAGAACTGGCTCAAAAGTAGAATACAGAGGGTGGTGGCAGAGGGGTGCTTTTCAGACTGGAGGCCTGCGACCAGCGGTGTGCCACAGGGATTGGTGCTGCATCCACTGCCTTTCATCACTTACATAAAGGATTTGGATGTGAACACAGGAGGCATGATTAGTGAATCTGCAGAAGACACCAAAATTGGAAATGCAACGGACAGGGAAGGAGGCTATCTCAGAGTACAACAGGGCCTTGAACAGATGTGCTAATGGGCTGAGGAGTGGCAGGTGAGATTTAATTTAATAAACGTGAGGCGCACTGGCGATGAAACATCTGCAATCAAACGCCAGCTCGGCAAGCAAGCCTACAATTTTGCCTTCTTCACTATCTTATCTACCTGCATTCCAAGGTCTCTGTTCAATGACACTGCCCAGGGACCTTACTATTAAGAGTTTACATCTGCCCTGATTTCGCTTTCCAAAATGCAGCACTTCACATTTATCTAAATGAAATCCTGTCTGCCAGAGAAAGTGGAGGCAGCTAGTACAATTACAACATTTAAAAGACATCTGGATGGCTATAAATAGGAAGGGTTTAAGAGGGATATGGGCCAAATGCTGGTAAATCAGACTAGATTAACTTAGGATAACTGGTCAGCAGGGATGAGTTGACCGAAAGATCTGTTTCCATGCTGTCTCTCTCTCTGACTCTATAAAAACCACCTCTTTGATCTTTAAGGGACTCAACACTCTCGCGAGTTGGTCTCCTGCTCTTAACACACTTGTTGAATCACATTTGATTATCCTTAACTTTATCAGCCATGGCCATATCAAAGCCCCTCTTTGCCTTCTTGATTTTCCTCTTTATTATGCCCCTACACTTTATAGGGATTCATTTGAACCCAGTTGTCCATATCCAATAGATGATTTTTTAATAAATTCTTGATTAAAACCTCTATCTCGATTCACGCATTGATCCCCCAGTAACATGACTGAAATCTTTCTATAAGCTGGCAAACATGACAAGCTGTCCCTTCCAGATTCCCTGATGAGAACATATTTTACCAAAAATATCCCAGGTACATCTGACATGCCACCTACTTGGTATAAAGGGATATGACATTTTCTCCATCATTGAAGGAAACTTAATTTCACACAATCCATGGCTCACACTCACATCTACAGCCACTTCAGTATACATCTACGAATAGGCAATACAGAGGGCGCCCAATTTACAAATGTGCAACTTACAAACACGATCTCATCCGGGAATGTAATTTCAAATATCAATCATAAAATCCCTGTGGAAACAGGCCATTCAGCCCACCAAGTCCACACCGACTCTCCGAACAGTATCCCACCCAGATTCACCACCACCCCTGCCCCAAAACCTATTCCTGTAACCCTGTATTTCCCATGGCTAATCCACATAACCTGCATATCCCTAAACACAATCCACCTAAATTTACACATCTTTGTATTATGGGAATAAACTAGAGCACCCAGAAGAAACGCACGCAGACATGGGAAGAAAGTGCAAACTCCACACAGACAGTTACCCAAGGTTGGAATTGAAACCAGGTCTCTGGCACTGTGAGGCAGCAGTGCTAACCACTTAGCCACCGTGGCGCTTCTGTGAAAAAAAATCTGGCATTGAATGGTTCCTGTATTTACAAAAGATCATCCTCCAATTTGCTCTGAGTGAAATACAAACCAACTTGTGAATGGACTCTGGAATGTAATCTGCTCAAAACCCAAGGACTGCCTATATTGAAAAGGTTTTAGCAGATCATATTTACACAGCCATACATACTGTCTGACTCAGTGCTCCTCAATCCAGGCAGGAGGTTTTTTGTACGGATTTGCTGTCGTCGAATACGAATTTTCTGTTTTAGTTCTCTTATTTCTTTGTCACTATCCTCATCTTCGTCATCCATGATCTGTTTCTTCATCAGGTTGCACTTCATTAGTTCAATGGCAGCAATCAGTGATTCAGAGATACTGAAATGGGCATTCTCCTAAAAATGAGTTTGCATATTATCAATATATTTTGTAAATACAATAGCAAGGAGGAAGGGGATAGTTAAAAGACTTCTCCAATCTGAGGAACTCTCAAATTACTCGCATCTTAAAAACTCTGAATACCTCTGCTGCTAAAGAAAATTAGTCAAATGGGCTAGTTCTGTCAGAGAAAGTAGTTCTTTTAAGTGCTCAAAACGAGCAACGGAATTTTTTTTTTTAAGATCTTTTCTCCCTGCCCTCCAAGAGCAAATAGTATTTTAAACAAGTTTCTAAAATACAGTTCACAATTGTTAGTACAAACCCTGTGTCTCTGTCCATCAATGTAAACAAACATTGAAAAGGTGTCAAAAAACACTGTTCTGAAGAAGGATATTAGACTCAAAACGTTAACTTTGTTTTCTCTCCACTTATGCTGCCAGATCTGCTGAGTTTCTGCAGCAATTTCTGTTTCCGTTTAACATAATCTTTGTTGATTTGCTGTTAGTAGAGTACAGTGCAATTTGCACCTTTATTTACTTTTCCCTCACTCAGTAAAAATGCCCATATTATGGATAAAGAATAACAGGCCAGCTTTAGCATTTTAACATACTTGTAAAATCCCATTTGATTGTTTCAACAAGCATAATTTAAGGAGTGAAGATAGAAGAGAGATGCTTGCCAACCATCACGATTGAAATCCAGATCAAACTTGCTAAAAAAAGTTCTGAGAAAGCTTTAATGCATCTGCAGAGAGAATTCTAATAAATATGTAAACATTTAGGTATCTGGTGGAAACAGTTTTTAAACCCACATCAACTTAAGCCAACAACCAAAAAAAACGAAGCACAGAAAATTAAAATGTCTAAAAGCAAAAAGTGATCTTTATGAACTGATCCTAATCCAACTTTTTTTTCCAGAAATTACAACAAAATTCCAATAGTCTGTTTAGCATCAAGTAAAATAGCTTCGGATTGAGAAGAAAGTGACAGATTGACTGAGAAAAGAACAATCTGTCAGTTATTGCAATGGGCAATGTTTTAGTAATAGAAGAAAATAACACTACTGCCACAGAGGAAACACCTGCAACTTGTGTACCCATTAGATCAATGTAGAAATGAAGAATGCGCTGTCCAAACTGTGAAATTAGTGGTCTGAGTGTGCTTGTCTTGAGAGAAATATAGCTTAACAAAGAATTGTAGTGGTGTTGATAAAACAAGCAAGAGCTTTTAATATGTCAAACCAAAACCGAGCAGGAATAAGCAGTGGTTCAACAATTTATATAAATCTGAATTTTTAAAAGAAGCTAATGGAAAGTTCACTTTAACCTTAATAATAACTTGAAATGCACAAAAAAAAAGACAGAAATTCAAGATTCCAAGCAAAACTTCACATCTCTGTTGCTTAGGAAGGAAACATAAATATACCTTTTCCAAATCTGCACAACTTCCAAAGTCCTGTTCTGATAGATAGCTGATCAAAGACTGGCCCTGTGATGGCCGACGAAACATTCCATCAGAACTGTGCGCGCAATGGGTACCCTCTAGAACAAATTAAACCGAAATTGCATGAACAAGTTTAATTATTTGGGGCTATAAACTTGAAGACACTGTTCACCAGGACTATGATTAGATCAAGTGTTGCACTATCAAGTAATACTCAATATGAAAGTCTTACTAGACTCTAATGCTGAAGCATAAGCTACGGTATATGGAGCAGGTAATGTCAGCAGTATTTAACTTCATAAGTGGAAGATTCTATTCAGACCAAAATTTTAGATATCGGTATTTATTTAAAGATCTGCAACGAATAGGCTGATTACTGAAGTTCCTTAAAGCTATGAAGAGTTTATTCAAAGATAATGAAAGGTTATAAAACTTTCCTTTTCTGAAATTAACCGGATTGTTACCGATTTACCTAAAAACTCAATGTGAATCAAATCAAGTCAAAAAGCAACAAAAGTTAGTGGAAGAAGCCCACTGCCGACCCACAGTGTCGATTAACCAGCTGATAACCTGCTAGCAGGTTCTCTGCTGCTATTACAAATGCAGACCAGGAAGTCCTGTTAACCAAAATCTGGCATCTTCAGAACAGAGCACAGCAGGGAAGGGGAGGGGAAATTGAGGAACAGGGAGAGGAGTGGAGTGGAGTGGAGTGGAGTGGGAGATGGGGGTGAAGACAGAAGGAAGGGAGGTAGGGATAAAACATTGCCACAGTGCCAACCCATCTGATGTGCCTTTCACGCCACCTCTAGGGAGAAGAAAATTCCCACCTTTGAAAATTCTGGGACTCAAACCTCTACTGAATCGTAGGGTCGAAACAAAGTTCCAAAGCAAAATAATTTGGAATGTAACTTGAAACAGCAAAAGCAAAGTAAACAGATTTGAAATGGCATTTACCAGCTTCCAGGTAGGGAGAGATTGGAGAACTGATCTGAGAACTTCGAGCCGAGAAAGGACCATTTTCCTTCAGGTTTCTGACTCCCAGGTGAGACTCTGACAAAGAAGAGTTAGTCATTCATTCATTCATTCATTTTAGGGACCTATCACTTCATTTCCCTTGAGTTAACGTTCACAGCTTCAGTAAATCTGTAATATTGTATTGCTACCCTGGGAAAGAATATGTATTAATTAGAAAATAGTTACAACATAGCATTAAATTTATCAGAAACATGCTTTGAAACAAAAGGAGCTTTTCAAAACATTTTTTTGTTCAAATTATCTGCTTAATATTGGAAACTGGTTTCATAAACCAGACAGGACAGAAACAACATGAACACTTAGAAAAACAAATACTGAAACTGAATGCAACATGCAATACAGATTAAAATGAGGAAAAAACCAAAATGCACAATGAAACATAAATTAAGCAGAGAAGTGGTGTCAGTGGTCAGACCAAGTAAGCATCAACCAATATCAAGAATTAGGTCCTGCAATTAAATGTTAGATTATTTCAGCCTAGGGGTCCAGTGTTGTTAGCCTTTGGGGGTCCATTTAAATATTTTCCAAGGGCTCCCACTGTTTTCAGTGGATTCAAGCTGATTCTATTAGATCGGTGTGAGAGATTACATAGCTTCAGCAACTTGAAATGACTCCGTTCAAGACCATATCAGTGGGGCTATCATTCCAAAAACAATAAAGCCTAATTAAATTATTTACTTTAGCAATTATTCTGCAGATGCTTTTATTTAGTTCTGAAGGTCTTCACAAAAACACAACCAGATTAAATCATCCAATTACCAATTTAAAAAATAAATAATTTCAGGAGACATCAATAAACTAAAGTTGTGCATCAAGAAATTCCTGTTTGACAGCCATATCCGGGTTCCAATCACACCCAAACAGATAATTGACACCTTAAAAGATAACAGCAAAAGAAATGTTATAACCCGTTTATAAGGAACAGGTCTGCAATGTGGTAGGTTTCATGTTGCTTGGGATTGCAGTTTACATTGCTAGTATTCTGAAATTCATGCACAACCAAGAAACTAAGTCCACGATCTAGCATTCTCAAATCATATTTCCAATCATTAACGGGTCAGCGCTGAAGAGACTACATAGGTCAGACATTGACCTGTGATTCAGAAAAATCAGTGGTTCCGGTTGTTTTAGTGGTCACTTTTAAGCACTTCGGTCCCATTTGGAGCAGGCTCAAAACCACTACTTCAACAAATTTGTTTAAGCAATGCTGCGGCATTCTGGCCACCCATCTTGTTTTGTTGTTTTTGGTACCCCACTAATTTCAATGTATAATGTCTGAGTCACATGATTATCTTTTCTCTTTTAATTAGGGTCACAGTCTTTTTTTTAAAAAGCTTGGAGAAGTGCTTCAAATTATGCTATCATTGATATTCCAACAAACTGAAACTGATATTGATAGAACAAGTTTGCATTTATGATTCTTCACCTACACATCACTTTGAAAGTCACACAAAAGGAAAAGCAAATCAGGCCATTTCTTTTCTCAAAGAACTAAGAAACTGCAAAGGATATAGTTGGAAATTGATCAGAAAGCGGAGATTCATCTCCAACCCCGCAAGAATTTTTGTCTCAATCTTTTATGTATGCTATCAGATCTTTGGAAAATGTCACTTGCACTGGGGAAAAGGAAAAACCTTTTGTAGAAAATCTTTTTTCATGCAAGATCTTTTTAGTTACGATTGTTTTACAAATACTGTTGTTGGAACTCCTCCACAAAGAACAAATTACTGTTTCAATCAATCAGTAATGCTATTTTATGCATTTGCCATTATGGTATGAGCATGTGCACAGATAAAATTTGCTAAGCTGTCAGCACAATTAAAATATCCTTCCGTTGTGGATTGTACAGACTTGAATATGGACATAATAATAGTTAAATATGCATTTAGATTACATTACAAGGAATCTTTTTCCAAACCAAAGGGTCAATCATCTGAATGAAGAAAAACCAGTTCTCATTTGGATTGGCAAGTTATATTGACTTTTCTACGTACTCATTTCTAAAAAATTAGAAATAGATTTTGAGCTAGAATGATAAACATTACGGAAAGAACTTAAGGTGCATGGGGGAATTTTATTGGTTGAAGCAACTTTAAAGGTAGACCACCAACCAGCTCCATTTCTGCACTTTACAAATGTTAAAGCCGACACTGCTATTATCATTAATCATAATGAAGTCTGCATGCTGATGCTTCATCAAAGTGAAATTTATGACAGCCCTTTTCAAACCTTCCACTGGGTCCTCTACTATTATAGTGATTTTCCGGAGGTCCCCTTGAGAAAGCCGAAGAACAAAAATTGGGAAAATGAAAGGTTACAAAACATTAGGACTACAGAACAGTGCCAAATATGATCTCTTGCTCTGCACATTGCTTCCACCCCACCTTTGCTGAGCCAATGACATAATATCATGCAAAATACACTTACATATGCACTCTGGTGGCAAGTCAGCTAAGATGACAAGGTGTAAAAAAAAACACCTCTAATATGCAAATACAGCCTTGTCAAGTTTCCTTTCCCTCCTTTAAATGAGGAGAGCAGGACTGAGAAAATGGCTTCAACAAAACTTGAAAAATTAGTTGCAAGATACAATTGCTGTTACAGTCTGGCTGGCTTATATACATATCGCATGATAGATGTTCAATGTTTTGTAAAAGTAGTAAAATGAAGGGTAAATAAGTAAATACTTTTGTTCAGTTACTTCATATACAAGATTCCTCACCGAAGAAAAAATTTTTAAGCACTTAAAATATCCATTTTAAAACCTCCTTAATCATGAATTAACTCTACTTCTGCATTTATATGTGGGTATCAATAAATGTTGCAGATTCCTAATATTTTGGATCCACAATGTTTATATAACTGGTCTGGTTCAGTTTCTATTCAGTGCTAACCACCAGATGTTGACTGTGCAGGATACAACAATAGTAATTCCATTTAACATCAGGAGGCAATGGTTGAACCCCTCTGGGTAGAGATGGTTTTTATCTGACAATTGTGCGGCATGAATGTGACTCGCCACCTATCTGCCCAAGCTCAGATGTTGTCCTGCTGCACTGGACCGTAGACTTCTACACTAAGGAGTTGCAAATGGTGCTGACCATTGCACAATCAGCAAACATGTCCACTTCCGTCCTTTTGACAGAGGAAAGATCATTGATGAGGCAGCTGAAAGGTGGACAGACCTAGGTCACTACCCTGAGGAACTCCTGCAGACATGCACTGGGCCTGAAATGATCAACTCCAACAACTACCACAATCTTTCATTGCACTAGGCATGACTCCAGAGAAGTGTTCTTCCCAATTCCTGATGATGATTCCATTTTTGATAGGGCAGCTTCATGCCACAGCTTGACCCGGACATCATAATTTGACAGCCACATTCATCTCTCCACTGAAATTCACCCCTTTGATTCACGTTCAGACCAAGTCCCCAAGAAATTCAGGTGAATTGACTTGATGGAATGCAAACCAAGTGTGCGTTATTGTCGACTAAGCGCCACTTGATAAGGTTGGCAACAACTCCTTACATTACTCTGCTGACTACTGACAGTAGACTGAGGAGTAGTAACTTGTCAGGTTGGATTTGTCCTGCCATTTGTGAACAAGACATACCTGAGCAACTAACCACCTGAGCTAGATAGCCTTGTTGGAATTAGATTCTGGAATAAAAGTCTTCAATGCTATGACTAAGATACTGCCCGACCCCATACCTTTTCTACTCTCCAGTGCCTTCACTCATGTCTTGATATCACGTGGAGCTGAACACTGGCATCTGTGGTGCTTAGGACTGACCACAAAAGGAGGCATGTCCTGAACTCTTAAGTGAACCAAGGTTTATCCCCTGGAATGGTGTTGATGCTAGAATAAGGGAATATGCCAGGCCATGAGGTTACAGATTGTGGTTGAAAATAATTATGCTGTTGAAAGCCCACTGTGCTTCATGAATATCCATCAAGTTGCTGACTCCATTTATCATTTGTTCATTCAGCACAATGATGGCATTATACAAGATAGGGGGGAGTGTCCTCAATGAGAATACAGGGCCTCAGCAGCACAAACACTAATGATGATCACTCTTAACAATGCTGTCTTGGGACAGATGGGTCTGTTACAGGCAGATTGGTGAAGGTGAGGTCAAGTATATTTTTCCTTTTTTTTGCTTTCCTCATCACCTTCTGCAGGCATAGATCAATAGCTATGTCTGTTAGGACACAACCAGCTTAATCAGCCCATTCTGTCCCTGCGCCACCCTGTGTCCAACCTAGAAAGTGGATTTGTTTTGAGCTTTTTTTGGGTGTGGGAGCAGGGATTGTTGGTGGTAATCAACAATTGGTTCTATGTCCATGCTTGACTTTATAACAAATGTGACCTCTCCAGAGCCCATGAAATTAGACATCAACGTGTCAAGACCAACTCCCTACCTAACTGCATAACTCTGCATTGCCACCTCAGTGAGGCATAACATAACCAAAGGCTGTGATGGTGGTAACAAGCGTGGGGCTGGATGAACACAGCAGGTCAAGCAGCATCATAGGAGCAGGAAAGCTTGACGTTTCGGGCCTAGACCCTTCATCAGAAATGCTGCTTGACCTGCTGTGTTCATCCAGCCCCACGCTTGTTATCTCTGATTCTCCAGCATCTGCAGTACCTTTTATCTCTGATACAATTATAGCTTTGATGGTGGTGTCTGGGTGCAAGGTATGATTCTGACAGATTGACTGTCAGGCTTGACTAGTCAGTGGAACAGCTCCAACTAATTTTGGCACAAGTTCCGAATGTTAATTACGCAGACTTTGCAAGGTAGAAACTGCCATTTGTGACACTGTTGTTTCCAATCCTTTGTCAATGTTGGGTGGTCAACCTACTTTCATTCCTTTCATGAGACTCTGTCAAAAGTTAGACACAACTGAGAGATTTTCCAGGCCATTCCACAGAGTACTTAAGAGTCAATAACATTGCTGTGGATCTGGAGTCTCATGTAGGCCGGATCAAGTCACAATGGCAGATTTTCCTTGCTTGAAAAAGGACATTAGCGAACCATTAACAATAGTTTAATGGTCCCATTAGACCAGCTTTTAAATCCAGAATGGCAATAGCTATCTGCCATGGTGCGATTCAAATCCCTGATCCAAGGATCAGCCTTAGTCTCTGCAACACTAGTCAATTAACATAGCTGCATCACCACCTCCCCAACGAAATGAAACCAAGCAAGAAATCTTCACATCTCCACCAAACACACACCAAGTTTCAACTGATAGGTGTTTCTTTCTCATTGTCACCATCTTCCAAATCGATCATCTTTCGGCATAGTGAACAAGCCTATATTCCATCACTGTGATAGGGTATGAACAGTTCTGTACATAAACTTCCAGAGATAAATGTTATTTCCATCTTCAAAGCTATTCCCCTTTTCTGAAAGCAAACAAAGTGGTGTGGTTCCAGAGGCTTCAGGTTCTTTCCTCGAGTTACAACCTTTAAACAGTTTACAGAGGAAGTGCTGACAGGCTTACCAACCACAAGAACTATTGGTGTTTATCCTGTGATAAAGTGTGGAGCTAGAGGAACACAGCAGGCCAGGCAGCATCAGAAGAACAGGAAAGCTGATGTTTTGGGTCGGGACTCTTCTTCAGAAATCCCGACCAGAAATGTCAGCCTTCCTGTTCCTCTGATGCTGCCTAGCCTGCTGTGTTCCTCTAGCTCCAGACAGCATCATCTGACTCCAGCATCTGCAGTTCTTGCTATTTCAGTGTTTTTCCTGTCCTGTTTTCACGTGCTACTTACATACTTGGATTGACGAGATAATTAGGAGTAATAGCTCTGACTTTGCTCTTCAAATGTCCATAAATACAAAGGCTTAATGTCAGGCAGAACATCATCTGCTTTCAAACAAATGATAAAGTACTGGCCAAAGACCAAAACGGTCTACAGGCATCTATATCAGCATGATTCATCAACAGATTTACTACTTATTACATTTTGTACTTCCTTGTTGAGCACAAATGTAAAATTCTACTCATATCTAGCATCAAAAAAATCTTGATCTATGCAAACTACTGAACTGATATTCACTGTACCTGATGTCTTGGTTGTTGCTATACCAGTATCAGAATGGGATCGGCTATGGCTCTTCTTGAAACTAGCCTGTCGTTCCAGATTCTGGGTTTCTGAGAAGCTGGAACGTCTTGGAAGATTCAGCAGAGATTCACTACAGCTAACGGTGATTTTAGGAACCTGCCAGGCAGAAGGAACTACTGTCTGTGAACCGCCAGAACAAGAGGAGGAGCTATAACTGCACTGGCTTGAACTGCGATCCCTCCGTCCCAGATTTCCAATAGCCAAATACTCTGGTCCATCATCCATTTCACTTGATCCCTCATCCTGTACTTCAGCTGAAGAATCCTCACTATGGCTAACTGGGGTACTAATAGTTGTCTCACTGACTGGAGAAAATGGTTCCGTAGAAGTGATGTCACGAAACTGGTGGATGCCAGAGTATTGATCTAATGCCGGTTTATCCATTGAATCGGGAAAAAATGTCAAATTAGCTCTCTTCTTTAACGCTGGCTGAGTATTACTGACAGTAATGAAATCCTGTGGGGCACCACCTATTAAATGAGGAAAGAAAAAAGAAAGGATTAGCAATTGCATTTTCTCAAAAATTTTATGGCACTGTACTACAGGCTACACTATAGACAGTTGTGTGCAAATCACAATAAATTGGTTTGCAGGTGCAGCAGGTAATTAAGACAACAAATGGAATATTGTCCTTGATTGCTAGCGGGATGGAGTTTAAAAATATGGAGGTTGTGCTGCAGCTGTATAGGGTGTTGGTGAGGCTTCACCTGCAATACTGTGTAGACTTCTGGTTTCCTTACTTGAGAAAGGATGTACAGTCACTGGAAGGGGTGAGAGAAAGTTCACTAGGTTGATTCCAGAATTGAGGGGGCTGGCCTGAGGAGTGATTGAGTAGACTGCGACTCATTAGAATTTAGAAGAATGAGGGGGTATCTTATTGAAAGATTAAAAAAATGAGGGGGAATAGATAAAATAGAAGTAGGGAAGCTGTTTCCACTGGTGGGTAAAAATAGAACTAAGGGAAATCACCTCAAAATAAGGGGGAAGCAGATTTAGGACTGAGTTGAGGAACTTCTTCACTCAAAGGGTTGTGCATCTGTGGAATTCCCCACCCAGCAAAACATTGTTGAATGTTTTTAAGGCTGAGAAAGATTTTTGAACAGTGGTTAAGGATAATGGTGAGTGAATGGGTAAATGGAGCCGAGTCCACAAAAAGATCAGCCATGTTATTGAATGGTGGAGCAGGCTAGACGGGCCAGTGGCCTACTTCGATCTCCTATGCTCTTACGTTCAGTTCATGATTATAAAGACAATAAATTATTTGTCTGGTCTATATCTTAATGGTTGTTGAGTAAAACACAGCTCTGCAATGAACCAGACCATATTTCTCAGTAAGACAAGCATACCGAAAGCAAGCGAATGGGGGAATTTACTTGAATGCTTATTTTTGACTTGTCCAAATTCATTTCCCCAACTCATTATCACCATTATCATTATATGTCACTTCAAACTACAATAAAACTCTTACTCTACTAGCAAGACATTTATTGACTTTTTTCTGTCTGCTCCTTCCAGCTGACAGAGGGGGAAAGGATTGGCGAGAAACCCACCACCTAAGCCAATATGTAGATCAAGGGCCTAAATCAATTATGTTTATTATTTGCCTACATTACACTTGTGATAAAGTACAAAGATTTTTGCTTCTAACTGTTCACACTGCCACAGAATTTTGGAAAGACATGACTTCAGTCTCAACTCAGGAGCATTAGAGGGAAACAACTTCTATTACCGTATTAGATTACATTGTTTAACTGGATAGATAAGACAATTTTGGCAAGAATTACTGACTGACACATACAAGGGAATGAATAAATCAAGCATCAGGCACAAAATAACCAATTGAAAACTCAGACTGTTGAATATAATTACCTCATCAACAATATTCAAAAGGTTGACATGGTAAAAATATTTTACCTGATTTTCTGGAAGCATTCTAGACTATGCTCAAGTCTTTTTTGCTCCCCCCCCACCAAAAGTTCATGGAATTAACAGCCTGGGAAGGGAAGGGAAAAGTCTAAAAATAATAGATATTTAAAATTACTGTTCACTTACCTGAAATATTCAAGTTAGTACAATGAGCCAAGAGGTTGGTATATGAGGTCATATGCCTTGTCTGGCATTCCCCTGCAGAGGGCATGCACTTGGTTCCAGGAAGAGCAGTCAGACTTTGGCTTTTCATCATTGGTAATGGGGAATTACACTTCCTTGCAAACTAAACATTGTAAAAACATTAAGATGAGAAATATAGCAGATTATGGCATATCTTCACATTTCCAGAACTAAAAGAAGTGTTTAATGCAATCAATTCAGTTTATTGTTATAAATAAACTAATTCATGATTGGTTCTTTTCAATACTGCTTTTGAAAGACAATAAATTTTATACATACTGCATTATCAACAGTAGATTTTAGCCACATACTTCCTTGCAGTTGGCCTTGTTTGTCAGAGGCTCAAATCCTCACAGAAAACACTTCTGCATAAATAAGTATGGCCGAAGGTTTAAAACAAATACGAAGCTCATTTCCAATTTACGACATTTTGGAAATTGAACTCTGTATTCTATCCATTTTCACAGAAACTTACAGCACAGGAAGCTTGTGGTCTGTGTTAACACTTGGAAAGACCAGCCATTTATATTCTTACACTTACCTCTTTGTTCCTTATCCTTAATATCATCTTCATTTATCTTTTCAAAATTCATTTAGAAATTATTTATACTTTTTTGTTAAGGGTTCCTGATCCTGACAACATACTGCCAAATAGAATTCTCTCCTCCCTGCTAGATGTTCTGCCAACTATTTTAAAACTATGCCCTCTACTGAGAGAATGTTTTTTCACAATCTACTCTATCAAAGACACTCATTAAGTAGAAAATATCTGGCAGGTCAGACTTTTCTTGTTCAGAGTACAGTGCTATCTTTTTCAACTACTACTAGTAAGTGAAGTTCCTCATCCTTGCTAAATATTCTCTTTCTGCTCTCTAAAGCTTTTAGCTTCCAGAATTGTCCACAATACACTTGCTAAAGTCTAATTCAGAGTTTTTTTTTAAATTCAGTCACAGGATGAGGGAATTGCTGGCTATGCCAGCATTTAATTGCCCAGAGGGCAATTAGGGATGGGCAACAAGAGTCAACAGCATTGCTATGGGTCTGGAGTCACATGTAGACCAGACAAGGCAAGTCTGGCAGTTTTCTTCCCTAAAGGACATCGGTGAACCAAATGGGGTTTTCCAACAATCAATGGATTCATGGTCATCGTTAGACTTTTAATCTTGGATTTTTATTGAATTCAAATTCCACCATCTGCTGTGGCAAGATTCAAACCTGGGTGCCCAGAACATTATCTGGGTCTCTGGATTAACATTCCAGCGATAAAACCACTCAGCCATTGTTTGAACAGTTTTGGTCTGAAGTTTTAGAAAACACATTCAAAAGACAGACCTGGGAACTAAATTTTTAAATTGCTTTAATTTAACTAAACATTCTTGCACACAGCGCAATGAGACTAAAATGCAACTTCAGGTGCTATGGGCACGTATTTTTATCTCATTGAAACTTACAGAGCACAGATGCCTGATAGAGTGGTCATGGAGAAATTGTTTCCACAAATAAGATGAGATTAGGACTCAAAGGCACAGCTTTAGTGAAGGGATGACTATTTTGAACTTATATGGAGGTGTAATTTCTTCAGTCAGACAGCGGTGAATCTGTGGAACTCATTGCCACAGAAGGCCGTGGAGACCAAATCTTTCAGTATGTTTAAGGCAGAGATAGATAGTTGTTGCTAATAAAGGGGATGAAGGATTACAGAAAGGAGGCAAGAGAATAGAATTGAGAAACATATCTGCCATAATTGAAAAGCACAGGAGACATGATGGGCCAAACTGCCTAATTCTGCTCACATATCTCTCAGTTTCATGTTCTTCACAAAAATAACTGACGTCACCTGATGAGATCAGCTTACTCAACTATCTTTCTGATTCTCACGGCATATTATTCATGATCTGGTTACAGTATTTAATTATGCAAGCCAGCTTATCTACAAGAAGTGCATTAAATATCAACAGATCGAAGCCAGTAACACGTACGCTAACAGAGCGAGGTGATTCATTTTGGAAAGACAAACTTGAAAACAGAATACAGGGTTAACGGAAAGATTCTTGGCAGTGTGGAGGAGCAGAGGGATCTTGGGGTTTATGTCCACAGTTCCCTGAGAGCTGCCACCCAGGTGGATAGAGTTGTTAGGAAGGCGTATGGTGTGTTAGCTTTCATTAGTAGAAGGATTGAGTTCAAGAGTCGTGAAGTTATGCTCCGGCTATACAAAAGCCTGGTTCGGCCACATCTGGAGTATTGTGTCCAGTTCTAGTCGCGTCATTACAGGAAAGATGTGGAGGCATTGGAAAAGGTGCAGAGGAGATTTACCAGGATGTTGCCTGGAATGGAGGGAAGGTCTTACGAGGAAAGGTTGAGAGCGCTAGGGCTTTTCTCTTTAGAACGACGAAGGAGGAGAGGTGACTTGATAGAGGTGTACAAAATGATCAGAGGTATAGATAGAGTAGACAGCCAGAGACTTTTTCCTAGGGTGGAGGTAGCTATTATGAGGGGGCATAGTTTTAAAGTGAGTGGAGGTAGATACAGGGGAGACATCAGAGGTAGGTTCTTTACTCAGAGAGTGGTAGGGGCGTGGAATGCATTGCCGGAGAGGGTAGTGGAGTCTGCCTCATTAGGGGCATTCAAGTGGCTATTAGATAGGCATATGGATGATAGTATAAGGTAGGGGTGGATGTTAGATAGACCTTAGGATTAGGGTAAAAGTTCAGCACAACATCGTGGACTGAAGGGCATGTGCTGTGCTGTACTGTCCTATGTTCTATGTACCTGTTGATGTTCACAACAACATAATTCATGATCATGAAGTACATTTTTTCAAAAAAATGAAATTTGACAGTACATTGGGGTTCCAACCACAACTTACTCATTCTTGTAATTAGGCACAGCAATCTGCTACACAGCCAAGTAAATCCACAGCCAGGTGGACTCCAGAAGGGTATTTCCAGCAAGTTGTTAAAACAACATTGTAGTGGTCTAACACACATTATTGGGTGAAAATGATTACACAAGTAAAATCAATAACTTAAGATCCCAATAGTTGCTGGAAGAACACCAGCTAACTTCTATTTTTCCAGCAAATGTTCAACTACAATACTACATACGGCCTACTGATTATACAAAATGGAGTGCATAAGGCCCAATATTCTTCAAGAAGCAATAACAACTTCACTATTTTCACTCTCCATAACATTGCCTCACAGCAAACAATGCACAGTGACAGTGTGTACCATCTACAAAATGCACTACAGTAACTTGCCAAGGCTCATCCAACAGTACTTTCCAAACCCTGTGTTTCTACAAGCGAGAGGACAAGTGCGGCAGATGCAAGGGAACCACCACTTGGAAGTTCCTCTTCAAACAACACCCCATTCTGACTGAGTTCTATCACAATTTCTGCATTGCTGCTTGGTGAAAATCTTATAACTCCCATCCAAGTAGTATTGTGGGGGCGACCAACACCCCAAGGATTACAGCAGTTCACTGAAAGCAGCTTATTACCATTTCCTCTAGAGCAATAAATTCTGGTCTAGCTAGCAACACCATACCCCACGATGTTTGATCCCCCCCCCAAACAAAAGATGTAGAAAATAACAATCCTTATTCCTGCCTCTATAAGCCATGTGTAGCCCCTCCCTCCAAATTTGAATTCTCTCTCAACATCCCTCTGCATTTACTAAACTGAAAGGGTGCACTAGTTTCCTGCTGAGGGCATGCTAGTGAGTCAAGTTTTACAGAGCAAGGAATACTGCACAAGCATAATTCTATTAATAAGGGGAGGGCAGGAAAGCCAAAAGGATTTGCTACACAGAGGCTCTGAAAAGCCTCAACACATTATGCTGCACAGGGGCTAAAAATTCCTCAGCATGCCGCCTAATACAGATATATCCACACAGCATTGTGATGTTCAAGTAACATATCTTTCCTTATGTCATTAACATCTCGACAACTGTGAAATTAATAGAATAGCTTCACAGGAAAAATGGTAAGTAACCACTTGTTCTAGATATCAGAGAGCTAAAACCCATTCCAACACGATTCAATGTCTTCAGAAAGACAGCAGGTTGAGGGTGCACCATCAAATAAATCCAGAACATTTCAAAAAAAAAGCGTAAAGTATTAGAGCATGGAACCAGCACTCGTGGCCTGAATAAATGAGCCTGGGGTCAAAGTCAGTTTGTTACATAAATATTGTTTGAGCATTTAAGACAGTTTGTTATAATCTGTGCACGCATTAATTATTTTCGAAGGAAAAAGCCTGCCTTACCACGGATGTGTCAATCTGAGCTAACATTTTAGGATTATTCTGTTCCACAGCCTCCAAACACTGAAACATAGCAGTCACATGGGGATTGCTCAACAGAAAAGCAGTATCTGTAAGAGATAAACAACCTATAATGATTTATTTTTCCCCCCAAAAGGCAAAAAGTTCAGGCAAAAAAGACATCCATCAACAGGTATGCACCACACAAGAATCTGTTTAACAACTCATTTGTTGGATGACATTTAGTTTTCCTTGTTTCATGCGATTTTATCTTTAATTGAGTACAATCAACATTTTATCTATTTTTGAATTCAATAACCTAATACACTCAAAAAACTTCAAGCTTTGTCATTAATCAACTAATATGATTAACATTTATTTCACAACCTATAATGAAAAATCATGACTACAGTTCTGTTCATTTTTTTGTAGACTTCTTGAATTTTAAAAGTCATTTTTAAAAGCAGCCCCAAAATGTATTCTCAAAATACAACTGATACAAAGTCAATTCCTGCTGGCTTGAAGTAACGTCAGTATTCTGCCATTTGACTGCAGTAATTATGCTTTCTTATACCCAAATCACTTTATTGCTCAAATGTCCATTGCACACCACGGTATTTTCTCTCCTAAAGTTTGTTCTGTTACATCAGCATCTCAAGTACAGAAATATGCTGTGTCACCAAGAAATAGTTTGGTCATTTTTCTCTCCTTAAACTTGGAACTCCCGGTACATAGCCAGCAACCTTAATTAACAGTGCGCATGTCACTGCAAGCCCATGGACGTTTATATTATAGTTGATCCCAAATGACTATTCCTAGTAGTTGTACAGCGTGCTATTCAGGAAGTTATTGGCCGGAAGTTTGATTTGCATGGAAAATGAAACTGGAGGGCCAAAATTGAACAAGCAGCCTCGAAGGTTCCAATTTCTCAATTAAGACTTCCCGCTATCATTACTCATACTATAGTTCCCAAATGCACCATTAGCCTTTTGTCTTTACTATTAATATTTGTTTCCCAACTGCACATAATTATACCTACGCATCCAATTCATAAGTTAGAAGTGGAGACTCTGAAGCCTCAAATTCAACTATGCATGTTCAGGATCTTATGTAGATATGTTAAGTTCAAATCCAACACATTATAGTTTAAAGTACATTAAGTTATACCGCACCTTTGTAAAATTTCCTAGTGTATTCACAATTGCTGAGCAATGACCTTAGCTGTGATGACAGAGAATGGAACTGAAGGCTGTGGTGGAGCCAGTACTGTGCTTTCTGTGGATTACTTTTTGGGACACAATGTGCACCATTCTCCATAATCTAAAGGGAAACATAAGAAAAATGTATTCACCAATTACAAGATAGTGTGCTTCAATTTATTTTGCCCTTAAATCAAACACCTTGACTGTGTTTAGGAAAGCAGAAGTAGTCACAGTGATATGGCCTTTCTCCTGTAATTTGAGTGGTTTTAAAAATTCAACATCAGTGTCATCCAGCTCATACTTCTGGATTTACACTGTCTTCTGTCTAATTCCTTTCCACCCTTGTTATGCCCAAAATAAAGCATACACGCATCTCTTCCTGCTAAGCGAAAGGAGGCTTTTTTCTCCTTCTGATTTCCTGTTCATTTTGTAATATTACTATTTCCACATCTCAATATTCTTCCATTCTTCAGATTTAGTCTTCACTTTCTCCCATACTGGAAAAAGATCTGAATTAGTCTTCACTTACAGGCAAACAAATTTGAATTGTCTATATTCAAATAGTGCAACAGAATTGCCAGAGCCTACCATCTCAACAAAAGGAATCTCTACTGGAACAAAAAAAAAAGTGCAAACGTAATAAAATGCAGATTAAGAAACATGAATGAGAGGGGGACATTTTATTTAATAGATGCATTTGTCAGTTGGGTAGTAGTTTATCTGCTGAAACTCAAAAAGTAGGGTATTTTTAACTAGCTTCCATCAGGTTTTCCCTTCATCACTGCTTTTCCAATTACTGTTTTATTGTTTGTCCCACTTAAAACCAAAATTGTTTGGAGTCACTCACTCCATGAACAGATAATGCAAGACAAAAGAAATGACAAAGACTATTTAAGAAGCAAGATTCCAAATACAAAACCAAACTCATGGTTTACTGGACAGTGTTCCGTGCAGACTTATGCCTACATTTCCAAAGTGCAACGTAGATCAGGCGCTTCAGAATTACGGCCAACAGTGCTTTTAAAAGACCCTCCAAATCTGGTGGCAAAAAAGACAATTGATCCTTAGGAGTTAATTTGGACAATCGGTTCTTGAAAGTTGAAATGGGTCCCGGTCCTCAAGAGTTGAGACAGTCTCCTGGCTATGGTGGCAGCTACAGTATTGGCAGCAATGAGGCAGTAGGGTCAGCTTCAGCATGTTTCCTTGGCGTTGAGGCCAAAGGCAGCTTTGGCAGATGTGGCGTGTGGCAGCGCACTGTAGCCACTTCAGAAATCAAGAAGCCATAGACGAAACAACAAATGAAATTTGTCCTGACTTTGCATGATTTTTATAATTTATGTAATTAAAATGGCACTGGCTTATGGCAACTTATACAAATTTTTCAGTATTTTCATAAATACATGTGATAATAAATTACAATTACAAACAGCAGCATCCTCTCAAGGCATCTTGTCCAGTGTCAAGGCACTAATTCACTCAAAACCAGATCATTGGGCAGGAAATATAGCTTGTATTTCTGTCAGACTCAAATTATTCTTAACTTGGTTGCAGCAGGAGACTCCCAGGAGCAAAAGGAGAAACTCTTCCTGGATATCAAAACATCTCTGCACCACCTGGTCAAACCTGCAGACTGCACATTGGATTCATAAGTAATTCATAGTCCATATCACCTATGCTACATAGGAACTACATAAGAAAACTGGCAATTGAGTTAAATGCAAATCTAGTGAACTTAATTTTTATTTCACACACTTTGCAAAAAGCAACACAGACATTAAACAGTAAAATGTGAGTAAAGGAAATCTTATTTACATGCAAAGTGTCAAAGGATTAACAAAACAGTAAATGTTTCATTGTAACAGTGATGGCATATATCTTGCCATGCCTTACCTGCACAGTATGATGAACAAGGCTAGGGCTGACCCAGTGGCAATCAGTTATAAATTGCCAATAATCTTTATGCTGTGAATATACCTATTGAATGAGAACAAAAACTACAATTAAATATTTACATAATTAACTCTCTAGCATTAACAATTTACACCTTTAATTCTTCTTCGATTCAGTCTCAGTAAACATTAGTGCAAAAGAAAATCTTGAAAGCAACTAACTCGTCCCTATTTCAGTACACAGGCTTAAAAGACAAACTTAATCAAGAACAATAACACCAAGTGAAGTGAAAATAACAACCTTGCAACTTGCACAAACTACAGATAAACCTAGAACACAGAACCAGTTACATTCCACAAAAGACCTTTCTTTAACCATATCTATTTCCTGCTCTTTTAATATACGAGACCACAGTCAGATTTATTTGAGTGTTAATTTCCTGGTAAAATCCATGGTGCAGAGAGTTCAGCAAAAGGTGGAAAAAAACTGTAATACAAAAGCAAAAGATTCCATAACTCCTTTGAAAAAGATTCCTCACAGGTGCGACGAGTGACTGACATACATCCATCAAGTTCCCGAATTAAGTAATGCAGATGTGTTGAACCTGTGAACTTCCCATTAAGAGAAGGGAAATATAGCTTGCTTGAATACTGCAGTAAGGAGCTATTCCTATATTATTTTCAACAGTGAGCAAAAATCCCCACATCTGCAGTATGAGTCACTTAGTACTGCAGTAGTACTCATGCTATAGTCATGGGAACTAGTTATCTGAATATCAAATAAAATGATGCAAAATTTAGTGGCTCAGGACATCATCTAAGATCATTGTCTTGTGCTAGTGTATGCAAGATAGCTATCTATTTTCAATTGACACCATAAAAATTAGGAAAGAAACTTCTGCTCTCACTGACATTATGAATTCTACATACGGAAGAATCATAGACAAATCTGTAGCATTATTAGTGATCCTCAAAAATCCATTTGACAATGAAGAACAAACTCACAAACCAAAATTGTCACAACACAAAACCAAAATTGTTCAGCACTGTTACGCATGCAAAGAACATTTTAAGCTGAGTTAAAAAAAAACTTTTACCTTTGTTCAAGCATAATTCTTCAAAACGGAGTAGTTTAAACCATTATGATTCCAGTTAAAGTCTACTCCAATTGATGTCAAAAAGTTACCATCAGATAAACAAAATTAGCTCAAATAGACTTAAAATCAAACTCTAGTTACCACAGCATCTATCAGCTGCAACTTAAGCCTTCCACAAAATTGTCAGGCTTATAAATTAGTATTTTAATGTGTATTCCTTTGCAGAGTATCTTGTGCAATCGAACAACCTGAATAACTAGTATTGCTTTGCAAAATGTACTTCAATTACATAGAAGCCTCGTTAAACTGCACCTGGAGTTTTGTGCAGTTATGGTCTCCTTACCTCAGCAAAGATATTATTGCCACAAAGGTTCGCCAGGCTTATTTTTGGAGTGGCAGGACTCTTTTACACAAGGGAGATTGGGCAAACTGGGCCTGTATTCTCTAGAATTTCAGACAATGAGAAGTGATCTCATTGAAACCTACAAACTACTTAGAAGGGTAGATGCAGGTATCTTATTTGCATCTACCTAGGCTGGGGAGTCTAGTACCAGGGGAAATATTTTAAAATTCAGGTGTGTACCATATAGGTGTGAGATTAGGAGGACTGTCTTTTTTTTTTAAAAAAAAAACTTAGAAGGTGGTGAATCTTTGGAATTCTCTAATTCAGAGGGCTGTGGAAGGTTAGTCTGTGAGTATGCTTAGAGGTTGTTAGATTTCTGATGATCAACGACATATAGGATTATATGGATAACACTGGTAAAAAGCATTAAAATATTCAATCAGCCATGATTATATGAATGACAGAGCAGACTTGACAGCACGAATGGGCTAGTCCTGTCCTTATGTTCCTAGTACACTTAAAGTCGCAAAACAACTTGTTCCTTAGCTGCAGTATAATACTTAAGAAAACTGTATCTAACCTGGTGTCTCCTTTCCCCAAGCCCGTTTCTTGCATCCCAATTCAGATGAGTGCAAGATGAAAAATATAAGTTCTTTTAGCTATGTCTAATTTAGGAAAAGGTGTTTGAAATCTCTCCATTAAGAGACTAATGACATCAGTTGAAGCAAAAGCTGATAGGTCTCTCAAGCAGATCTTTTACACAATCCATATTCTGGATTATAATCAAGCACACCTTCAAGCTTCTGTGGTGGTGACTTTGGTGCGTGTGTTTTGGGAGGCAGGGAGTGGGGAATTAACAGAGAAGATAAAGAAAAGGCAAAAAAAGCCATAGTCCAAAGCAAACAGTTGAAAGAAAACTAGTTTCAGACTAGATTCAATTAAGCCAGCACAGTCTGCCATTAATAGACTTTTGTGTCACCTAGGCAAAATTTTGTGGAGATTTTCCGATTGACAGAAGCCTACTCAAACAAATATTAACAACCATAGAGAAACTGATTCAATTCAGCAAGACAAAGGTATATGGTGCAACAAGATGCAATCCAACTATAAAAGTTTCAGTCATTAAAGGCAATGTTATGCTGGTAACAGCAGGAAACATAATTCAGAAAATCAAAGGAGCATGAATCATAACTTATTACCAAAAAAAAGTCTGTTGCAGTCTCTCCCCCATCTACAATTTAAAAAATGCCAGTTACTTCTCCTCCATAGGATTTTGAATACAGATATAAAGGTTATTTTAACCAAAAATCTTTCACAAGTCTAATAATTTTAGTGGGACATACGAAGTATGAACCAAAGAGCATCATAATGTAGATTACTCATAACTGTTTACGATGGCTAGATGATTCAATTGCTCAGGTTCTGCTTCCTACAACAAATAAGATCATTAACATCTAATAGGAGCACCATCCATCAAAATTAGATGAATTACAAAAAACAGAGACCTCATCCTCCAGGAGTCCATGACACAAAATTTTGTTCATATCCTTGCAGAGACGCTCCAATCCTCCATACTTAGACCAGACATTAGGGTTATTTGTTGACAGCAGCCCTTCCACAGTGGTCTTCAGGCCTCCCAAAAGTTTCCACTGTTCTTGTCTGCAGATGAACAAAAGAAAACTGCAAATCTAAGAGAGGTGTTTAGCCAGATGTTTCATGTACACTTGATTTAAAGTTCAACTGTTATTTGACCCATTTCCAATGTCACTCCCAATTACAACCAAAAACGATATCTCTTATGCAAAATAACAAGTAATTTGAGCTCTACAATTAATAGTCACTAATCAGTACTTCCTTTATGCTTTGTGTAAATGGTGCACCATTTTAACAGTACAAATAACCTAAAAATGGGTAGGCTGTTTAAAGTATTGGCAAAGATCTGTAGCTGAGGTTGTGGGTGAGGTTGTTGACTTGCTCGCCGAGCTGGCTTGTTCTCGTTCAGACGTTTCGTCACCATGCTAGATGCCATCAGTGGAGCCTCCTATGAAGCAACGTTGTTCTACTCCACTTGGAATTTATACTGCCCGCTCTGTTATGGAGAGTAATGTCATTTCTGGTTTTGATCTGTATAGGTTTATAAATGGGGTCCAATTCTATATATTTGTTGATTGAAGTATGAGTAGAGAACCATGCCTCGAGGAATTCCCGTGCGTGTCTACGTTGGGCCAGCTTGGTGAGCAAGTCAACAACCTCATGGGTATGCTGTGGACAGGGATTTGTACCATCAAGAAAAGGCAAATAAACCAATCTTGAAAACGGGACTGAGAGAATAGGCAACCGAGAATACCATTTTTCCTTTACTTAAGACCAGTCCCTTCAAATGAACCTCATTGATCCAGAATAGTTGCCGAACCAGCACATTTAATTTGTTCCAAGTCACAGGCCAGCCAACAAATGAAAGCCAGGAGATAGATTGTGTACATAAATGCGTTCCGCCATGATAAAACACTTACAATTTGATTTATTATTCCTCAATTAGATATTACAACAGAAGTCTTAACTGAACAGAAATCAAAAGAATGGAATGAATTCAGGAGACAATTCTCAATGAGATAGCAAGAACTGCAGATGCTGGAGTCAGAGACAACACAGTGTGGAGCTGAAGGAATGCAGAAAGCTAGGCACAGAGAATCAGCAAAGTTGACGTTTCAGGTCAGGGCCCTTCTTCAGAAATGGGCAGAGGATAGGGAGATGGGAAATAAATTGGAGGGGTGGGGCTGGGTAAGGTAGGTGGGATAGCGATAGGTAAGTGCAGGTCCGGAGTGGTGGGGGTTGGTCAGTGGGACGATTGGGACAGATAAGTGGGAGAGAAGATGGACAGATTGTGTCAGGTCAAGGTGGCAGGGATGAGAGGGAGGCTGGGAGAGGGGAGATTTTAAAACTGGTGAATTTCATAAAAACCAAAAGAACTGCAGATGCTGTAAGTCAGGAACAAAAACAGAAGTTGCTGGAAAAGCTCAGCAGGTCTGGCATAATCTGTGAAGAAAAAAAATATCAGAGTTAACATTTCAGGTCCAGTGTGCTCTCCTCAGAATGGTCACCAGACCCAAAACATTAACTCTGATATTTTTTTTCTTCACAGATGCTGCCAGACCTGCTGAGCTTTTCCAGCAACTTTTGTTTTTGTTCCGAGTGAATTCCATGTTTAAGCCATAGGGCTGTAGGCCCCAGAGGCAGAATATTAGGTGTTGCTCCTCCAGTTTGCATGGGGTGTCATTGTGGCGCTGGAGGTGGCCCAGGATGGATGTCACCCCGGAAGTAGGAGTTAGAATGGTGTGCAACTGGAAGGTGCTGTCGTTTGTCGCAAACAGGGCGCAGATGCTCTACGCAACTGTCTCAGAGTCTACGCTTGGTCTCACCGATGTAGAGGAGGCTACATCGGGAGCAGCGGATACAGTAGACCAAGCTGGCAAATGTGCAGGTGAACCCCCATCTGATATGAAAGGTTTGCTTTTAGCCTTGAACGGAGGCGAGGGGGGAGGTGTAGCACTTCCTGCATTTGCAAGGAAAGGTGCAGGGTGTGGTGGGATTAGTAGGGAGTGTGGAGCTGACAAGGGAGTCGCGGATTGAGCGGTCCCTAGGAAAGGTAGATAGGGGTGGGGAGGAAACTCTCTCTCTGATCGTGGGGTCAGGTTGTAGATAGCTAACGTGGTGGAAAATGATACGCTGGATGCTGCCTGGCCTGCTGTGTTCCTCCAGCTCCACACTGTATTGTCCATGATTCTCAGCAGTCAATCTTTTGTTTTAACAAGCGTTTTAAAGCAGAGATAGAGAGACTGGGACATCAAGATTTTGAAAGAATTCCAAAAAGCAATAACCTGGTGCATGAGAAAGCACACAAGGTGATGGAGGAATAAAGTATATAAGCAGTAACATAGGCCTGAATGCTGACATATGATAATGAGGCTATCAAGGATTTCCAAGAATAAGGGCAAATATTCCTAAATTAAAAATCCAAAGAGTACAGAAAGACAGGAAAGTATCACAAGTACAGAGATTATCACAATACAAAGATTTCAGTACTGATAGATGCAGGTTACAACACTCGGAATTAATTACAATTCAGAGTGGAAGCAGGGAGACCTGTGAGGAAAGTGCGAGAGAAAGTCAGCAACAGCCAATTACATCAACGGATTCAGCAGTAACTGAAAAGATGAAGATTAGACAAGGAAGTAGATGCAAAGAAAATAAACTATAGAGGAAAAAAAATGTGAAAGCCCTCATCAAAACAGATGTCGTTTGGCTCATCCAAAATGATGTTCAACCCACAATGGAGGATCAAGCGATAACCGTGAAACCAAGAGACAGTAGAAAGTTAAGGCAGCTTTGACTGCACACTTGGAAATCCGATTTCTGTTTCTGCACATTATCATTAAGTGACAGTACATAATATGCAAATAAAGTAGATTAGACTCAAGGGTACACTGCTGATCACGTACACAAGGGAGAGGATTGCTTTGAGGGCATGCAAAAACTGAATTCTTACTAATACCTTACTATATAATAAGGAAGTGTGACCAATCATGCAAGCAATTGGGGAAATCAGCAGAACAAGCAACAGAAACAGCTGCAGATTATACAAGAAAGGGCTGAGTAGTTCTGAGCCACTCTGGCCTCAATAAGTTCAAGCCCTGAAAAAAAAACAGTACCAGGGAAGCAGTCAGCCATTTAAGAACATGGCAATAATGTGCATGCCTTTAAGCTAGCTATATAAATTACTTTAAGACTAACACGTTTCAGCTGGAAAAAAAATTACCTTTTATATTTCCTGTGGTTATCAGAATGAAAAGAGCATGGCAAAAAAACGTTGGTCACAAACTCAAAGTGACTAGATCACATTTTATACAAAGATGTCCAAATAACGCTGTTCTGCCCTTTCCTTTTAAAAAAAGGCTACGTAATAAAAGGCAAAAACACAAGGGAAGATATCTGGACAACTACAATGATTCAATAAAAATAAACTGCACTTAACTGACAGGAGCAGGGTGGACAAGGTAGGACTTGAAAGGACTCAAAAAAAAAAAAAGCACATAAGAACATATTAGTGCAGATGCTGGAATCTGTACTGAAAACAAATACGTAGTGGAGATCACTGCAGGTCAGGCAGCATCCATGGATGCAACAAGCAAAAGTTTCGAGTCTAGATGACTCTTCATGCTGCCTGACCTGCCATGATCTCCACCACCTGTTATTTTCAGAACAGAGCAACATTAGTTGTAACAAATAAGGTGACATGCACCAAAGTAAAGAATTAGAACACACTAGCTTCACAAAGTGCTGGAAATGTGGGGTTCCTCTCCATGATCCTCCAACAATATTTAGGTGCTAAAGTAAGAGGAAAAAAATCATACTGCCAGAAACACGATAATGCAGTTGCAAAACTAAATAAGGAGATTGGAATAAATTCTGTATCTTCTGTCAAAAGGACCTGAAAATAACTCAAAAAACAACAGAAGAGAAACTGGAAACAAGTAAAGTGGCCAAAACACTTTCGCCACTAGAAAGTAAGTTCAAATGAAGCGCAAACTAGACCAAAGTTCACTGACTGTAAATATCTTATTAGAAGGGCAGTCTTATTACAGTTTTTATTAGCATTAGTCTACGCATTGTACTATGACTAACTCAGCACTACAAATTTGCTCAATTCAAAATAGAATTTTAAATTAAAACTGTCCATAGAACTGGTGTAGAAAACAAAGTATTTAATTCATACTCCCAAATTATTCCATGCCAACCCAAATCAACATTTCATTTACAGCAGCATACTAATACCAACAATCACACTTAAAGCAAGAAAACCTGTTCAAGAGGAAAACAACTGCCACATATGGTGCAAGATATTGTCCTTCTCAGGGCAGAAGTAGAGCCTGCGTGTTCCTCTCCAAGCCACTCACCGTTCATTAGTGATTTTATTCATTGGACGGACTGAGTACAAGAGTTGGCAGGTCATGTTACAGTTGTATAGGACTTTGGTTCGACCACATTTGGAATACTGCATACAGTTCTGGTTGCCACATTACCAAAAGGATGTGGATGCTTTGGAGAGGGTGCAAAGGAGGTTCACCAGGATGTTGCCTGGTATGGAGGGCGCTAGCTATGAACAGAGGTTGAATAGATTAGGATTATTTACATTAGAAAGACGGAGGTTGAGGGGGAGGACCTGATTGAGGTCTACAAAAATCATGAGGTATAGACAGGGTGGATAGCGAGAAGCTTTTTACCAGACTGGGGGCCTCAATTACTAAGGGGTCACGATTTCAAGGTGAGCGGGGAAAAGTTTAAGGAAGATATGCATGGAAAGTTCTTTGCGCAGAGGGTGGTGGGTGCCTGGAACACATTGCCAGTGGAGGTGGTAGAGGCAGGCACGTTGGCGTCATTTAAGATGTATCTAGACAGATACATGAATGGGCAGGGAGCAGAGGGATACAGATCCTTGGAAAATAGGTGACAGGTTTAGATAGAGGATCTGGATCAGCACAGGCTTGGAGGGCAGAAGGACCTGTTCCTGTGTTGTAATTTTCTTGGTTCTTTGTTCATTCTGATTTGGAAATTTTTCAGTGTTCCTTAAGCGTCACTGGGTGAAAAATCCCAGAATTCCCTCCCTAATGGCATTGTGGGTCAACCAACAGCTCATGGGCTGCAACAGTTGAAGAGGCAGCTTATCACCACCTTCAAGGGCAACTAGGGGTGGAAAATAAATGCTGGCCGGCCAGCCAGCAGTACCCACATCTCACAAGTTAATCAAAAAAAAAACACACAACTCAAGTACAGGTAAAAGGGATCAGTGCTGAAAATGAAAATGCGGTTTCCTTGGAGGTCACCACTCATTTTGCAAATTAAACACATCCAAAATACATGTTTTGAGTTGCAATATGACTGCAAAATAGTGAGCTGTAGCAACCTCATTAGCATACTCCTGACATCAACCAAACGAAAGAACATTCACTTGTCTTTAGTACAGATCAACTAATTTAAAGGATTCAAATCACAGACATCTATCTGCCTTTATACCTTCAGCTTTTACTATGCATGTACAGCAAAATTCTTCACTGACCTAACATTTAAAAATTAAAATATCTTCACGTTCATTCACACAAGTTTCATAACATGTAAAAACTCAGTCTCACTTTGCAGCTCAGGTCACTAATGTGCTGTGGATTTGTCCATTAAGACAACTGGCATATTCTTTCAGCAGCCTAGCAATGCGTTTCAGAAACACCTATCGTTACAGCAGCCTCCACTCCATCATTATTAGTAAGTTTTTAAATAAATTGTAATTATTAACTGGGCAGTCTTCTACAGTGTATCACCAAATCCTGTACAAGATTTGTTGTCGTCAAAGGGGAAGAGGAAGAGGTTAGCCCCGCCCCAAACAGAAGTCAGGAGCTGCCGGTTAACAAGAAACTCAAGTCGGGGGCACTGAGATGTTTGGCCACAGCAGACTCAGGCGGTTACCTGCACTCTACCTCCTCTGCGCTCTCCACGTCCTGGTGCCAGTTATTCTCTCTCCATGTCGACAACATGTCACCACCAACCCCGACGATTCTCTCGATATTCCCGGAGATGCCGATTCTCTGCGATGCGGCTTCTCAAATTCCGTCACAGCTCATCAAAACCGCACCCCCGAACCTCTCAATGTCGCAACCACCGACCGACAGACTGCTGCCCCGCGGCCGCTCCCTCTCGCGCCTCCGCCCGCCTTCACACCACGTGATATCACGCTCTGAACCGCCCTAGTTACGGACCGGGAAAGCGGTTCGTACCAGGCCCCACCTCCCGCACTCACACAAAATACCGCCTCCACCGATCGTGGCCGGTTCCACACCCCCCCCGCCCCGGATACCAATCAATACCACCTCCTGAACCTCTACCGGATACCAGCCAATACCGTCCCCCGATACGCGTGCATAGCACCTTGCCTTCAGGCCCAATCTCACATGGTAACTCTTCATGATACCAACCAGCCGGCCTCAGCAACTGCTCCGCCTCTCCCTTCCACCGGCGCGAAGCTGTTTCGCTGTGTTTTAGACACCGGCTTCCGGACACAAACATGGCCAACATGCTGTATGAAGTGTGCCATTCGTATCTGACGGGGCTAATATGGACGCCGTTAATAGACAAGTTTAAAGATTCATTGAGCCGCAGGCTATAAACTGCGCATCACTCAATTTTAACTGCAGTGACCATGAGTAAATTGAGGGCTAAAAACTCTTGAACCAGATGTCTTGGTTGGCAAACTGAGGAATGCAAAATCATTCAACCGCAAGAACGTGCTGCATCATGCAATTAAATTATGGCTCATCTTTAACTGATTTTATCCACCTTTAGTGCTTGACTGATGTTTTTGATAGTTCAAGGCTATTGCTGTAAGGTTTGAAATTTTCGATTAGCTACCGTCCGCAACCTTGAGTAGCAGAGAATTCTAGAACTATCCCTTGTGTGAAATAGTCAAGTCATTAAAGGTCAAATCCAAACCTACCGTAGTTCTCACATATTTTTGCCATCAAATGCCAGAATGGTGTGGCTCAGTGGGTAGCACTGCTGCCTCACAGCACCAGAGACCTGGGTTCGATTTCACCCTCAGGTGATTGTGTGGAGTTTGCACATTCTTCCTATGTCTGTGTGGGTTTCCTCCCACAGTCCAAAGATGTGCGGGCTTAAGTGGATTGGCCATGTTAAATTGCCCGTAGTGTTCGGGGATGTGTAGGTTAGGTAGGTTATGGGGCATGAGCCTGGGTGGGATGCTCTGAGGTTTGGTGTGGATTTGTTGAGCCATCGGGCCTGTTTCTACACTGTAGGAATTCTATGAATTTATAGAACATAAAATACTATCCAGTTCAGCTGTCCCCTGTGTAAGGGTGTAATCAAAATGGAATAGGTGAAATTGTTGAAGTTGAGCTCTGAGGTCTGTAACACTGCTGAAGCAGAGGGCTTACTTGTACACTGGGTAACATGCCTGTCTTAGGCCGACTGCAGAACAGATGGAATGTAACTTAATAACGTTGGCAGAAAAAGAAGGCAGAATTGTCTTTAAATGGTGAGAGGTTAGAAAGTTCTGTGAAAAAGGATCTGGGTGTCCTTGTCCTTGAGTTGCTACAATCTAGCATGCAGGTGCGCACATAGTTATGGAGGCAAATCATACGGCAGTCTTCATTTCAAGCAAATTTATGTATAGAGGAAAAGATATCTTGCTATACAGAACCTTTGTGAGACCTCACTTGGATTATGATATACCATTTTGGTCAATTTAACCAAGGAAATATATACTTACCATAAATGGAGTGCAACGAAGGTTTGCCAGATTAATCTTTGGAATAGTGAATTGCCTTATGAGAGATTGTGGAAACTGGGTCTATATTCTTGAGTTTCAAACAATATCTTTTTTCCTCAAGTTAAATTCTACCACTAACTTTTTAACTTCTCTGAAATGTACTTTCCTTAAAAATTCAAAATATCTTTCATTTCTAATTCTACTTACTATTCAATTTTTTTCCACTGGCAAATCAGTTCTCATTAACTCTACAGAACTGCTATATGTTCTCCTTTGCCCTTCTTCCAGTTTCAAATGTTGTGCTACTATCTCAAATACTTGTGCTTTTCTAGCCCTTGCTTTTAATTTTAAGTTCAAATTGTCCACCCATTCTAATAACCTTGACTTGGAAGATTTATTCCTGGGAGATTAGGAAAAGTAATCAACTCTGGACAGGTCTAACCAAATGCCTATGTTATTTTGATATAGTGCACAAGAAACTGGTATTTCCTTTCATCTTTTGTATTACTACCCACTTCCAGTAGAACATTATCTGCACTGGATATCACAGACAAACTCCCACTTTTATGTTATGACAGAGAGGGAGGAGTGCACTGTCATTCTTGTTTCACTACTCCACCAGTCACAACATAAAATAAAAAATATTTAACCAAATTCCCAAAATGGCTAATGTTATCTTTTCTCTATACTGGACTTTGAACAATAAGACACATCGAATACACTAAAACAGTTGCAGATGCTGGAGATTTAAAGCAAGTGTAAACAGAAATTGCTGGAGAAACTCTGGTAACATCTGTGGAGAGAAACAGAGTAAACATTTTAAGTCCAGTGATCCTTCTTCAGAACAAGAAGCAGCTGGTAAAAGGTGGCATTTATACCTCACCCAGTGGGATACTACCATCAGACTCCACATCTAAAGGATCAAGAGCTGCCATTTTTGCCTACTCCGGAAGGATGCCATCACCAGACACATATTCCCCTCCCCTCGTTGGTCAACATCCTGCAGGGACCATTCGCTCTGGGACATGCAGGTCCACTCCTCAGCACCTCCCCATGCAATCCCATGCCAACTTTTATGTTTCAGGCCTATGCAGTGCTGTGGCAAAGTTCAGCACAAACTGAAAGAACAACACCATCTTCTGTTCGGTACCTTAGCCTTCAGGATTCAACATCAAATTTAACAATTTCAGACTATGAACACTTCCTTCCTTTTTTATTACCTACCCATGCAACTCCAGATTTATTTCCAGCACAACCAACTCATTTTCACCTACTCATAGTCCACATTATCACTTTCTCATCTTCCCTGGCTTACTATCAATGATCCCTTTCTCTGCCCACCCTTTATTCTCTCTCTCACTGGGCTCGATCTCGACTCATTTGGTCATTCCTTCCCCCAGCCCTGTAATCATCATAAATAACACCTTTTCCTAGCTGCTTCTATTTCTGAAGGAGGGTCACTGGACTCTAAATGTTAGCTCTGTTTTCTCTTCACAGATGCTGCCAGGTCTGGTGAGTTTCCTTGTTTCTGTTTGTTAATTATCTTGAAAACAAATTCAGTGATGATACAGAATTGGTTAACACTTACAATTCGTAACATGAAAATGTAAATGTTACCCCTCCAAATCACCCAAATCATACACACACACACACACCTACACTTCAGATAACGGGGGAAATAATATGTTTCTTTCTCCAGTGCTCCACATTAAAAAAAAACTTTCTGGACAATGGTGGTTATTCTTGAAGCCAAATGGATAAGGCGTGGATGTTCCAACATCTGTGATTAAAACACTATTCATACATAGTTGGCTCTTGGGTCTTGGCAGGCACAGCTTGCTCAGGAAATAAAATATTGAGAAGTTTTAGTCTCTTCCAGAAGAACTATCAGGCTGCACATTAAATTCGGCACCGTTCAGAAACAGGAGACAAAAGGTAGCATTTTCTGGAGTAGGCTTTCTTCAACAGAAAATTCCCCAAACAAAACTCAAAACCCTAAACACTTCAAACAGAACAACCTCAGAAGCCAATTGTGAAAGTCAGATATTTCCCTGAAGCGAATTCATGCGATTATCTGAAGAAACATGATTTCCAAGAGTATTTAAAAAAAGAAGCTTCAATGTCTCAAGGCTTTCTAGAGATTTTGGCAAACCAACTCCAGATATTCACAGATAATGAAGTAAATGCATTTTTCCACAATTCTTTCCAACTCCAATCTTCAATGAAATATGAAGTGGCTTCATTACAAGGTGTAAAATTAACAATTAATTATCATTAATATGTCATATTTCCAAATTGTAATGTCAACTGACTTCCCCCCTCATCTCATCTGCTGTACCGAATCTGTCCTACTGCCATTCGTTATCTCTTGATTTGACAATGTCAATGCATTCCTGACAACTCTCCCATTTATTACCCTCCGTAAACCTAAGATCAACTTAATGGTCTCCTCATAACTGACTGACATCAAGCCCTGTTTATATCTGACCCCTCTACTCTGATTTATATCAGCTTCCAATTAAATATTTTGATTTTAAAATTCTCATCTTTGTTTTTAAATCCCTCCAAGGCAGGGATAGTAATCATTGTCCCTGGAGGTCCACCAAGTCCCAGCCACTTAGCTGAGCACAGTGGCCACACTCCAAACCTCAGCACAACAGACCTCTTTGAGTCCAGATTATTGGCCCCTGACGTAGCCCCCTACTTTGTCTTGGGCCGTGCTTCAAGCACTCAATTTTCCTTATCGCTGCAATCTCATGCAGCCCACAGGCCTGAGATATCTGCTCTCATTCAATTCTGAACTCTTGAGCATCCCAAAGTTTAATCACACCATATTTGTGACTGTATCACCAGATGCCTAGGTTCTAAGCTCTGGAATTTCCTTTTCATACCTTTCCTTCTAGTTCCTTCACTTTCAATCTTTAAAAACACACTTCCAAGTTGACTTTTTTGACCAGATTTCTAGTGATTTGACCTAATATCTTATTATGCTGCTAGGTGTCATATTTTGTTTTATAATGATCCTGAGAAGGGACTTGAGGTGTTATATTACTGAAGGAATGCTATAAAAATGTTATTTCTGTAATAAGTGTTTGCAAAAGAAAATTCCAAGTTTCTTCAATGTTTATGTGTAGAAGTTTTCCTAACTTCAATCTTGAAACATCGGTGGCTCATTGGTTAGCACTGCTGCCTCACAGTTCTAAGGATACGGGTTCAATTCCAGCCTCGGGTGACTGTCTGTGTGGAGTGTGCACATTCTCCTTGTGACTGTGTTGGTTTTCTCTGGGTGCTCCAGTTTCCTCCCACATCCAAAAGATGTGCGCGTTAGGTGGATTGGCCAGGCTAAATTGCCCAAAGTGTCTAGATGTGCAGGCTGGTGGATTAGCCATGGGAAATGCAGGGTTACAGGGATAGTGTGGGGGTGGGGGTGGATCTGGATGTGATGCTGTTCAGAGGTTCAGTGCAGACGTGATGGGCCAAATGGCTGTCTCCACAATGTAGGGATTCTATGATTCAGTGTGGCTTCAATTTTTAGACTCTGTTTCCTTGTCCTAGACTCCCCAACTAGCAACATTAATTTATATATTTACCCGACAAATTCCTCTGAATATATCAAAAGATTGGGTGAAATCACCCCACAGCCTTCTAAACTACATGGAGTACAACCCTAGTTTGTGTAATTTCTCCTCGTAATTGAACTAATGGAGTGCAGTATGTGGTAAATTTAATTCATTCAAAGCTAATCTGTTCGTCCTAAAAATTGGTGCTGAGAATTGGACACATTTTCCAGGTGTCCTGTATAACTTATGTTTTGTATTATGATGTAAAGTGTCTGATTGTAAACAAGTTTTGGAGTTTGGATTTTAAAATAGTGACTACGGTTATCCGAGTTTTGGTTTGATGCAGGTGATGATATATTACCAGCTTTTCTAAGTAAAGTTATGTGAATCATAAGTTAACAACTATCCAGAACATCTTAAATGTAGTTAAACCTGTATTTTAAGCAAGCGTCTTTCATTGCTTGCTCATGCTTCATGGTTGACAAGTCAAAATCCTGGAAGATCCTTCCTACCCTCACTGTGGGTGTCCCTACACCCAAGGACTAAAGTGGTTCAAGAAGATAGCTCACCACCACATTTTCCAGGTCAAGTATGGATGGCCAATAAATGATGGTCCAGCCAGCGATGTCCAAATTCTTTGAACAAATTCAACAACTATACAACTCTTTTTGCATGCAAACCTGCAATAGCAGGTGGTAACAATAAGAGAAAGTGCTGAGAAGGGGAGCTCAAGGAGTTATGCCAGGACCTCCAGCAGTAGGTGGCAACAGTGAAGCAAGACAGCTGAAGGAGTTCAACAGTTCCTTTTTGGGGAAATCAAAGGTGTGTTCTGGAAAAGAGGTCTCATGGGAAGGTGGAGCAAACAGACAAAAGGTTTCTTTATCAAAAGTAAACCTCAGGTTTCATTCCATCTAAATGGAAGTCATAAGGTAAGGGAACCTTGGTTTACAAAAGAAATTGTATCTCTTGTTAAGCAGAAGAGGGAGGCTTATGTGACATTGAGACGAGATGGTTCAGATGAGGCGATGGAGAGTTACAGATTAGCTAGGAAGGATTTAAAAGAGAGAGTTAAGAAGAGCAAGGAGGGGACATGAGCAGTCATTAGCAGGTAGAATTAAGGAGAACCCTAAAGCTTTCTATAGGTATGTGGGGAATAAAAGGATGACTAGGGTAAGAATAGGGCCAGTCAAAGACAGAAGTGGGAAGTTGTGTGTGGACCCTGTGGAGATCGGAGAGGTGCTAAACAAATATTTCTCATCTGTTTTCACTCGGGAAAAGGAGAATATTGTAGAGGAGAAGACTGAGATACGGGCTATTAGACTTGAAAGAATTGAGGTTAGTAAGGAGGAGGTGTTATCAATCCTAGAAGGTGTGAAGGTAGATAAATCCCCTGGGCCAGATGGAATTTTTCCAAGGATTCTCTGGGAAGCTAGGGAGGAGATGGCGGAGCCTTTGGCCTTGATCTTTGAGTCGTCATTGTCTACAGGTTTAGTACCAGAGGACTGCAGGATTGCAAATGTTGTGCCCTTGTTCAAGAAAGGCAGTAGAGATGACCCAGGTAATTATAGACCAGTGAGCCTTACGTCTGTTGTAGGAAAAGTTTTGGAAAGGATTATAAGAGATAGGATTTATAATCATCTAGCAAGCAACAATTTGATTGGAGATAGTCAACATGGATTCGTCAAGGGCAGGTCGTGTCTCACAAACCTCATTGAGTTTTTTGAGAAGGTGACCAAGCACTTGGATGAGGGTAGGGCAGTTGACGTGGTGTACATGGACTTCAGTAAAGCCTTTGATAAGGTTCCACATGGTAGGCTATTGGAGAAAATGCGGAGGCATGGGATTGAGGGAGATTTAGCAGTTTGGATTAGAAACTGGCTTTC
>JAHRHZ010000017.1:26350796-26457059 GCA_024137785.1 Ginglymostoma cirratum | reverse complement strand
CAATGCCACAGTGATGCCACCCGAAGGCTGCAGGAACAGCAAATCATATTCAGCCTGGGAACCCTGCAGCCCAATGGCATCAATGTGGATTTCACAAGCTTCAAAATCTCCCCTCCCCCAACCGCATCCCAAAACCAGCCCAGCCCATCTCCACCTCCCTAACCTGTTTTTCCTCTCACCTATCCCCTCCTCCCACCTCAAGCCCCACCCCCATCTCCTATCTACTAACATCATCCCGCCCCCTTGACCTGTCCGTCCTCCCTGGACTGACCTATCTCCTCCCTACCCCCCCCACCTACACTCACCTTTACTGGCTCCATCCCCGCCTCTTCGACTTGTCTGCCTCCTCTCCACCTCTCCTCTCCTCTATCCATCCTCTATCCATCCTCTATCCGCCTCCCCCTCTCTCCCTATTTATTTCAGAACCCTCTTCCCCTCCCCCATTTCTGATGAACGGTCGAGGCCCGAAACGTCAAGTTTTCCTGCTCCTATGATGCTGTTTGGCCTACTGTGTTCATCCAGCCCCACGCCTTGTTATCTATAGTTGGGCTAGTCATGTCTTGCGTAGTAACCTTGTTCTTAAAAGATTATTAGTAAACTACAACTCACTTTCAGGAAATATTATGTGACCAAGCTGACTGGGAACTGAGTGATTTTAAAAAAAGCAATGGATGAACAATAAGTTATTTGTAGTTGATTAGAATACTATGTATTGTGTGGTTTTGTATCCAAACAGTTTGATTTGGAACAAGCTGGCTGCAGGGAATTAATTTTAGTTTCTGTGTGCGAGCCAAAAGCATTTGAAAATCTTGATAATTGAAGGACTCAACTAAAATGCAATGGATTCTAGAATCTTACACATAAAAAGGGAGGAAGACAGTGAGAGTTCCTAACTTCTTTACCTGAAGTTAAAGAACATGTCATAGTTTACAAAACACTTGAATTCTGACCAGAGGTGAATCGGTTTGGAGTATTAGCAAAGTCTGTGTTGACCTGGCAGTCTGTGTGGCCATCTGTGGAGATTTCAAATATCAACCTTGCCAGAAGCAAGTGGAAGGCCCAAGAAATCTCAACCTTTTGAATGAATCCTTGAAGCAATACACAGATCAAGTGGTTAATCTGACATAATTAAATATCTCAGGGGTGTCGGAGGAAATTTTGAATTGACAAGTTGCGTTTAGTATTTAAGTAATTGTGTTCAGTGTATTTTTAATTTATTTTATGTAATTGACTAAGATGGTGGTGTTGTTAGCATTCGTGTTTTTTGTTTTCTTTTGTATAGTAAAATTCTTTTAGTTTAAATAGTGAGCTTTGTGACTTTATCCTTTTTGGTAAATAATTAGGTTTTTGGATGCCTAGAAAAGAAAAAAAAATTACTCCCCTCTACTGGGACCATAACATGACTTCTTCATTTTGGCGTTTAAAGATTCTTTTTGTCTTCGTGATCTTGGATTTACTTCTCAGTCTGCTATAGAATGGACAGGATTGATATAAATTCATTCATTGAGTTAAAATTAGTGCATGTGGTCATTAATTAGTTCTATTTATTTCGGCCCACAGCATCAAACAAGAAACATTGAGTTCACATTGACCATTCCTGTTTAAGAAAACATCAAATGATGGGCTATATGAGAAGTACGTTCTCTGAAAATGAGGCATTCTGTTGTTCCTAAACCATCAGATCAGTGTATTATAGTCATACAGCATGGAAACAGACCCTTTGGTCCAACCAGTCTGTGCCAAACATAATTCCAAACTAAACTAGTCCCATGTGCCTGCTCCTGGCCCATATCCTTCCAAACTCCTCCTATTCATGTACTTATCTATGTATCTTTTAAACATTATAACTGTGCCTGCATCCATCTCTTCCTGAGGAAGTTCATTCGACAGGTGAACAACCTTTTGTATAAAAACTTTGCCCCTCATGTCTTTTTTTAAATCTTTCTCCTCTTACTTTAAAAATATGCCCCTAGTCTTGAAATCCTCCATTTTAGGGAAACGACACCCAGCATTGACCCTATCTATACCCGTCATGATTTTATACACTTCCATAAGGTCACCTCTCAACCCCCTACACTCCAGTGAAAGAAGTCCCAGTCTATCCAGCCTTTCTTTGTAACTCAAACCTTCAATGCTTGGCAACATCTTGGTAAGTCTCTTGTGAACATTCTCTAGCCTAATGATATCCTTCCTATAACTGGGTGACCAGAAATGGACACATTTCTACTCCAGCGGTCTTGTACAACCTGAACATGACTTCCCAACTCTTGCCACTGGGCAGCCGAGCGCTGCAGCTGATTACCTGATGTGGTCAGGACTCTCATCAGTGCAGATGCTGCTTCCAGACAGCAGACTTCAGCAAGCCGCAGTCTGCCTTCAAATGAGGGCGAGTGCATGGAAGAGAGCTTCCGAGTTGTGAAGCTGATTGTTCCGGACGGTGGACCTCAGAGAGACTCCCTCTGTGTTCTACTGAAGGCAAGTATCCAGAACTGGCCAGCAGACCGCTGATGCTGATTGGCTGACGTGGCCAAGATTTGCATCAGGGCAGTCGCTGCTTCCAGAGAGTAGAATTCAGTGAGCTGCAAAAAAAAACATTGTAAATGATTTGGATGAAGGTGTGGAAGGGTGGATTAGTAAGTTCGCAGGCGATATGAAGGTGGGTCGAGTTGTGGATAGTGCGGAGGGCTGTTCTTGGTTACAAAGGGATATTGATAGGATGCAGAGCTGGGCTGAGAAGTGGCAGATGGAGTTTAACACTGAAAAGTGTGACGTGACTCATTTTGGAAGGACAAACTTGAAAGCAGAATGCAGGGTTAACGGAAAGATTCTTGGCTGTGTGGAGGAGCAGAGGGATCTTGGGGTTCATGTCCACAGTTCCCTGAGAGCTGCCACCCAGGTGGATAGAGTTGTTAGGAAGGCGTATGGTGTGTTAGCTTTCATTAGTAGAAGGATTGAGTTCAAGAGTCGTGAAGTTATGCTCCAGCTATACAAAAGCCTGGTTCGGCCACATCTGGAGTATTGTGTCCAGTTCTGGTCGCGTCATTATAGGAAAGATGTGGAAGCGTTAGAAAAGGTGCAGAGGAGATTTACCAGGATGTTGCCTGGAATGGAGGGAAGGTCTTACGAGGAAAGCTTGAGAGAGCTAGGGCTTTTCTCTTTAGAACGACGAAGGATGAGAGGTGACTTGATAAAGGTGTACAAAATGATCAGAGGTATAGATAGAGTGGACAGCCAGAGACTTTTTCCTCGGGTGGAGGTAGCTATTATGAGGGGGCATAGTTTTAAAGTGAGTGGAGGTAGATATAGGGGAGACGTCAGAGGTAGGTTCTTTACTCAGAGAGTGGTAGGGGCGTGGATTGCATTGCCGGAGAGGGTAGTGGAGTCGACCTCATTAGGCGCATTCAAGTGGCTATTAGATAGGCATATGGATGATAGTATAAGGTAGGGGTGGAGGTTAGATGGACCTTGGGATTAGGATAAAAGTTCGGCACAACGTCGTGGGCTGAAGGGCCTGCACTGTGCTGTACTGTTTAATGTTCCATGTTTTATGTTCTTCTACTCAAAGGTCTGAGCAACAAAAGCAAGCAAGCCAAACACCTGTTTAATCACCCTGTCTATATGTGATGCAAACTTCAAAGAATTATGTACTTGAACCCCTAGGTCCCTCTTCTTCAGTGCCCAAGGCCTTACCTTTATTTGTATAAGTCCTGCTCCTGTTTGTTGTAACAAAATGCAATACCTTGTATTTGTCCAAATTAAACTCCATCTGCCATTTCTCAGCCTATTGACCCATTTGATCAAGATCCCTTTGTGATCTTAGAAAACCCTCTTCACTGTCTACCATCCCACCAATTTTGGTGTCATCTGCAAACTTAGTAACCAAGCTTTCTACATTCTCATATAAAACATTTTATGTAAATGACAAACAAAAGAGGGCCCAGAACCGATCCCTGTGGAAGGCCGCTGGTGACGGGCTCCTCTTCCAAAAAGCAACCCTCTCCCATCACCACACTTTCTCCTCCCGTTAGGCCAATTATGGATCCAGTTGGCAAGCTCACCCTGATTCCCATGTGACCTACCTTTACTAATTAGTCCACCATGCGAAACCTTGTCAAAGGCTTTACTTGAGTCCAGGTCGACAATGTTGATGGCTCTGCCCCCAGCAATCGCTTTGGTAACTTCTACAAAAAACTCAGTCAAGATTGTGAGACACAATTTTCCTGATACAAAACCATACTGACTATCCTTGATCAATTTCTGCCTCTCTAAATGTCCATGGATCCTATCTTTTACAATCGCCTCCAACCATTTACCTACAACCAAAGTCAGACTCGCAGGTCAATAATTCCCCAGTTTCTCGTTACAACCTTTCTTAAAAAAAGGCATAACATTAGCCGTCCCCCGAGTCATCAGACATCTCACCTGTAGTTATAGATGATGCAAATATTTCTGCAAGGGGCCTCACAATTTCCTCCCTTAGTTCTCACAGCTTTCTGGGATATATTAGATCAGGTCCCAGAGGTTTATCCTCCCTTGTATTCTCGTGACCTCCAGAATTTCCTCTTCTGTAATGTGAACTGTTTTAAAAAACTGTTCAATATTTATCCTAAGAGGTCTTCACGTGCCATATTTAGCTGAGCATAACGATCAAAAATTCAACGTTTAAATAAGCAGTTGTGTCATAAACCATTGCAGGAACAGCTGTAAATAGACAGGTACCTGTTGGAAAGAGGAGAGGTTCTGGTCCATGGCGGCGACGATTTCATGGTGTAATAACTGGTCTGGCAGCAAGGAAGGCTTTAATGCTACGAAAGTGGATCAACCCATTAAACAGGGCAGCACCAAGTCGGAAGGTAAATTGTGCAGGGTTTCATTGCTTTGCATTTACTATTTATGATCCATTCAGTTGTTGAGAACAATCATTTGTGCAATAAAATTTGAATATTTAAATGATTGATTTCAGTCACAATCACAATCAATGTGAGTGGTAAACAAGATACTCCTACTTCCACCAGATGGTGGGTATTTACCTCTTAAAAAAATTCAGAAGTTTTATGGTGGTCTGCTTTGCTGCAAATCTGGTCTTTAAATTGGCTTAGCCTGTTTTGAAACAAAGACGGTTTGAAATTCCTGATGAGTCAGTCATAGGAGATTCACTGAGTAAAGCGAGAAGAACCGTTGGTGTTTTTTTTTTCAGTAGCCACCTGGTTTGATCTCCATAATTTGGAATGACAGCAATTGAACAAAATGTCTTTGCACTAATTATTGCATTCAGTTACTAAGAGATGCAGTTGCCAATTGAGATGATCCTGTATAATTGACAGGGAATATTAAAGAAAAAGAGCTTGTTGCTGTCAAAATTTTAAATTTCATATGTCCAGTATGTCACCTGTTTGTCTCTCTGCTGTAGTACATACTAGATACATTTTCTAGATGGTATCAGCAGACTGCACAACACGAGACATTCGAGTCAAAACTGATTCTTTCTTGCCCATTTTTTACAATGTTTGCTTCCCAGCCACGGTAGTTGAAGAACGATTTGAGTGGGAACCCAAACTGTTGTTGGTTCTGTTTTCACCATGCCTTTTTTATGGGTGCTGATCCCAATTGTGGAATATTTAGTTTTTTTGCATTGTTTTGATGGCACTGTGTTTAGAAGCAAGAATTATGCGTATAAATTCTACTCCATTTACGCCACAAGTTTCAATCAGTCCTTGGGCTGTGGGTGCTGCTTTTATTTGCTAGCTGTTTAATATTGGTGTTTATTGCTCATCCTTAGCTGTCCTGGGAATGTTATGTGGCTTTTCTTAAGGTGAGTGGCCTACTGGGCTACTTCAAAGGGTAGTTAAATCAATCACATTGATGTGAGACCAAGGTGTCACATGCAGACCATATAGATTTAAATATGGCAGTTTCTGTTCCAAACGACTTGCTTTTATATGGAATTTTCACTACCTCAAAATGTTTTACTGTCAATTGGTGAACCAGTTTCCCTTTTTATAAGCAGTAATGCAAAATCTGGATCACTAATCTAGTGGCATAATCATTGCATTACTGTATGCAATAGTAATTTGCAGTAATTAAATAAACTGGTGTAAAAAGAGAACTAAATGAAAAATCAGATAGGAAATAGCTGCGAGTTATCAATGTAAGGATCAACTAATTTCATATTAAGCTTTCTTAAAAGACACGTTTTAGTCTAACGATAAGGTCAAATCATTAAACTAATAGATACATGCAAGTTGAAATTAAATCAAGCACAATATGAAGCAAATGTACGTTTGGAGACCCATTCGAACTTGTGTAAATTGATACATTTTGGTGTGAGGTTTGATTTTATAAGAAATCTGATTTCATCTCTCTCCTCCCTTCCCACTTCCAACCCTCTCCTCTAGGCTGTCTGTATTTGGTGTTGATTTCTTCTAAATGATTTCAGCAGGCTGGACAGAGATCAAGAGCTCCGCTCCAGAGCACCATGTCAGTACTGAGACAGAATGAAGAACAGTGGAGATGCATGCCAACGCTGAAGCATTCAATCCAGCTGAAGAGCAGGTGAGGAGACAATTAACAGTGTCAAGTTTAGGATGGTGAGTGCAGGGAGGCACTGTTTAATAGTGGAGTATAAAGGCTAAAGTAATTCCAGCACGTTGGGACCACAAATGTTACTGTAACTAAAGGAGATTCAGACAAACCATGAGAACTACCCGAAATAATTACATTTCACTAGGACTAAAGCAAACACAATTTAGATTCGTCATTCTCTAAGGTTATGTCCTTGCAATCATAATCTTTCATACCATATGATTTTCAGGAACCCAGTACAAACCAATTCCTTCAGGACTCCAGCAAAGATACAGCAAAACAAAGAAGTGCGACAAGCTACATTTCTTTTCAGAAGAGGCCTAAAGGTATGGAAAAGTTCACCTGAAAGAAATAGCTCAACATCTCCATTTCAGAAAATCTATTTTGTTCACTAAGCATATTATGAACATACATTGATAACAGAGACAATAACAGCTATAACTTTAAGAGGTTATTTTGTCCTGGTTTCTCTTAAGAGCAAAATTGAACAAGAGGTGCAGAGCTTGACTAGTTAATACCACTTGAGTAAACAGCTTGGAAGACCTTGGGTTTTTTGAATGGGTGTGGCCAGCTCTCTCAGGTTAGGAATTCTGGGTTTTGAGTTTTCAGTAGCATCAAAACTGCAGTTGGAAGCTTCAGTACATATCTCCTGGCTGCTACTCTCTCTGAATTTTCTCTTGATGTTTTCATCCTGGTTTGGAGAACTGTATGTGAGAACCTGTGTCTGAATTTTCCTATTTTTGTCAAGGAATGTGTTTATGGGATGTTACTATATTGAAACAGATAATTAGTAATCGTTACTGTATATATTATTCTATTAAGTTTTCCAATAGAGCTGTTATTCTAAGTTCCTGTTTGGTTGCATTTTAACTAGAGTGTTGAAATAAATTGTGTTTTGCTTAATGTTGAGTAGTTTGACCGGTCACATTGCATCTGGAATAGACACTTCCTGTTTGCCTTGAAGATAAGAAAAAGTTAGGGGTAAGGCTATCTTTTCAAAATTTTGACAGGTTATGATCTGGTCCATAACACTGTGGAGGTTCAATTTAGGCAGTCTTATAAAAATAATATTCTAAGATGCATCCAATATCATTAAGTGAAGAATGATAGTTTTTGTCCTGTCAACTTCAGAGTTTGTCTTTCCTCAGATGATGCATTCTCTCTCTTGCCTATGTTATTTGGAGTCATAGAGCTGTACAGCATGGAAACAGTTCCTTTGGTTCAACTTGTCCATGCCGCCCAGATATTCAAAATTAATCTAGTCCCATTTGCCAGCATTTGACCCGTATCCCTCTGAACCATTCCTATTCATATACCCATCCAGATGCTGTTGAAATGTTGTAATTGTGCCAGCCTCCACCACTAATCATACCTCCTATGTTCACATCCAAATCATTCATATAATTGATGAAAGGCAGTGAACTAAGCACTGATCCTTGTGGCACACTGCTGGTCACAGGCCTCCAGTCTGGAAAGGAATCCTTCACCATCACCCTCTGTATTCTACCTTCGAGCCAGTTCTGGTATCCAAATGACTATTTCTCCCTGTATTTCTTAAAAGAAAGTCGTACATAAAAATTTGATTTCTTCCCCCAAAGGTAGTTAGATAAAATTTTTAGTTAACCTGTTGTCCAGCTCGTGTGCTTCCTCCGTTTCCTCTGCAGTAAAAAGGCCAGTGTTTTCGTGATGCACTTGGATAGAATGCATGTTCCAGAATGTGTGGAATGCACTGGATGCTACCAGTGACTTAGATGACCATGTAACAATCACTGCACTAGCTGCAGAAATTGGAGCGCCAGGTTTTGGCGCTTGAGTAGCGGTTGGAGTCAGTGATTCATCCACAAGGCTAAGTGCTACATGGATAGAGAAGTTGTCACACCGAAGTCTAGAAGCATGGGAGGCAGAAGTGGAATAGATGACTGTCAGGCTATCTAAGAAAATGAGGTAGATAGTGCAGGAGCCCCCTGAGATTATGTTGGCTAATTGGTTTTGCATTTTGGAACTTGTAAAGGCATCAATTCCCCTGACGAGTGCAGTCAGAATTTTGTGGCATTGAAGACATAAAAAATCTCCTAGAAATAGAGACGTTTGAAACTGAGGAACTAAAATAAATCAGGATTAGTTAAGTGGCAGTACTTGGAAAGTTATATGGGCTGAAGGTTGATAGATTAAAAAAACTGCAGATGCTGGAATCGAAGGTAGACAAACAGGAGGCTGGAAGAACACAGCAGGCCATTCAGCACCTGGAGGAAAGAAACAGTCAACATTTCGGGTATTACCCTCCTTCGAGATTGTTCAATCCTGTAGACCAGGTGCGCTTCATCCTAGCATGTTAAAAGGGTGGCTCGATAGTTGATGTTTTTAAAATTCTGTAGATTGTGGAAATGTTCTTGTGGACGGGTAAGTAGCAAATATAACCCTGCTGTTTGTGGAGGCGGGCTTGAATGGGGCGAGGGGGAAGGCAGAGTGGACAACAACTAGTTTGGTGTCAGTACTAGGAAAAATGTTACAAGTGATTATAATGGATCTGATAACTGGACATTCTGAAAAGAATAGTAAAATTGGGCAGAATCAGCATGAGTTTGAGAAGGAAGTTGTGTTTGCCAAATGTGTTGGGGTTTTTTTTTGAGGGTGTTACTTGGACCATAGAAAAACAATCACTGGCTGTGGTCTATTGGATTTTCTGAAGGCTTTTGATAAGGTCGCGCACAGGAAGTTAATAAAATGAGAGCACATCAAATTGGGGAAAATATCTTAGAATGGTTTAAGAATTTGTTAGCAGATAGAAAGCGGTATGAGGGAATAAACAGATCATTGTCAGGATGACCGGTTGTCATGAGCAAGTTGCTCTAAGCATTAGTGTACATTCGTAGCTGTTCACAAACTATATAAATGATTTGGGATCGGTTACGTATTATAATCTTCCAAATTTGCTCATAGTGCAAGTTTGGGTGAGAACCTAATTTGTGAGGATGATGCGAGGAAGCTTCAAGAGGAACTGGACAGGCCAAGTGAATCGACTTCACACTTGTCCAAATAACAATGTTTAAGTTATTCAATTTAATATAAGATAAAAACAAGCTAAATATTTCTTAAATGGTGAGAGGTTGGGAAGTGTGGATATTCCAAGGGATCTGAGTGTCCCTGCTTGTGAATAACTTAAGGTTAGTAAAAACCGAAAGAACTGTGGATGCTGCAAATTAGGAATGAAAACAGAAGTCGCTGGAGAAGCTCAGCAGGTCTGGCAGCATCTGTGAAGAGAAGTCAGAGTTAACATTTCGGTTCCTGAGGAAGTGTTACCGGACCTGAAATGTTAACTCTGACTTCTCTTCACAGATGCTGTCAGACCTGCTGAGCTTTTCCAGCGACTTCTACCATAGTTTAGAATGCAGGTGCAACAAGCAATTTGGAAAGTAAATAATGTGTCAGCCTTTTTTGCAAGGGGATTTGGGTATCGGAATAAAGATGTTTTACAGCGGCTGTATAGAGCCTTGGTGAGACCTCGTCTGGAATATTACGTACTCCTTTACTCCCCTTTATTAAAGAAGGAAGTGCAGTGGAGGTTCACCAGGTTACTCCATGGACTGGTACGATGTTCTTATGGGGACACATTGGGCAGCCTTGATCTATACTCGTTCAAGTTTTGTAGAATGAGGGGTGACTCTTGGAAGATGTTTGCCGTTGTGGATGAATCTCAAGCCAGGGGAGATAATATCAGGATGATGGATAGCACATCTAAAACTGGAATGAGGAGGAATTTCTTCACTGAGAAGGTGGTGAATCTTTGGAGCTGTCTATTCCAGAGAGCTGTGAAAGCTCAATCACTGAATATGTTCAAGACAGAAATTATTGGATTTCTGGAGACTAATTACATCAACGGATATGGAAATAGTGTGGGAAAGGGGCATTGAGGAAGATGATCAACCATGATTTAATTGAATAGCACAGCAGGCTTAATAGGCTGAATGAGGCCAAGTCATTGAGTGTATGTAAGCCACAGACAGGTTCTTGACTCGTAAGGGGATCGAGAGTTATAGGGAGAAGGCAGAAGAGGGTTGAGAAACACATCAGCCATGATCAAATTGTGGAGCAGACATGATAGGCTGAATGGCCTAATTCTGCTCCACAATATTTTATGGTCTTCCATCTTATGGTCTACTTCTGTTCCTTTGTTGTATTCATACATTGATAATATGAATCTTTGAAATTAAATGAATTTGCTTTGAATGTGTGTTTCAAAATGAAAATCCCCAAGGGCGTGACCTTTTTTGAAAACTGTTCTTCATTGATTTGAATAACTCTTTTGTATGTCCATTTACTTGATGTAACATTCAGGTTTCTGGTGGTTGCTACTATGTTTGGATTTTTCATTTCACTCCTTCCTCGCCTGAATATTTTTCATCCTTTCTTCATGGTATTGACGCATGGGAGTACAATGCCAAAAACATGAGAATATCCTTTTATATTTTGCCCAAATAGTTGTTCTGGTGGTGGAAGCTTGAATTTAGAATCAAATAAGAAGAATCATGTGATCCCTACCAGATGGAAAGAGGCCATGCAGCCCATCAAGTCAAAACAGACCCTCCGAAGAGCATCCCTTCGAGACACCGTCTCAATCTATCCCTGTAAGCTTACATTTACCATGGCTAATCCTCCTAAACTACGCATCCCTGGACACAATGGGACACTTCAGCATAGCCAATCCACCTAATCTGCCCATCTTTGCACTGTGGGAGGAAACCAGAGCACCCAGAATAAACTCACACAGACACAGAGAATGTGTAAACTCCACACAAACAGTCATTCAAGAGTGGAATTGAACCTGGGTCTCTGGTGCTATAAGGCAGCAGTGCTAACCACTGAGTTACCATGCATCAATGACCAAAGGTATTTTACTTAATCCATTTCAGTTTGGAAGCAATACTGAATAGCGATTAGCAGTGTGAATTCTGACTTTAAGTTTCTCCCCCTTTTCTGGGCATACTGAGCCTTTTGCCTACCTGAAGACAATTTTTTTGTTGTTGAATCTCATCCTCTACACTTTGTACTAAATCTGACATTTGGGCATTATTTTTCTTCGGCTTTGTTTATTATATACCTGCACTCACTGCAAAGTTCATAAATTTGAATAAGTCTTCATATGACTGCAGGTTGTGATGGGCAGGTTGCAACTATTGCTCAATTCTACTTGGTGGAGACTGGATCTGTTTTAACCTGCTAGGCAACTTTAGAGGACAGTAAGAGTCAACCAATGTTGACTATTTTCTTACGGATCAAATCTAGTGGGTCAATATAGATTCTGTTTTTTTTTTGAAGAACATGAGCGAAACTGTGGATTTGTACAACAATTTAACTATTCTCCATTTTCTTCATCATGTTCTTTCATTAGACTAATTAAGCTCAATTTTATAGCCTGTTAATAGGATTCAACCAGTACTAATCCTGTTTAGTGCAAATTCAGGAAGTAGTACATTTTCCACAAACATTGAATTTTTGTTCACTGTAGGCCACTTGAGCAGAAAATTGACTTTTGTTTTGGAAGCGTAGATACAGTTAAGCATTGCTCACAGTTTTGTAAGATTAAGATTTTATAAAAATGCTCAAAATTCCCTCATTTATCTTTATTCTTTTATACTCAGGTTGATAGAAAGCATAGAAGAGGTGTCTGTACTTATCAAGGATTATTTATTACAAGTAAATAGTTGTTCACTTGCAGCTAGAATCTATGAACTTCTGATAAATGACCCCACTGGTTAAAACTTTAACCCCCTTAAACTTTCCCTACGCACACATACAGAGAGATTTTTTTTTAAGATGGGTTTTATGGGTGGAGGGAAAGACTGGAAATGTAGGTCAAGCTCCCTGCCCCCATGGTTTACTAGATGATCCCTTTGGTTTGCCAAATATTTCTGCTCCTCGATTTCTCTCTTCTCCTAGGTATTTTCACTTTCTTGATGGAGGGATATAGTGACAGTTTCAGAACTTAAAAAGCATCTAGCATCTTAGAGCTTACAGCAACTGGTGAGAGAAAATGAACTGGCTTTCTTCAGGCATTAGATATTTTTTAAACTCTATCTCCCTTTCTAGAGAATTGAAGCCTTCTTACCCTGGTGTTCACATATAGTTGATGGTAAGCAGAATGCCTTTATCACCAACAACTGGTCATTCCACAGACCAGTGAACTACTTGTTGCAGGCTGAATTGCCCTTCCTGCACACTGCCTGGTGCCAGCTTGTCTACAGTAACATTCCCCACTTGAACAAACAGCAGTGTAAATAGCACTTAAAAGTATCAGTTACCTGCTTTTAAGAAGTGCAGGAATCCCTTTCACCATCCTTTGTTTTGAAAACAGTCATTTTCGCACTTCAGTCTATATTCAAAAATACAGAAAAATAAAAAGATAAATCTTTTCACTGTCATTTTCCAGCTCCTTTCAGTTCCGAAGAAGTCATTGGACTCCAAACGTTAACAGTTTCTCTCTGCACAGATGCAGTCAGACCTACTGAGTTTGCCTCACACTGCTTTTTTTTCAGATTTCCAGAATTCATTGTTTTTTGCTTTTAATTAATCCTTGTCTGATCTATGCTATCAAATACAGGTGCATATGCAAACTGACCAAGGGATGAAAGGAACAGCTACTAATAAAAGGACACGAATGTAAGTTTAAAAAACTCAACTAACTGCTTTAAAAAAATCTGCTTAAAATTACTTTCCATATTTCAATGATGTTTTCACACTCAAACACTAAGCCTGATGCTGAAGAGAATCTCAAGATTGTACTTCATTTATTTAGGTATAGCTATAAATTGTGACCATGCATTCGTTTTGAGTTGATACCTTCAAACCCATTGTAGATAAAGCTCAGAACCTATGTCTCCTACTACTGTCTTTGTTGATTTAAGGCCTTTAGTCTCTGAAAGAATCCAATCCGGTCTCTGATGTATTGGCGACTTTGCATATTCTGTGTGGTAATTCTCATGCAAGATGATTATTGTAATAAAAGAAAAGGGAATGTGGAAATTAAGATTCTCTCCACACCGTTTTTATTTGCTTCCCCCACAACATTTCTGTCTTTTTAATGGGCAGTATTGCTGTGCTTCAAAGCAAGTTGCGCAAGATACCCAGTAAAATTGTTGATGAGCATGTTCTCACAACCAGAAATTGCTGTATGATTTATGGTAACTGAAATAACCATGAATCAGTGTTTTCCCTTTTGTTTACCTTGATTTCAGAAGGCAAAGTGCCACAGCAAATAGCTGAAGAATGTAACTTTTTTTAAAACATAGAAATTGATTTTAAATTTTATTTTTCAGGTGGCTATCCGATTCTAGTTCCACTACATTTGACCAGTAAGTCATTGAATTGTGAAAATTAGTGCAAATCTTATCTTCAATTGCAAAATCATTATTGAGTGGATAAGGGAATAATTGTTGTGGTATGTGTGAAACAAAGCAAGTTGGTACCTGTAATTCAGTGTTGCTTAAACTATGCAGTTGAAAGTTTAATGCAGCTAACCTAAAATAGAAAGAAGCTGCTATTTTCACATATGAATGAATATTTTTAATTCTATGTTTAAAATTTCGGTGCAGATTTAGAAACAAATGCGTATAGCAAAGTTTTTTAACTGCAGTCTGAAATGACGTCCCTAGTTGCCCAATCCGAGGTAAATTCAGGGTGGACAACAAATGTTGACCTGGCTAGTGATGCTCACATCCAATAAAAGCATAAATTGAAAGTAAAGGCATATATTGTTATTTTTGCACGTTTGATAATCAAGCTCCACTGTCACCCAAGAAAAGCTTGGAATTAACCCTTCTCCATTTTTGATCTGCTTAGCTAGGTTGAATTAAATGTAGAACCCCTACACTGTGGAAGCAGGTCATTCGTCCATCGAGTCCACATCAAACCTTTGAGGAGCATCCCACCCAGACCTACCCTCTCCCTGTAACCCTGCATTTCCTATGGCAAATCCACCTAACCTACACATCCCTGGACATTATGGGCAATTTAGCATGGCCAATTCACCAAACCTGCACATCTTTGGACTGTGGGAGGAAACTGAAATACTTGGAGGAAAACACTTAGACACAAAGAGAAGGTGAAAACTCCACACACAGTCGTCCAAGGGTGGAATCGAACCCAGGTCCCTGGTGCTGTGAGGCAGCAGTGCTAACCACACAGCCACTGTGCCGGCTATATGCTTAAAAATAAGTTAAAGCATTTATATAACTAAACCAAAGGAGTTAAAATGAGAGGAGCCAATCACCAATCCTCACCTGGTTGCAATAATGAGCAAGGAAGTGAAAGGGCTGGGCAGGAATGTGGTGTAATCAGATCAAGCATGATCCCATGGAATGGTGCACTCAGCCCGAGGAGTTCAGTGGCTAACTCCTGTTTTTGTTTTCTATATTTCAATGAATGCAACATTCCTTGGATGCATTTGTGGACAGAAATGGCAGATATTTTTGGAAAGCACAATGCAGACTATATTTTGGAATATGTTGAAATAAAGTAGATTATTTTATGATTATGTGTATGATGCTAGTCACATACATACTTGAAAACACGATTGGTTAAAGCTGTTTCTCCTATCTTTCAGAGGTCGCATTCCTATTAGCAGTGGAGGAATTTTGACTGTGTCCATTCAGAACCCATCTGCCAAAAATACAGAGTTTGTATTTCTTTACTTTTGATCTTTATTACTTTTCTGATCTTTCCCTTTTGAGTTTAGCTATTAAGTTGTATTCAGGAGTACAATAACCTGATCTATTTGATGTAACACATTAAGATCTATTTTCTTTTCAGCATTGCTCCATACACCCTCCTCAGCAAATTTTCAAATGCTGTGTGACTTCTCTATCCCTTTGGCATTTATCCATATTTCCTTCCTTCCACCCTACCTTTGGTAGATGCGCTAATCTTAGAAGATCTGGATTTTGCGCATTAATTTCTCCATCTTTCTGTGTAACTTGAAGAACCTTCTTAAAACCAACCTTCTTTGTAAACAAAAAATTATTTACCCCTGCTAATATCTCCTATTGGCTCAGTAAATGTTTTTTTTTCAATTAAATTTGCCATAGTCTCACCAGACCATAGGACTGCGCTCTAATTTGAGAGACAACTGATGGTGGCTTAACCTGAGACAAGGAGAGAGGTTGAGAAGGAGAATCCTTCACAGTAACCTTGGGGTGTGGAAATTGAACCCATGCTGTTGGCATCACTCTGCATTACAGACCACCTGTCCAGTCACCTGAGCAAACCAACCCCTTTCTATCTCTTTCAATTACACCCTCATGAACAGTGGTTATTGTGCAAAAGTAAGAGAACATGTTTTATTCAGTTTGATAATGAATATTTTTTCATAGTTCCCAACAGTTCCGAATCAGGCGTCCTTCTTTGGTGCCGTTTGCGGTAAAAAAGGAAATAGATGAGAAGAAAGATCCACCAAAAGGAGTGCCTCTGGAGTTTGATATCAACAGTGTTGGAAGACAGGTAAACATTTGCAAAAGGATTTTAATATTGTTTATTTCAGTTTTCTTCCTGTGAAATACCACAGTTCCAACCAGTTTTTCAATGGCAGATCATATGCTGCACTCTGACAGTTACTTCTGCCTGTACATCAAGCTTATCACACCAATCCAGACATTTGATTGCAAATTATTTATTATGGACTTGAGTAGAATAGTATATTCCCTTGGGCAGTCCAATTGTCTAATTTTTGTGGGAATTGCATAGCACACTACTGGATCATGCAGTGGAGAGAAGCTGACCTAGGGCAACAACCTTGTAACCCAAACTGGATTTTTTTTTTGTGCCATGTACTCCTTCAATACCTCTTAAGTCAAACTGAAGAAACCCTCAGATATGAATTGTTAAGCTACTTGCATACATGTCACAATGACTTCTGAATGTTTACTTGGGCTGTTAATTAAATTTCAGTTGTAGAGCTTTAAAGTCAAGTACAAAATAAAGAATTCATTCTGCTAACTAAAATCAGTTTTATCCTAAAATGGATTTGTGCATTTCTAGTTAGTGTTCCAATCAAAATCTTCACTGCGTTTCCTTTCACAACCTGACTTTCAACCTTTGTTTCCAAGTGCTTTTCTCTTTGTTGAAATAACCAACATGCCACAGATCATTTAGGAATCCCTGACTAACTTAAATATAAAAGCAGCAAGACTTGTGAAAGTCACAGATTAAGGGGAGGTGGGTTGCAAGTGGGCCTAGTCGAGATTATTTATCTAGCTCAGGGATATTCATTGCAGTTTGGGCTTAGGACCTCTCTAATAGATCAATTTTTGTTCCTGTGCTTATAAACCTTATAAGATAAGCCTTTTATTCCATCAACAGTTCAGGGCTTAACAGCCATTTCTCTGACACACACTGAATTGGGTCACTGTTCTGGAAAGATTCTTTGACCTTGTTTCATCCATTCACAGAACTAACCACCACCCATTTGTTAGTAATTTGAAATCCAAACCCTCATTATTGTATATATCTCTGTTTTGTTACAATAGTTTAAACTTCTAGGTTAATTTACATTTGTACAGAAACTGGTAAAAATATTACACTAAATTTTTCATTTTCCTTCATGTTTCCAAATGGAATGCTACACCAACTGAAATCTCTAATCATCTAATTGTTACTACAGTGTTATCAGTCTGAAGCAGTTGTAAATGAGCCAGCTGAAAGTTCCAAGTATTTTCACAGAAAGAATGTCTGAGGATCTGCAAGTAGCAGTATACATCAGAACATGTTTTCATACAATTCTTCCTATTACAACAGATTGAAATGGGTTCAGCAGCATTTTGATTTACTGGCACCACCCAGTACATGCTGGATAATATGAATTTTACTGTACTTTTCAACTAAACTTGAACATTTAAATTTTAACCTCTGATTCAATGTGAAAATAGAAACTGTTTCTTTAACACTTGTGTATTTATGGTGGAATTGGATATGTGGAACTGTTGCAATTGAATCACTGTAACATGAATTCCACAGAGATCATGCAGTGTGATTTACCGCATAAGATGCACGCAAATTCTAGTTTCCAAAATTGAAGAGTCAGCAGAAATAGAATTCTGCTGCCATTTTGTTCAGATCCTTCATCCTTTTGCATTCTGGATCTCATTCATTTCTCTACTTTCAACTCAGTCTTAACCATAAAATTTCAAGCATTTTATTTCCACATCTACTCATGCGTTTAGTCCTGTATATTGAATTTTTTTTAATCCAGTCACCTACTTGTTCCAAATGTCCAGTTGAATTAGTTCCTCTGTTTTGAGAGCATTCGTGTGGCCACATTGCCAAAAAAAATTGCTACAAAGATAACTTACTCACATGACATTTTATCCTTAAGACATCTACCCTTGAGCTCTTCAATTGGAATATACTGATCTGATTGTTATTTAGTTTGAACCCAGAAACAGATGAAATTGCAAGTTTAATTAATGTTTAGTATTAGTCGATTAACTATTAGTTAACTTTGCATGCATTAATATAACATAAATTGCACATCATTAAATTATATTCCAATATGTCACAAAGATAAACCCACAGTGAAGGTTTTCCCTTTACAGCCTCAGTAAAAATAAATGCCATGTTTTGTCTTTTACGTGCTTCTACACTTTAGTCTCCAACACACTGCATATTTCAAAGGTCGCAGCAAGATTGTACATTAATTGATCCATTTAGGTATTGCTCATAATCCCTTTATTGATGACGTGTGGTTTGACCATATTATACAGTCATAGTCATACAGCATAGGAACACACTATTCAGTTCAACTCATTCATGAGTACCAGGTATCCCAAACTTAACTAATCCCATTTGCTTGCATTTGGTCCATATCCCTCTAAATCTTTACTATTTGAGTACCTGTCCGAATGTCTTAAATGTTGTAACCGTACCCATCTCTACCACTTCTTCTGGCAGCTGATTCCATACATGCACCACCCTGTGTGGAAAACGTTGCCCCTCAGGTCCCTTGTAAATCTTTCCCCGCTCGTATTAAACCTACACCCTCTTGTTTTACACTTCCCTACCCTGGAGGAAAAAACCTTGGCTTTTCACCTTATCTGTACCTCTCAGGATTTGATAAACCTCAAAAGTCACCCCTTATATGTTTGATCTAAAAAGGTGCCAGACGAATTCTAAAATGTAATTACAGCCTGTACTCCATTAACTAATTTTTGCTGATAGTTGCTATGAATGGCCTTGGCACTGCTAGAGTAGGAAACAATAATTGAAGTGGCATGTTCCAGCAGGTAAATGTGCAGAAGGGCAATCCATGTTAGGGTGTATGTGAAATTCCATTTAGTCATAGAGTAATACAGCATGGAAACAAGCTCTCCAGTCTAACTAGTCCACGCCGACCATGTTCGTAAACTAAACTAGTCCCACTTGTCTGTGTTTGGCTCCTATCCCTCCAAAAACTTCCTATTCATGTACTTACCTAAATATCTTTTAAATGTTGTAACTGTACGTGCATCTACCACTTTGTCTGGCAGTTCATTCCATACATAAGCTGTGTAAGAAAAAGAAATGTTGCCTACCATGTCCTTTTTTTAAAAAAAATACCTTACCCTCTCACCTTGTGTTGAACTCCCCGACCTTAGGCACTTCGGCTTCCATGTGAAAAATGGGAATAGGATGAGATAGCAGTTGTTGGTTATTGGGAATATGGTTCAACATGGGCAAGCATTTTGGAGAGGAAAGGAAGGATTATAAAATGAGAACTGTTATCTGTTACAGTTGATCTACCTACATTAACGTCTTTTGGTAAATTTAGACAGTTACGCAGACAGAATGCGTTGACAAATATCTCACAGAATAATTTTATTTTCCTGTAGACTGGCATTACCTTAAATGAACGATTTGCCATTCTCAAAGAGCGGAGAACAGCAGAGACACCAAATAAAGGAGGACGCTTTGTGACTGTGGGTTAAATGAGCTAAATGACATTTCATCTGACAGAATTGTTGGGAAGCTGCTCCAGGAACAATGGAATGAATGATTTGCTGTTACAAACTGACACTATACACGTATAAGCAGATCTACTTGACTGTACTTTAAGGATCATTGTACAGTAACTATGGAAGAACGGCTGACATTCCGATTATGTTTTAAAGTTTTGCTTTTGCCCGAGGAATGGCAGTTGGAGATGATATTGAACAATCTGTTTAAATTGTCTCATTGCAAAGACTGAAGTTTGTTAATTTTAAACAACAATTCATTAGATGAAGAGAATATCTAAATCCAGCACAAACTTAAAATCCAGTATTTTTGAAGACTTGTTGACGTTTCGATCTAGAAACATTTTTTATTCAAGTTTACTTGTTTCACAGTTTTGTAAGGAGGGTTATGTCCATTGGCATAGTGATGTCTCATCAAAAAGAATCCAAAGGCAGTCCCTTTTAATTAGTGATTGCAAATATTTTCCAAGCTTGTCAGTCCAACTCACCATAAAGCACCATAAGAATTCTCAAAAGGTGGCTACGGAAAACCTCGACGTAAAATGCAACTTTGTAATAATACAGGACTCTGGTTGTTGGTTTCTTAACATTTGGAGTTGATGTGAAATTATGCTTTATATGATCTGGGAAAATGAGATGCCATGTTTGAAAATTCAAGATGGGAAAACATTTGATTTCCTTGAAGGTGGCTATGCAGCAACTAATCAAGCACTATTTTTGGGTATTTTGTATTAAATCTCAATAACAAAGATAGGACCATCTGAGTGAAGTTCTTGTACTGAGACACTTAGATGCTTGAACTTTCAGTTTTAATTATGAGTACAGTGTTTAAAAGATTTAATTTGTTTTGCTTGTAAAACAGGAGATATGAGGAATTGGGACAGTTGATCACAGCTTGCCAGTTTTGGAAATGGACAAGCTGTTATCATCTGTCTTAACCATTTAATAATTTAAAATCCTCTGTCCGATGCCACATTACATGAGGGACACGAGCATAGTTTTGCATATACAACTTGTACTGTTTTGCATTAAAAAAATGTTGAAAATCCTGTTGTGTGCTACATGAGGAAATGTTTACAAAAATAAACTTCCAAATCCCAGGTGCATAATTATATAAAAACACAGAAGAACTTTACATACTGACATTTGTGCCAATGTGTTACCGAGGTAGGGGAAGACATTCCTACTGCATTCTTGTCATTCAGATCGGAAGTGAAGTCCCCTATCCCAACACAGTAAGGACTGTGTGCTTTGTGCATAAGAACCTCAAATGCTTTTACGGGGTAAGATGGTAATCTGTAGTCGTCTGTACAGTTTTAGTCTCATTGCCTAATGAAACATTTGGTTGGCATAGAAAAGTGTGAAGGTTCCCCAGGCTAATCCCTGGCATGGCAGGTTGTCCTAGAAATAAACTGGGCCTGTATTCTTTAAGAGTTAGAAGAATGAGCGGTGACCTCCTTAAAGAATCCTTACAAATTAGATACAGGAAGAATGTTTCTCTTCATCTGGGCACCTAGAACTCGAATTGCAAGAACTCTCAGAATAAGGTTAAGCTATTAAGTGCAGAGATGAGAAGGAATTTCTTCTGAGAGTGATAAATCTTTGGAATTTTCTTCTCCTAAAAGGTTGCGAATTGTCCATCATTGAGTATAAAGAAGATAGATTAATAGACGGAAATGTTAAATAGATCTTAAAAATATAAAAGGATGTGGGGATTAATGTCAGAGAATGACTTTGGAAGATTGTGAGCTTAATAAATGAATGAAGAGCAGGGTCGACATGCTATATATGGCCTGTGTCTATTTCCTATACTTCTCAATTAAGATTCAATTACTTAATCTACACTTACAACTTTAACAATGCTGATTGGAACAAAAGCTTGATTAAATTTATCCAGCCTTGTGGGGACAGTACATACCTGGGCAACTCCCCATCATGGATAAAAATATGCAATCTAGCTAAATATCAAACCGCACATAGAAGCTGAGTTAGTCCTGTAACAAAAGTATTGTTACTACAGATGGGATGGTGCTAGGACCAGTATCCTTGCCATGTTCAATGTACTCGACTATCTAATATTATTAAGCCGTAGATTTTGTGAGGGTGAAATGTTATGTGAAAAATATAATAGAAGAGGTTGGAATCGGAGAAATGTGCATTTTTTTGGAGTCGTTGGGCTGCTGGAGTGTTTTTGGTCTTGCCCTTGTCTTAAAAATACACCACTAGGGCAAAAATTTTAAAATAATCATATTTGGACAATAATTTTGAGACTGAAGTGGTAGAGGGTCAGAAATTGGTGTGAGTTGCGGTACAGGGATCAGTATTTTGGATCTGTTTGCATTTATACTGGGGAGAAGACACAGGATAGGAACAGTCAATGCTGGAGGTGATGAAAGCATCAGAGGATTTTAGTTACGTTGGGTGGAATGAGGAGCAAAAATTATATCAGACAAAGTGAAAGTCCACATTGTCGTATGAAAGAGAGTTGAAAGCTTGGCTTGAATTTGATAATGTTCACAAGTTGTGAACAGTTTATTTCAATCAGACAGTGGACAAGAAAGGCAAATTTAATCAGTGATCATGGACAAAGTTCATTGGGTTCTAAAAGCGGTATATTTTCAGTTATGATTGACCATTGGATAATCTGGAACATTCTAAGGTTAGTGACAGAAGAGTAGGATTAGGCAATTCAGCATAGTGAGCCTGCACTACAATTTAAGATAATGACTGATGAACTACCTCATTTTCTAGATCTACTCCTGTTAATCCTTTTATGAATTTGTAAATTTTTGAGATCATTTCCAGAAAAGACAGCCCGTCTCCTCAATCTCTCCTTGTAGGACAATCCCACCATTCCAGAAATTAGTCTGATGAACCTGTGCTGCACTTCCTCCAGGTGAGGTATATATTTCCTTCAGGAAGTGCTTTCAGAATTGGCCACAATATTCCAGTATGGTCTCAGTGTTCTATAAAATTGAAACAAGACTCTTGAAACAGTCAATAATTTGCCTTCTGAATTGCTATCTATACCTCCATGCTACCTTTGACTTATGAACAAATACACATCAGTCCCTTAGAACATCAACACTTTCCAATCTCTCTCTGTTTGGTAAATATGCAGCATCTTCATTCTCACACTAAAGTCTTTAATCTCAGTTATCCATTGATTTCCATTTGCTATTCTTTTGCTCATTCACTGTCTAAATCTCCTTGAAGCCTTTTTGTACACATTTCTACCAAGTATTACAATAAATACTTGGAAATATGACAGTTTTCCCCCACATTTAAATCATCGAGAAATTTCGAACGGCTAGGCTCAAGCACTGACCATTGCTATACTCCATACGCAATTATCTGCCAACCTGAGAGTGAACTATTTATTCTGACTTTAAACTTTATGTCTGGTAACTGATCATCAAAGTATGGTTGTATATTATCCACAATTTCATGCCATTCAATTACATTCATTAGCCAATGTAGCACCGCCAAAAGCTGCCTTGGATCTACTCAGTTAGTAATGTCTTCAAAAATACATCAGCTTTGTCAAATATCATTTCTAAATCCATCTTCACTCTGTCCAATCAGACAAATATTTTCTGAATATCCCCAGGTAATTACATCTGTTAAGATGGATTTTATCTTGTCCCTAAAACTGACAATAATTGAATAGGTCTATAGTTCCTTGTTTTCTCTTTCCTTATTTCTTAAAGGGTTAAATTTACAGTCTTCCTTTCCAAAATTGATTTTTTTTTAAAGATTACTAATGTATCCAATGTCACTGGAGCCATCTCTTTCAACCTTCTCGGATGAAGGTCACTGGGTCCAAGGATCTGTCAAATTGCAGCCCCACTGATTTTTCCATGACTAGGTTTTTCCACTAATACTAAATATTTTTAGTACCATGCTGACTAATTCCTTGGACCCTAACAATTTCAGGGACACTTGTTGCATCTTCCTCTATTAAGGGTGTGATGTCTGTCTTTGACTTCTCTGCCATTTCCCTGTTTCCTCATTGCCCATAATGGATTCACACTTGTCATTGCTAATCTTTGCCTTTTTAGAGATCTATAGAAGCTCTTACAATCTTTTCGTTCCTTGCTATTTTAGACACATTCTATTTTCTTGATCATTTTCTTGGTCCTCCTTTGCTGAATTCTTAAAATGTTCCCAATTCTCAGGCTTAAAATGTTTTTGGCAACTTTATAAGTCTTCTCCTTTGATCTAATACTATATTTAACTTGCCTTGTTAACAATGGCTGTTTTTCCTGGTTGAGTATTTTTGCCTTAAAGGAATGTACTTTTTTAAACTAAGTACTTATTTCAATACTAGGCATTGCTTAACTACCATCAAACATTTTAAAGTATTTTTCCAATCCAGCATCATCAATTTCCTCCTCATACCTTTGCGTTTGCCCCCATTTAGATATAATATCTTAGCTTGAGGTTGAAGTACATCATCTTCAAACTTGATGGAAAATTCAGTCATGTTATGATCACTGTTCCCTAGTGTTCTTCTACAAGAGACCATAAGACTATAAGCCATAGGAGTGGAAGTAAGGCCATTTGGCCCATCGAGTCCACGCCGCCATTTAATCATGGCTGATGGGCATTTCAACTCCACTTACCCGCACTCTCCCTGTAGCCCTTGATTCCTTGCGAGATCAAGAATTTATCAATCTCTGCTTTGAAGAATTTTAACATCCCGGCCCCTGCTGCGCTCCGTGGCAATGAATTCCACAGGCCCACCACTCTCTGGCTGAAGAAATATCTCTTCATTTCCGTTCTAAATTGACCCCCTCTAATTCTAAGACTGTGCCCACAGGTCCTAGTATCCCCACCTAACGGAAACAACTTCCCAGCGTCCACCCTTTCTAAGCCGTGTGTTATCTTGTAAGTTTCTATTAGATCTCCCCTCAAACTTCTAAACTCTAATGAATACACTCCCAGGATCCTCAGCCGTTCATCGTATGTTAGGTCTACCATTCCAGGGATCATCCGTGTGAATCTCCGCTGGACACGGTCCAGTGCCAGTATGTCCTTCCTGAGGTGTGGGGCCCAAAATTGGACACAGTATTCTAAATGGGGCCTAACTAGAGCTTTATAAAGTCTCAGAAGCACACCGCTGCTTTTATATTCCAACCCTCTTGCGATAAATGAGAGGATTATTAATTATCCCTTTCTCAGTGCACAATATGAGATCTAAATTAGCTTGTGCTTCTTCCACAGCATTGATGCTTATTAGATTTACCCAGTCTACATTCAGATTGAAGTTACTGATGATTACTGCATTCCCCTTGTTGTAAGCAATTTCATTTCCTGATTTACACTGTGCCCTTTCATTACCTCTACTGATTGATGGCCTAGAAATCACTCCTACTAATGTTTGTTGCTCTTTGCTGTCTTTCAGACAAGGTCAAAATCATTTGAGACCAGGTTATAGTTCAAAGGGTTTATTTGAAAACGCAAGTTTTCAGAGCTCCGGTCCTTCCTGTGTGTGACAGAGGGTATAAGACACAGAATTTATATGAAGAAAGGTAACAACCCTGAAACTGGCCACCTCTTGTTGAATCTTTAATCAGTTAGGAAGGAGACTACTGATTAAAAGGCAAAATCCAGATTCTTTTCAAGTCATTGTCCCAAGATTATTAAAAGTTTTAACAATGTACACAAGAGGTGACACCTCAGGTCAGACAATGCATTGCAGGTGTGAGGTCTTCATTAGAATCTGTCTATGTTTTAAACTGGGGTCAAATTTTATTTTTTTCTGAGCAAAACAATGTATCTGCAACTGCACAAACTTCTTGAATGAAATAATTCAAGCATGTGTCTGTCGGTGTGAGAGAGAGAGAGAGAAAGGATGAGAGAGTGTGCGCATTTGTGTGTGTGCTTGACAGTGTGGGTATGAGGGATTGTGTGTGTATGTGTGAGTATATAGTGTAGTGGGGTCACCTGTAGTGCAACATGAATCCAAGATCATGAGTGAGGCCACCTTCATGGGTATGGAACTTGGCTATCAGCCTGTGCTCAGCGATCTTGCATTGTTGTGTATCTTAAAGTCCACCTTGGAAGATGGTTAACTGAAGATTGGATGCTTAATGTCCTGGATCCCTGAAGTGCTCCCCACTGGGAGGGAACATTCCTGTTCGGTGATTGTTGTCAGGTGGCCATTCATCCATTGTTGTAACATCTGCACGGTCTCACCAATACCTCGCGGCATCCTTACCTGCATCATATGAGATAGACAATATTGGCCGAGTCATGAGTATTTGCGGTGTGTGTGGTGGGTGGTGTTCCCATGTGTGATTTAGGATCCATGTCAATGATCTGACATGTCTTGCTGAGGTTGCCATTGCAGAGTTGTGTGGTGTTGTAGCTGATGTTGTCCCAAAGGTTGGGTAGTTTGCTACCAACAGCGGTCTGTATAAGGTTTGGTGGTTGTTTGAAGGAGAAAAGTAGAGGCATGGGGAAGATTATGGTGAGGTACTCATCATCGTTGATAATGTGTTGAAGGCTGCAAAGAACATGGTGTAGTTTCTGCGTTCCAGGGAATTACTGGACAATGGAAGGGTATCCTGTCGGTTGTACCTCTGAGGAGGTAAATACAGTTTTTTGCTGTGGCATGACAGAATTGGCAATTGGTGAGTTGAGCATCGTATCCTTTTCTTAGCAGAGCATCCTTTAACACCTTCAGGTGTCCGTCGTGTTCCTCTTCATCTGAGCAGATCCTGTGTATTTGTCGGGCTTGTCGGTAGGGGATGGCTTTTTTAATATGTTTAGGGTGGAAACTAAAGAATTGCAGCATCATAAGGTTATCCATGGGCTTGCGGAAGAGTGAGGTACAGAGGTGTCCATCCTTGATGGAGATGTGTGTGTCCGAGAATGAGACTGATTCCAAAGAGTAGTCAATGGTAGGTCTGGTTGTGAGATGAAACTTGTTGATATCACTATGTAGTTGTTTCATTGATTCCTCGCCACGAGGCTGAAGGAAGAAAATGTCGTCAATATATCTGGTGTATAGTGCTGGTTGGAGGTCCCGTGCAGCAAAGAAGTCTTGTTTGAACTTGTGCATGAAAGTGTTGGCATATTGGGGTGCAAATCTGGTCCCCAGGGCTATTCCGTGGTCTGAATGAAGAACCGGTTGTCCAAGATGAAGATGTTATGGTCAAGGATGTAGCAGATGAGTTGCAAGCTGGCATCTGGAAATTGGCAGTTGTTGGTATTGAGTACTGATGCAGTTGCAGCGATGCCGTTGTTGTGGGGGATGCTGGTGTAAAGTGCTGAAATTTCTACAGCCTTCCAAAGATTCACAAAGCCAACACACCTGGACATCCCATCGTGTCGGGCAATGGGACCCTGTGTGAAAACTTCTCTGGCTATGTCAAGGGCATCTTGAAACTCATTGTATAGAGAACCCCCAGCTCCTATCTTGACACCACAGATTTCCTACAGAAACTCAGCACCCACGGACCAGTCAAACCAGAAACAGTCCATGCACTCCAGGTGACTCCACCACACTATAAACTCCCACACACACACACACACACACACACACACACACACACACACACGTACACTTACGCAGATCCTCTCTTTCTCACACGCACTCTCATACATGTACACTCCCTCACACTCACACTCTCTCAAGTCTGCACACACACACAGACACAGACACACATGATTTATTTCATCCAAGATGTTTGTGTAGTTGCAGATAGATTCTGTGCTGCTCAAAAAAAACCCAGACCCCAGTTTAAAATATAGACAGATTCCAACGAAGACTTCACACCCACAATGCACTGTCTGACCTGAGGTGTCACCTCTTGTATATATTGATAAAACCTTTAATCATCTCGGGATAATAACTTGAAAGGAACCTGGATTTTGCATTTTAACCAGTAGTCTCCTTCCTAACTGATTAAAGATTCAACAAGAGGTGGCCAGTTTTAGGGATGTTACCTTTCTTCATATAAATTCTGTGTCTTATACCCTCTCTCTCACACTATGCCTGAGGAAGGAGCTGAGCTCAGAAAGCTTGTGTTTTCAAATAAACCTGTTGGACTCTAACGTGGTGTCATGTGATCTTTGACCTTGTCCATCCCAGTCCAACACTGGCAACTCCACATCATATTTTTCAGACAAGAACTTCAGCAATCAATGCACAGGAGAGGTTGAGGATGGTGGTGTTGAAGTAGAGCATAGTCTCATTGACATCATTTTGGAAACTGACACTGTTCTTGAATAATTTTGCCAAGAGGTATCATGTAGGTAACTAGGGGACAATGGATAGATTCATCAGAGAATTATCCATTGCAGCAAATATAAGAGAGGTAAGGTTATAACTAGGAGATGGTGTATGTGCCACCCGGGCAAAAATAGAGAGATAGAGGAGCAGGTGTGATCAAGAATGCCAAAACTAGAACAGTTGAGGAATAAGATGAGATACTGCACTGGTTGGATAGATTGCAATTGCTGACACTGATTACAAGTCTTCATTTGTGGCAAGGGCAGAATTTGTGTGTAGAGTGTAGGCTTGAGGCTTTAGGATAATTGTATGCAGCTGTGGTTTGCATACCACAAAGTTGCACATGATATTGTATGCAAAAAAAACAGTCTAAAGCATTTCAGATCTGAAATAATTGCATTGACCTATGATTTCTAAATATCTAGGATAGATATTGGTGAGCTTTATTCATTTGCAGTTGATGTTTGTCTTGTACAGAATTAAATAGGAATATAATCACCCCAACAAGTAATTCAGCATAACTCGACTGTCTGAATCTCCTCCTACCTCATATGGGTTTTGCAGCATAGTTTTCTATTCCCTTTTCTCTCATGCACACATGTTTTTTTTTAATTATTGCAGCTTTGACTTCCTGTGATGAGTTCCACATTCTAATCAATGAGGAAAGAAATTTAGTTGAATTTCTGCAAGGACCAAATGGCCTTCTGCTCTTCTTTTCCTGTTGGATTTATCAATTTTGCTATTTTTGACTGATAGTTTTAGAGTTTTCCACCAGCAGAACTCTCTCTCCCTTGTCCAACCTATTCAATGTAGAGAAGTGCAAGTTATTGCACTCAAGAAAGAAAGAAAGTCAAGACACATATTCTCTGGATACTGCTGAACTAAATGAAGGACGTCGGAGATTTTACAGGCTCAACAATGTAGAGTAGCAGGTAATATAGCCAATATTACACTGAGTCATCGAGCCAAAATATAGGAAGTTGTAGAGTACCCTGACAGACCACACATTAAGTACTTAGTTCACTACTGGTTTGAGAAATATAAAGAACTAACAACAGGAAGAGCTACTTCATTAAAAAAAAACCCACTGGACTTTATTGGATTTTACGCTAGATCCTGAGCTAAAAGCTAGACTGATTTAAATAATTAAATGCTTAAATAGGTGACTGTATGGTGCATCTTGCTGAATAAATTAAGATGGATGAAATATCTTCTTGGTCAGTAATTATTTTGTGAAGTGGTCTATATTAACCAACCATATTACCCCTGGTAGAGACTAATTTTGTGCAGTCATGGAGCTGCTTTGTTAAACGAGGCCTCAAACCCAAAAGTTTTCCTTGGATTAATATAAGGACATCAATGAAAGTATATTCGTCCTCAAATAAGGAGACATAAACCGTCCATAGTATACTAAATGTGATCTCACCAATGCCCTGCATTCTATTTCTCCTTGCAATAAAGGCCACCTGCTCCACGGATCTCTGTTTTGACACGGTGGCGAGGCTTGTGTGCTCCGTTGATGTTTGAGTCATGCTGCAGAGAGCTTCTTGCTCTGGGTAAGGTTACTCATTTTGGTGAGGGATAAAGGCAAGATGCCAGAAAGTCCTCAACGCAAAATAGGTGAAGGAAGACTACATATCACCGGCTGTGAAGGCTGCAGTGGCCAAGAGGTCATGATTGCTGTGGTACATCACTGCAATCTGACCATGAACCCATCAAGATCATGCGGACTGCACAGGCTTCTATAAGGATCCATTTGCCAAGTCCTGTGCAGATAGGGCTGTGAATTTGGGAGTCTTTAGTCAAGAATCTGCACACAAGTTGGACACCATTGTGACTAAGCAGTCCCCTTCTGAATACCCTCTTTACACCCCAAATACAGAAGGAGATAGAAACAGTGCCCCAAGAATAGACTGTCCCACTTTCTCCTGGCTGCGGAACTCCACTAGGCAGGATCACCAACTTTGTGATCAAAAAAAGTAAAATTAAAATTTTGCAACTTGGAATCTTATATCATTTGTGATTAATCTTAAGAGTGACTATAAGAAGAAGAACTGCAATCATTTCACATGTACCATCAAGACTCCAAATTGACACCGCTACTTTAATGCCCAGGGACAGCTGAAAGAAGAAGCAGGGTGTATACTGTCTACTCTGAAAGCGGAACTGACAGTGACTCTGATATCCATGGAGTTGGTTTTCACAGTTGGAACACTTGGATAAACTACCACAACTCTCCAATTGTACAAATGAAAGGCACATTACACAACACTTCCAGTTCATCCATAAATGATGTGCCATAGCCATGAATTGAATATCTCAACCTCTTGATTCAGATGAATATATGAAAGGAAAAGTTCTACTCTGACCGAGATGAAATCCTCCCTGCTATCCAAACTGTACCATCTCCGCCTTCAACAAACTACGACAATTTGTATTTGACAACAAAAGATATTCACAACTTTTAAAGGCAGTTGTCATTATCACACTCCTGTACTGCAGTGAGACTGATGTCATGTATCAGTGATGCATAATAACACAACAGAAATTTCATCAGCAGTGCCTGTGCCGCATTCTCTGGATTCACTCGGAGGATCATTGAACAAAAGCTGGTGTCCTTCAAGGCCAGCTTGACAAACATTCAGGCAAAATCAACTACGATGACTAGACACTGTCCAAATGGCTGCAAGTGTCTCTCCTCTGAAGTCCTTTTCTCCTAAAATTCAAATGGCCAGCATTCCAATGAGGAGAGTGAAAACTCTACAAAAACACTCTGAAGCTCTTCTTAAAGCATGGCAATATTGACAGTAATGGCTGGGAGGAGCTGGCTACAAACCTTTGAAAATGGTAACAAGTTGGCCATCAAGCTGTATCATGATATGAGTTCAAATGTTTTAATAATGAAGCAGAGTTGTTGCAGAGAAGCAAAAGAAAGGAAGTAAAACTTGTACTCCAGATTCCTCTATCATGTGGGATATCCTGTCCCATGTATCCAAAGGTCTGTAGGTCAAGAACCAGCCTTTTCAGTCACACGAAGACCCAAGGCAGAAACTTGCTTTCCTGAGTAGATGTCATCCTTCATTCAAGGGATAATTGACAAAAAAAAAGTTCCATTGGTCTTGCCAATTCATTTGTGTCTACATACTTTTTTTTGTATTGCATGTACAAAAATACCCAAATCCTCAACCATAAAGTTTTGTATCTCTCTCCATTAAATAATATTCTACTTAGAAGTTTTTGAGAAGATTTGTAGCTCTGGTTGTGGATGAGATTGTAGGCTTGCTCACCGAACCAGTGTGTTTGATTGCAGACGTTTTGTCACACTGCTAGGTAACATCATCAGTGCACCTCCGGTGAAGCATTGGTGTTCTGTCCCGCTTGTTATGTAACTGAGGCATATAAATAACAAGCGGGACAGAACGCCAACACTTCACCAGAGGTGCACTGACAATATTACTTAGCAGGGTGTTGAAATGTCTGCAATCAAACAGCTTGGCGAGCAAGTCTACAACCCCAATATTCTACTTTTCTATTCTTCAAACCAAAGTGGATATTCTCATGTTTTCCTACATTGTACTCTAGTCTACAAAATATAGGAGTCTGTCTGCCTGTGTTATAAAAATGGTTATTATTTCATGATTATAATGCATTTTATTTGGAAGGATCTTTGAGATACCTGAATCTGTTTTTTGTAAGATCAATGAAAAGACCCATTGAAACTTTTTAACACAAGGCATTTCTTGGAAACCCCGAAAAGTGATTCTATATAATTGCTGGGCTTGGCTATTTGAACTCACTTAAGGGAAAACATCTGATTGTTTCTGGACTGAATTTTGTAGCTATTCTGTTTGGACAATGTTTGCAAGTCTGGAAGTTGTGTTTTGGATTTTTTCAGTTGAAGGAAGTCTGCTACAGTACTTCAACTCCCCCTCCCACTCCATGGATGACATGTCCATCCTGGGCCTCCTCCAGTGCCACAACGATGCCACCTGAAGGTTGCAGGAACAGCACCTCATATTTTGCTTAGGAACCCTGCAGCCCAATGGTATCAATGTGGACTTCACAAGTTTCAAAATCTCCCTGCCCCCAACCGCATCCCAAAACCAGCCCAGCTAGTCCCCGCCTCCCTAACCTGTCCGTCCTTTCTCCCACCTTTCCACTCCTCTCACCTCAACCCCTACCCCCACCTCCTACCTACCAGACTCATCCCCGCCTCCTTGACCTGTCCGTCTCCTCTCCACCTATCTGCTCCTTTATCCATCTTCCATCCACCTCCCCCTCTCTCTCTATTTATTTCAGAATCCCCTTCCCCACACCCATTTCTGAAGAAGGGTCCAGACCCGAAACATCAGCTTTCCTGGTCCTCTGATGCTGCTTGGCCTGCTGTGTTCATCCAGCTCTACACCTTGTTATCTCAGATTCTCCAGCATCGGCAGTACCTACTCTCTCTGCTACAGTACAAGCTGCTCAGTTTACATCTTCGGTTTCTGAAGCACATTTGTGGTAAATTCAGTGTGAAACACAATTGTTCTCCCAGAAAAATTACTGAAATCTCTTCTCAATACTCTGCTTATTCAGCAGGGGGGTGGGAACCTGAATTGTAGCTTCAGTGAACAGGAGGTTGAGAGTAGTGAGATCATGAATAAGGTTTCAAGGTCACAGGAGTGTACTGGCAGGCAGGAAGGTGGTTTGAATTGTGTCTACTTCAACACCAGGAGCATCCGGAATAAGGTGGGTGAACTTGCAGCATGGGTTGGTACCTGGGACTTTGATGTTGTGGCCATTTTGGAGACATGGATAAAGCAGGGACAGGAATGGTTGTTGCAGGTTCCGGGGTTTAGATGTTTCAGTAAGATCAGGGAAGGTGGTAAAAGAGGGGGAGGTGTGGCATTGTTAGTCAAGGACAGTATTACGGTGGCAGGAAGGATGTTGGATGAGAACTCGTCTACTGAGGTAGTATGGGCTGAGGTTAGAAACAGGAAAGGAGAGGTCACCCTGTTGGGAGTTTTCTACAGGCCTCCAAAATGTTCCAGAGATGTAGAGGAAAGGATTGCAAAGATGATTCTGGATAGGAGCGAAAGTCCCATCTTCAACAACATACATATGCGAAATTCCTCAAACCTGGAACCTTTTGAATGAATCATTTCCTTTTGTAATGCCCAGAAATGGACACAATTTTCCAGCTGAGGGCAAATTAATGTTTTATAGAGGTTGACCATAACTTCCTTACTTTCGTACTCTACGCATACGTTTCCATAAAGCCCAGGTTCGATATAGCTTGTTAAGCATCTTCTCAAACTGTCTTGCCACCTCCACTGATTATGCTTACATACACCTAGGTGCCCCTGGTCCTGCATCCCCTTTAGAACTGTACTATATCTTACCTGAGATAACAAGGTGTAGAGTTGGATGAACACAGCAGGCCAAGCAGCATCAGAGGAGCAGGAAAGTTGACGTTTCGGGTCTAGACCCTTCTTCAGAGATGGGGGAGGGGAAGGGGATTCTGAAATAAACAGGGAGAGGGAGGTGGATGGAAGATGGATAAAGGAGAAGATAGGCGGAGAGGAGACAGACAGGTCAAAGAGGCGGGGGTAGAGCCAGTAAAGGTGAGTGTAGGTGGGGTTTGGAGGGGATAGGTCAGTCCAGGGAGGACGGACAGATCACGGGGGCGGGATGAGGCTGGTTGGTAGGAGATGGGGGTAGAGCTTGAGGTGGGAGGAGGGAATAGGTGGGAGGAAGGATAGGTGGGAGGAAGGATAGGTTAGGGAGGCGGGGACAAGTTGGGCTGGTTTTGGGATGTGGTAGGGGGAGGGAAGATTTAGAAGCTGGTGAAGTCCACATTGATACCATTGGGCTGCAGGGTTCCCAAGCGAAATATGAGATGCTGTTCCTGAACCCTTCAGGTGGCATCATTGTGGCACTGCAGGAGGCCCAGAATGGACATGTCATCTGAGGAATGGTTGGGGGAGTTGAAATGGTTCACGACTGGGAGGTGCAGTTGTTTGTTGCGAACCAAGCGTAGGTGTTCCACAAAGCAGTCCCCAAGCCTCCGCTTGGTTTCCCACATGTAGAGGAGGCCACATCGGGAACAGCGGATACAGTATACCACATGAGCAGATGTGCAGGTGAACATCTGCTTGATGTGGAAGGTCTTCTTGTGGCCTGGGATGCAGGTGAGGGGGGAGGTGTAGGGGCAGGCTGTAGCAGTTCCTGCAGTTGCAGCGAAAAGTCCTGGGTGTGGTGGGGCTGGTGGGGTGTGTGGAGCGGATGAGGGAGTCACGGAGAGAGTGGTCCCTCCGGAAAGCAGATAAGGGTGGGGAGGGAAAAATGTCTTTGGTAGTGGGCTCAGATTGCAGATGGCAGAAGTGCCGGAGGATGATGCATTGGATTCGGAGGTTGGTGGGGTAAAGACGAGGGGGATCCCGTTTTGGTTGTCATTGTGGGGAGGGCGTATGAGGGCTGAATTACGGGAGACGCAGTCAAGGGCGTTTTCGACCACTGTGGGGGGCAAGTTGCGGTCCTTGAAAAATGAGGACATCTGGGATGTCCAGGAATGGAATGCCTCATCCCGGGAGCAGATGCGGCAGGGGCGAAGGAATTGGGAATAGGGGATGGCATTTTTGCAGGAAGGTGGTTGGGAGGAGGTGTATTCTAGGTAGCTGTGGGAGTTGGTAGGCTTGAAATGGATATCTTAGCTGCCTTTGTTTTTTTCAACCAAAGTGAATCACTTTGCATGAATCATGGAAGTTGCAATTTTTAAAAATACACTATATACGTCTCAGAGGAGCAGGATGCTGCTAGGCCTACTGTGTTCATCCAGGTCTACACCTTGTCATCTCAAATTCTGCAGCATCGGCAGTTCCTACTATCACTACATACGTCTCTTCGTTAAGATACAGCTCACCGACCGCCCACCAACGGACCGGTCAAATTTACCGTTCAGCGCGCACGCGCGGTTTGACTGGCTGTTGGCACCTGCGCAGTATTGAGCAAGGATTCGTAATGGCGACGATGGTGATGTCGGAGTGTCAACTCGGGATCGCAGGCGGTGGTGTCGGGTTGAACGGATTCAGCGGTGCAGGGGGAGGAGGTAGTGGTCACAACGGTTCTGGATCGGCCCAACCGCCTTGGAACAGGAGTCTAGAGAGAGCGTTGGAGGAAGCCGCTGCGACAGGGGTGTTGAGCTTAAGCGGCAGGAAACTGAAGGAGTTCCCCAGGAGCGCGGCGAACCAGGACTTGACGGACACCACGCAGGCGGGTAAGGGAGAGCACGCACTCGGGCGTCTAGCTTGGCTAGGGCGATGGCAGCTTAGATCCGACGGAAATGTTTTGGGACGTGACCAATGTAATTTAAACGGGGCGGCGCGTGCACAAGCAGCGCTGTCGCGAGTGCGTCTGAGCCTGGGACACGCGCGCGGGACGGGACCTAGACGTGCGACATCAAGGGTCGCTCGTCAACGGTTCTCTGACTCCGCTCTTGGTCACTAACCGGTGATGCAGTAATTTGCTGTTTTTGTTGCTCGTGCCTGAGTAATTTGAAATTAAGTTACGAGAAAATGTAATTTTCACAACGTCAGATGCGTAACTCTGGATTGATTCCCTCTGTATCATTCATGGTAGATTCATTGTTGTGTCGCACCATGAAGAGTAAAGCACCGATCCAACTGAGAAGGCAGGGAAGAGGCAACAATTAATACTTTTTATTTGGTTAAAATGTTGCATTAACCGTCTTTCGTGTAATTTTAGGCACTTGTTTCTACTGGTACGGTTTCAACCACCTATTCTGTTTCGTCCGTTGCATGATTTCTCCAATTCTTCCTACTGTGTACTTGGACGAAGTTGAATGTTTTCTTGAATTAGTCATGCATAAGTATCATTTAACCCATCCAGCCGATCCTTCCAATAGGCCCAGTCTCACCTCCGGATTTCAGACGGTTGTCAGGAGTATTAATGCTTGAAATGGTACAATGATATTAATCAATAGTAACATTACAGTTAAGTCAGTATCTGGTTTATTTAACGGGATCTTCAGATTTTTAAGGCTCGTTGGTAATGCCGTGATTCTATCCGCTTTTCTCTGGTGGCTTTCATGACATTGGCAAATACTGTACGGGTAAAAAATGCGAACGTTGATTAGCTATATTTTATAAGAGAGACCGCCCTACAGTAGCTAGGCAAATTGGTTATTGGATGAAATGATAGAAGCTCATTGGACAGTGTTGAAAACGACATGATCACAAGTTATTTGTATACCCTAGGGAAGAGAGGCTGACTTAGAGTTATAGAGACATACAGCACAGAAACAGACCCTTTGGCCCAACTTGACCATGCTGACCAGATATCCTAGATAAATCTAGTTCCATTTGCCAGCATTTCGCCCATATCCCTCTAAACCCTGCATCTCCAACTTTGGTGTCATGTGCAAACTTATTGAATATACCTTATATGTTCACATCCAAATCATTTATATAAATGATGATACTTGTTTAGAAAAAAACCATAGATGACAAAAGAGAAAAACTAAAGCTAAAAAGTTAAGTGCACAAATGCAAAAGAAAAAGAACTGGTTGATTGACTAAGAGAAATGTAAAGAACAGCAGAAGGTAACAAAGCAGCCAGTAAGAACTACAAAAGAGAAATGTTAAAAAAAATGCGCATGAAATGCCACTAAAACTGCAGATATTGTTAGAATTATGTTTCGAAAAAGACTGTTAAGAGCATTGTGGACGAGCTGAAAATATATGATTGATGATTTTGAAAGGAAATTAGGCAACGGGATTGACCGCATTAGTGGCGTGCACCTGTAATCCAGCGATTTCGGAGGATGAGATGATTGAATTCTTGAGACCGTGTTCTGTCTTGGGGTATCCTCTTGTGGTGCAGTGGTAGTGTACCAGGAGGCCAAGGTTCAAGTCCCACCTTCCCCAGAGGTGTGTAGTAACATCTCTGAACAGGTTGATTAGAAAAAAATAGTTGCCTAGTAAAGAGCTGGCATTGATACAATGCGTTAAATAGCTTGCTTCTGTGTCATTATGACTCTTTTTAAATTAAAACAAAGAAAGGGGGGAGCATGTTGCATACTTACTTGACGTTGTTATTTATAGTCAAGGAAGAGAGGGATGACATCCCAGTAATTCTAAAAAAACCTAATATTAAATCAGAGAATCACTAAATTAATCTAATAAAGTCAGAGTGATATCCCCAGTGCCAGGTGATTTCCACCTCAGGATTTTAGAGGAATTTGTTGCGAACATTGCAGGTGCCCAAACTGTGAACATCTAAACTTCTCTTGATTCAGGGATGATTATTTGGATTGGAAAATTGCAGTATCACTCCTATATAAGTTGAGCAAGAGGGACAAAACAATGAAATTACAGCCAAGACCCTTGGCTGATAGGGATTAGGTGAATAATGAAGCTTGATACGGATAGAGTGAATTTTTAGCAGGGAGTGACACCTCATATTGCATTTCAGGCTGGGTGGAAATTTTCTGAAGAGATGATTGATATTTGGCTTTAAACAAGGATGTATGAAATTGTGATGCTATCTGACCACTCCTGTCATTGGATATTATTACAAGTGTGGTGTACAATTAGCACTCATAAACTAAGTGAAGTTTGTAATAATCACTTGAAGAGGCCCATGTGGTTGAAACTGCAGGTAGAATCAGAAAATCTTTTGCAATGATAAATGGCTGTTTGGAAAATTATACCCACTGGCTCGAAAGAGCTATCAACTTAATCCCACTTCATTTCTAATATGGAGTCAGAGTCATAGTCATGCAGCACTCAACAGGCCCTTTGGCCCAACACATCTGTGCTGACCAGGTTACCTAAACTGAGCTAGTCCCATTTGCCTGCGTCTGGCCCATATCATTCTAAACATTTCCTAGCCAGGTGCTTATCCAAATGTCTTTTAAATGTTGCAATTGTACCCACTTCTACCACTTCCTCTGGTAGCTTGTTAATCCAGATCAACAAATTTGTCCACGTTGTTTTTAAAAGTTAATAAAAATAATCACTTGGTTCATTACTGTTAGTGGTAGACATTTCATTTCCAATCAATACTTCGCATAGAGGAAAAAAACCTTAACTTTATTCTTTCGGTGCTTGTTTAATATTTGTCGTCTGACTGGAGAAATTCATTTTTCTAAATTACCTTCAAACGTCTGATAATTTTGAATAATGCTTTTTTTTTAATATTGCAATGAAAGGAATTCCAGTTTCTCTAGACTGTTTTTTTTGTCTGAAATCCATGATAACTACAGTCCCCATATCTGCTGGCTTCATTACCTTCTGTAAAAGGCATGCAGAAATTGACACTACAGTCTGTGGCTCAGCCACTGACTAATGTTTTGATTCACTTATTTTTGTGATGTACTAAACTTACCCTATGCCTTGTTTAAAGTTTAATTATGTTGTTCTCTGATTTTGATTTGATCTGATTCTGAACTCCATGCGCCTGTCTGCTTCTATACTCTTTTTGAAGCGTTAGTATCGAGTGTACATGTTTTCTCATTTCTCATTGAACATATTATCATCCCAAACCTCCATCAAATTTAACAACCTGTTTAGTTTCAGGAATTGTATGTTTTTATCAACGTGGGCTTAAAGCTTCTACCTGTGTAAACAGATGGATTTAAGTTGGTCTGTTGCCATCAGCTCAGTGCAAATCTGTTCTCCCTCCTTGGATTTGAAGAACCGGTGGACCAATTCTGTTTAGCATTTAACTGGACATGAGCTGAGGAATAGGGAGAATTTAGAAGAGCTAGATCCACAAATTGTGATTACCATTGGAATCATTACATGTGGTAATTTTGAGGAAATGCCCGTTTACCTTTGTGTTTTTTTGCACCAGACTTCCATGTCTCCTTGGTCTTGGATGTCTCCATCATAGTTTGCTGTCTTGGACTTAATACAGCATAACGGAGGTGAGCCCATGTTACTCCCATGATGCCAGAGGCCCTGGGAACACACCTTAAGGGCAACAGCAGACAGCATAGGGATTTACACAAGCTAAGAGTGATGAAATGTTTGTGTATTTTGGTATTATTGCTTTTATATTATTCTCCTGTTTCTTTTGAACATTTAGTGTTATTTCTCATAGATTACTGAAAAAGGAATATTCTTTAGGATTAAATATTACGTTTAAATTTTTTTTAAACGTAGACACTCTTATTGATTATGCCTAGTGATTGAGTACAGGTGAACAAGATTTCATTAAGGTTATGGAGTTGCTGGCGGACTAGTAAGTGGATGAGATGGCAGGGTCAAAGTGGCACAGATTTGGTGGCAGATGGGTAGGTTGGTTGGTAAGCCGACATTTGTGTTATGGTTGTTATGAGTTGGGTTGATCAGGGAAGAACGAGTTAGAGACTCGGGCTGCATTGAGAGGGATGGATGGGTGTCTGTGAAGTGGGAAAATGTAGACGGAGTGGTGTGAAGAGACTAGTGATGATGGTTGTAGGGGAGGGATATGGCTGTTTAGGAGTTAACCAGGAGTTAGAATGGGTTTTAATTTCTTCTCGGTGACAATTAAACTAAGAAAGTTGAATCAAGCAGATTCTCAGGTTTTAACTCAGAAATGGGACCTTTTTTCAGAGGGTTTCAGATGCACAGTAATTGCCTGCCAGCAGTTTCAGCAGTTTTGTTGGAATTTCCACATGGTCCCGACATGTAAGTCTCATCTACGCTGTTGCAGCAACTATCCTTCTATCGGAAGATCTAGGTCCTCATTTCGTGTAAAAGATTACAGCTTTAATTGACTTGTCACACTGTTGACACAAATAGGGCTTAATTTGTGAAAGAGTTGTATTGTGAGCTTCAATTTAATATAACTACAGAGGACTTAAGAGTCATAGAGCTGTATAGCATGGAAACAGACCCTTCGGTCCAATGCGTCTATGCTGACCAGATATCATAAATAAATCTAGTCCTATTTGCCAGCATTTGGCCCATATCCCTCTAAACCCTTTCTATTTATATACCCATCCAGATGCCTTTTAAATGTGGTAATTGTACCAGCCTCTGGCAGCTCATTCCATACATGCATCACCCTCTGCGTGAAAAAGTTGCTCCTTAGATTTCTTCTAAATCTCTGCACTCTCACCTTAAACCTGTGTCCTCTAGTTTTGGGCTCCCCCCAACCCAGGGAAAAGAACTTGTCTGTATACCCTATCAATGCTACTCATGATTTTAAAAATCTCTATAAGGGCACCCCTCAGCCTCTGATGCTCCATGGAAAATAGCCCCAGTCTATTCAGCTTCTCCCTATAGCTGAAACCGTCCAATCCTGGCAACATCGTTGTACATCTTTTCTGAACCCTTTCAAGTTTCACAACATCCTTCCTCTAGCAGGGAGACCAGAACTGCAAGCAGTACTCCAAGAGTGGCCTATCCAATGCCCTGTACAGGCGCAACATGACCTCTCAATGCCTATACTCGATGCACTGATGAACAAGGGCATGCATACTAAACACCTTCTTCGCAATGCTGTTGATCTGGGACTCTACTTTCACAGAACTGTGAATCAGTACTCCAAGGTCTCTTTGCTCAGCAACACTACCCAGGACCCTACCATTGAGTGTATAAGTCCTGCCCTGATTCGCCTTTACAAAATGCAGCACCTCACGTTTATCTAAATTATACTCCACCCGCCACTCCTCGGCCCATTGCCCATCTGATGAAGATCCCATTGTACTCTGAGGTAACCTTCTTTACTGCCTACTACACCTCCAATTTTGGTGTCATCTGCAAACTTACTAATCATACCTCCTATGTTCATATTCCAATTCATTTATATAAATGATGACATGTAAATTTGGCTTCTTGAGCATCATGGAGTGAAAAATGCACCAGGAGTTTATATTAAATAATTAAGTAATGCTTTTTCACTTGGGGAAATGGTAGACTGATTAGCAAGGTTAGATCACATGGGATCCAGGGAGAGCTAGCCAATTAGATACAAAATAGGCTTGATGGTAGAAGACAGAGGGTGGTTGTAGAGGGTTGCTCAGACTGGAGGCCTGTGACCAGCGATGTCCTGTACTGATTGGTGCTGGGTTTATTATTGTTCATCATTTATATAAACATTTTGGATGAGAAGCATGGAGGCATGGTTAGTAAGTCTATGCCTGACACCAAAATTGGTGGTAAAGTGGACAGTAAAGAAGGTTATTTAAGAGTACATGGGATCTTGATCAACTGGGCCAGTGAGCTGAGGAATGGCAAGTGGTATTTAATTCAGATAAATGTGAGGTATTGCATTTTGGTAAGACAACCAGGCAGGACTTAAAAATTTGGTAGGGCCCCAAGTAGTGTTTTTGAACAGAGAAACTCAGGTATGTAGTTCCTTGAAAGTGGCATCGTAGGTAGACAAGGTGATGAGGAAGGCAATTGGCATGCTTGCCTTCTTTCGACTGAGCATTGAGTGCAGGAGTTTTGGGGCATCATGTATGGCTAAGACCTTGGTAAGGCCACATTTGGAGTACTGCGTATGGTTCTGGTCAGCCTGCTATAGGAAGGATGGTTTTAACTGGAAAGGGTGCAAATAAGACTTATAAGAATGTTGCCAAGATTGGAAGGTTTGAGTTTTAAGGAGAGGCAGCATAGGCTGACGATTTTGTTCCCTGGAGCATTGGAAGCTGAGGGGTGGCCTTACAGAGGTTTATAAAATCATGAGGGGCATTGATAAGATGAGTTGCCAACGTCTTTTCCTCAGAGTAGGGGAGTCCAAAGCTAGTGGGCATAAGTTTAAGATGAAAGGGGAAAGATTTGAAAGGGACCCACAGGGCAACTTTTTCACACAGAGTGGTGTAAATATGGAATGAGCTATCAGAGGAAATGGTAGAGGCAGGTACAGTTACAACATTTAGAAGACATTTAGACAGCTACAAGGATAAGAACGTTTTAGAGGGATATGGGCCAAACGCAGGCAAATGGGACTAGTTCACTTCAGGAAACCTGGTCGGCATGGATGAGTTGGTCCGAAGTTGTTTTCGTGATGTGTGACTCTGACTCTATGAATTAAAATGCATATCATAATTCCTGTTTCATTTCAAAAACCTTAACTTTGGAAGAGAATGAAAAGTAATTTCTCCTTCTCCAAATATTAAATGTATGATGCAATTGCCCTGGATCAGAAATTGGTCCAAAATGGTTTATTAAGTTTTGTTTTATTTTCTTTCTTTAAGGACGAACATTACATTTTTTAAAGTGCCTTGTATACATTTTCTTCTCTTTTTGTTAAATGCCTAAAGTTTAAATGTAATCTCAGTTCTTCCTAAGCTTTTTCTTCTGGAGTTACCTTCTTGTTGCAATTTTCAATTTGGGAGTTGAAGTTGGTCAAAAATAGCTGAATTCTCAGTTGAAAATTGCTTTGCATTAATGAGCATTCTGCTTTGTTTCTTTGCAATTTTTTGACAGGAAGTAGGAAAACAGGTGTATCCACATAGGGCCTGATTACTTCAGGGTTTCCTTGAGCTATTCCTGTGTCTTGTGTTTCTACATTTTTGTGTGTGCTATTTGACTTTCCATCTAAGTTTCTGTATGAAGAATAATTGTTGCTATTGTACGTCAAACTCCACACTATACTATAACTTCTGCTGGTTTAAAATTACCTTGCAAGGTGGAAATGATTAAATTCAGCTAAAGGATCCTAAAATCAGACTGGATTTGGAAGTCACGTTACTGACCAAAATTCAGTTTTTGCTGTCATTGCTCATTTGAATCTGGCAACAACAGTTCGAGTCTGTGTAGAACACAACTCAACGCAAAATTCTTAAATGATTTGGATGTGAATGTAGGAGGCATGCTTAGTAAGTTTGCAAATGACACCAAAATACGTGGTATAATGGACCAAGTGAGGAAGATTATCTCAGAATACAGAAGGATTTTGATCAGATAGGTTGAGCAGTGGCAGATGAAGTTTAATTGAGATAAATGTGGTGTTGCACTTTGGTAAGGCAAACCAGGGCAGGATTTAAATAGTTCATGATGGGGCACTGTTGCCCAACAGAGACCTAGAGATGCAGGTGCCATGTTCCTTGAAACTTGAGTTGCATGTAGACAAGGTGGTGAAGAAGGCGTTTGGCCAACTTGCCTTCATTGGTCTGAACATTGAGTATAGGAGTTAGAATGTCACTTTGCACCTGTACAGGACATTGGTGAGGCCACTTCTGGAATTCTGCATACAATTCTGGTCGTCCTTCTGTAGGAAGGATGTTAAACTTGAGAAGGTGTAGAAAAGATTTAGAAGGATGTTGCAGGGGCTGGAGCATTTGAGTTTTAGGGAAACACAGAATTGGCTGGGGCTCTTCTCCCTAGAGCACCAGAGGCCAAGGGGTGACCTTGTAAAGGTTTATAACATTGTGAGGAGCATGGATAGAGTGAATAGCCAAAGTCTTTCCCCAGGCTGGGGAAATCCAAAACTAGAAGGCAAAGGTTTAAGGGGAGTGGGGAAAGATTGGAAAAGGGCATGAGGAGTAACTTTTTCACTCTGAGGGTGGTTCGTGTATGGAATGAAAGGAAGAAGTGGGGCAGGTGCGTAGAATTACAACATTTAAAAAGTGTCTGGATAGGTATACGAGAAGGGGGTGTTTTGAGGGATGGGACCAAATGCAGGGAAATGGGACCAGATCAGATTGAGATGTCTGGCCGGTGCGAATGAGTTGGACTGAAGAGTCTGTTTCCATGCTGTATGATTCTATAAATTGATGTCAGTGATTCTACTCTTTCTTACATGGTACTCCCAGGCTACAATTGAGTAGAAAACACATTGGCAAAATTGCTCTTTTTGGTATTGCACTGATCCTTTGAAAAACCCTTGATTTACACCTTGTTGAATGATGCGTAACTGGATTATTAATGGTGTTAGAAATTCCTGATTAAACCTAAACAGCATCATTGGACCTGAAAGTAATTTAACATGATTCTATAATGCTGAATTTCAACTTGTTAGATTTGTTTGTTCCTCTCACTTTAGCTTCTACCTCAATCTCCTGTATTTGTCCCATTGTTTATTTAACCATTTGTAAAAATTACAATTAAAAGTGAAGGGATTGGTTAACTTTTACTTTCTCCAAATCCAAACACTTTGATGTAATAGAGATAAAAGGTACTGCAGATGCTGGAGAATCCGAGATAACAAGGTGTGGGGCTGGATGAACACAGCAGGCCAAGCAGCATCATAGGAGTAGGAAAGCTTGACGTTTCAGCCTAGACCCTGATGAAGGGTCTAGGCCCGAAACGTCAAGCTTTCCTGCTCCTCTGCTGCTTGGTATACCTTGATGTAATAGACTACTAACCCTTGCTTTTTTAATTCTTTTCTTGGGATATGGGCACTGTTGGCAAGGCCAGCATTTTTGTGCCCGTTGCTAGTTGCCCTTGAGAACAACAATGCTCAGTGTTGTTAGAAAGGGAATTCCAGAATTTTGATCCAAAAATGATTAAAAATGGTGAGATAATTCCAAGCTAGATTTGTGTGTGGCTTTAAGACCCCATGTTGTGATATCCTATTGTATCTGCTGCCCTTGTTCTTTTAGGAATAGAGGTTGTTATTCAAAAGATGCATTTGAAGCAGCCTTGGTGAATTTTTACAGTGCATCTTGTCTGTGGTGCACACTGTTGCCAATCTTTTTTGGTAGTCAAAGGAGAGAATGCTCAAAGTGATGGAGTGCCGTCAAGAGGGCTGCTTTATCTTGGATGGTGCTGAGATTTTTGACGGTTTTGGAACTGCATTCATACAGACAAGACACATTCCTGACTTGTAGACAATGGTTGGGCTTTTTGAAATGAAGAAGTGAACTGCTCAAGAGACTTACCAGCTTGTGATCTGCTCTTGTAACCATAGTATTTATATTATCTGCTCCTGTTTAGTTACTGGCCAATGGTAGCCCTCCAGATTTTGATAATAAGGGATTCAGAAAATGTTATACCACTGATTGCCCAGGGGAATGAGACACAGTCTCTTTGGAAATTGTTTGTTTTAACCTGACAGTTGAGAGGTGTGTATGTTACTTGCCAAGGTCTCAATTGCCTGTGCCCTTTGTCAAGAACTGAAAAGAACCTGGAGAAAAGAGACTGAAGAACAGAAAATCCTGGCAAGCTCAAGGATCAGCTCAGCAAACCTGGTGATTGGGGGCACTACTTTTCTTTCCCCCTACATCCGTAGCACCAACATTTTTTGTGTGTGTGTGTGTGTATGTTGTGCTTAGTAACTAGTAAGAGTTGTATATTGGTGGAACCTGTGGTTAGAATCTATTTTATTATGAATAACAGAACTTATTAAATGCACAAAACTAGCTAACTGCCATTAGGCTTCTGGCAGGTAAATTGGGAACTTTGCGTGGTTTGATATACTTCCTAACTTCTTTGACAACTCTGATAACAGTGGAGTTAGATTTCCACTGTTCTACCTCAGTGAGGCATGGCAAAGTGTAGAGTAGTCTTTAGTTTGGATGCATAAAGGATGTTGGGAAATCTGACACCCATTGTAAGTGCTGTTTGCACTGTTGTTTGTTCAAGCAGTGGGCGACGTTACTACAAATCAGCTGGAGCTGAGGAGTATGTCCGAAGAGAGATTCAGCTGGCAACAGGTAGTTGATTGACAACTGAAACCATTTGACACCGCTCCATAGATCAGTGACGAAGGCCTCCCATCTGCTAAGAACTGTGTGATTGGCTCCCAGGTAGCTGAGAAGCTTGTGTGTGAATGTTTGGTGAGAAGCCACTGGGGCCTCTTGAAAGGAAGCAGCTATCATTTCTCTTCAGTAAAATAAAACTTCAAGCCTGAAGAAAGGCAGTTTCTTTTCCCTATCAGTTGATGTAAGCCATTGTTTTCAAACCATTCAGTCAGAGATGTTGGAAGTGTGAGCAAATTGCTCTGCGCCCAGTCCAGCAAGAAAGTGAAAGTACTTGGCAAAGGAAATTCAAAGAGTAGCATATCCTAACAAGTCAAAATGTTGTGGAGAGGGGCGACTGAAATGCCTTCCTAGTTTTTTTTTCCACTACCTGTAGCACCAATTTTTCTGTGTTTGTATGTGTGCGCACGGAGGCAGTTTTATAAGGGGTTGAAGTTTTAACTCTTAGAGATACATGTCAATGATTCATGATTGTTTACCTGTAGCTAGAATTTATCTGTATATCAATGGAGATGGTGGTGTACTGATACTATCACCAGACTAGTATGCGAGAACCCAGGTTAATGTCCTGGGTTCGTGGTTACAAATCTCACCATGGCAGGTGATGATGTTTGAATTCAATTTAAAAGCATCTGGAATAAACAATAGCTAGCTCATTGGTGACCATCGTGACTGTCGTAAAAACCTATCTGGTTCACTAGTGCCCTTTCAAAAAGGAAATCGGCCATGCTTACCTGGTTTGGCCTACATGTGATGGGCAGATCCATGGCAGCAGTCCTTTTGGGTAATTAGTGACGAGCAGTGAATGCTGGCCTCGCCAGCAATGCCGTCATCTCATGAACAAATAGAAAAAAATTCGTTTGATAGAGAAACATTGTCCTTCTTTCTATTAACCAACCTTTAATTTTTGCGAAGACTTTGGGAATGGTGGAGTATGATTTCTATTGTGCTACTCCGGTGACGTACAACAATAGATGTTTTGCACTTAGTACATCAGCTCGTTGAATTTTTTTTCTTGACAAACTTACTGTCTTTTCTCAATTCGTAATTATTACATTTATTACTCCTTTACAAAGGAGCAAGGGAAAAAGCAGGGAATTAGGCGCATCAGACTTACATTAGATATAGGGAAAATGCTCAAATCTATCATAAAGGAAATGATGACAATGTTTTGATTAGGCATAGTAAGCATGGATTTGTGATTCGCAAATAGTGTTTGACAATTTTCTTGCAGTTCTTTGAGCACATTAAGAACAAAATTGATTAATGCGAGTCCATGGTTGTAGTATGTTTGGATTTTCAGAAGGCTCCTGATAAAATTCCCCGCAGTAGGTTGGTGAGCAAAATTAAAACACAGAACAGGGGATAATGTGGATTAAGTTGTGGTGTTTTGGGGAAAATGGGGTAGGAAACAATGATGCTAAGAATTAAAAATGTGTGACTTAGAAGAAATGAAATTCTTCTCCTTAAACCAGAGAAGTGCGGGAAGAGATTTTATAATGGGCATTTAAAGTTATAGTTACAATAAATACAACAATATTTCCCTATCTGAAAAATAGATCACCAGATGGAACAGATTAGGGTAATTAGAAGGAAGAAGCCGTGAGGATGTGGCAGTTTTTTTTGTGCCAAATGGTTACAATTTGGAATATAGAGCTTGGAATATAGAACTTATATTATAGAATATAGAACTTGTGATGGGCGCAAGTTCAATAGTGGCTTTCAAAAGGGAATTGAATAAACCGCTTGAAAGGGAAAAAATGTAACAATAATGAAGAAAGAGCAGGGTACAATACTAAATGGAATGCACTTTGACAGAGCCAGTGCAATTGCAGTGGGCCAAATGGCAACCTCCTTTGTTGGAACATTTGACAGAATGTCGTCCAAGTCCTTTCTGCTCAAAGGGGAACAACTTTTCAGTATTTCCACATAACAGCAATTCCTTGTTCCTGGCATTGTTCTGGTCAATCTTTTTGTATCCTGTCCAAGTCTTAACATATGTAATCTGGCTGGAGCTGATTGAGTATTTTATTTATATTTAGCACAACTTCTTGCTATGGTAGTTTATAGGGTTCACTATCCCTTATATTTATTAATTCCTTTGTTTGCCTTTTCAGCCACCTTCAAAAAATTGTGCATAATTTAAAATAGTACAAACTAAATAGTACAATCTCTCCTCATTCTTCACCATACATTTTTCTGTACTGAATTTCACTTGCCACATGTCTGTAATTTTCACCAGCTTGTCCCTGTCCTATTACTGTAATTTTCTCATTTTAATACACTTCGAAGTTTATATCATGTGCCGATTTTGTGTGTCCTTTAGCCTTCAGGTCCAAGCCATTCATGATTATGTGATTTTATTGTAGCACCTTACAATTTGCAACTAATATTTACATTGTAATGTTATTTGGTTGAAATTATTAACGTTTTATGCTTTTGTTCTTTCTAACCACTTTCTTTAAAAAAGCTTAGATTTAGTCATTCAGTAAGCCAAACCTGAAACCAATTTTTATTCTAATTTTGATTTTTTGTTGTTGGAGGGCGTGTGGTAACCTGTCAAACTGAGATTTCCAATTAATATTGTGTAGCAGGAGAGTTAAATTTTCATTAAACAAAAACATGCCTGCGTAAAATGCCCACTTGCTCTTTCTATGCTGAATTTTGTTAGAACTTAAAACTTTGGAACATCAATGCCAGCTGAATTTCTTTTTCTGTTGCACGCTGTAGTGTGGACAAACCTTTGACTGCAGAATGTGGAACAGTCAGGTCTATAAAAAGCAGAAAAAAACTTTTATATGTTTTCATACCCTGTGAAGAAATTAAATATATATCTGAGATATGTTGGAACAACAGCAGGTCATTCAGTTTCTTGGCTTCTCCACCATTTGAATAAATAATGCTGATTTATATCTTAACTACATATGAACTTTGGTTATGTAACCTTTAATGCCTTCGCCCAATGAAATGCTGTCAATTCCAGTTTTCATATTTTCAGTTGACCAGAACATTTTTTAATGTGGGTTTATGTGGTGGACTATGTAGAGGAAGAAGGCCTGAAAATTGCACAACCTATAATGTGGAGACGAGCTTTCAGCATATTGAATGGCCAAGTTCAAAGTTGAATTATACACCTCTGTTTTAGACTCTACTGCCTGAGGAACTAGTTCCTTTCTGTCTGCTTTATCAAACCCTTTAATCATCTTAAAACATCTTGATTAGACTATTGCTTTATTTTCCATATTCAAGGGAATGCAAACCTAGTCTATGCAACCTTGCCCAATAATTTAACTCTTGTAATCCCAATATTATTCAGGCATATCTGCAGGATACCCCTTCGAAGGCGAAAGGTGAGAATTATCATCATTGAAGTCATTTTTAACTTCTGGTATTAAATGGACTGCTGTTCAAAAGTAGCTCCTAATTGAGCAAAGAATGTTTTGGAATTGATGCTAAAAGAGAATGCCTTTGAAAAGGATTCTGGTGATGAAGTAGTCAGCATGGCTATGCCTTTGTTTCCAATAGGCTTCATTTCACTCTGATTTTATTTTGTTTGCAAAGTTGGATAGGTACACGAATACGAAAGGTTTGGAGGGATGTGGTCCAGGAGCAGGCAAATGGGACTAGTTTAGTTTGGGATTATGTTCGGCATGGACTGGTTGGACCGATGTCTGTTTTCATGCTATATGACTCTATGACTGCAGCAATGAGTTGCACGAGACACCAAAGTAGATGGCAATTGGTGTTAAATTAACTGCATTTATAAATTTATAGTGCCCTCCAGCCATTAGAGAGGTGATAACCATGTCTCGCCTGAAAGGATGTAAATTCTTAATTATATCGATATCTGATCTTTTACATTTATAAGCTTGTGATAGAAACTAAGCCACGTTTTCAGAACGTTGCATTGTGAAGTCTAAGCACATAGAACTTTTTTTTGGCAATATTAATAGATTTAAGACTTGTAAGTCTTAATTACTGCAATTATGTTTGGTTTCAAAAAAACGTAAGTTACAAGATAATTGTTTTTCTTGGGCCAACCATTCACTCAATTTCCTGGACCAAAGAATATGTCTGACTTCTAGAAAGCTAGAACATGCATGAACTACCACATGTCATGCATTCTGTGATGAATAACTTTTTTAAAAGCAGTAGTAATCCCTTTGAAGCACATAACATTCTGAGCTAGATTTAATTTCAATGATGAATATGACTCCTGTAGTGACTGATTACTTTTAAAAAATGTGAACTTCCAGTGAGTGACTGAAAAGATCACATGACAAGATTTGAAGTTTTAAAACTTCACTGTAAAAGTTAAAGCAACATTGTCTAAATAGTATTCCATCGGCAACTTGTGCTGTGAACTGCAGAGAAGAAATTCACTATTTGGCTGAAAAGTGGTGATGCCTTAGTCCATGCGTTAAGTGGGCATTTTATGCTCCAGGAACCGGTCCCAGTTTAATCTCTGCTTCGAAGGACTTGCTCCCTCTTCCACTCCCAGCCAGTATCTCCTAATGGCAGAACTGACTTTCACAGTGAGGGCTACACTGGAGATTGCTTCTCTCTAGCTCAAGCTAAGTGAATCTTTCAACTTCCTTTAAATTACCTCAAACTTAGTCTCTTTAGTATGAACTTGAGTACTGGCTGTGTCTATCTCCTGCTTCCTTTTTCCCAAATAGTTGTAGACTGACTTATCCCTGAGAGTTTAAGGACTCCTGGAAACTCAACATTGCAGTGGTTGCCCATTGATATGGTCCTTTTCTGAAGGTCACCTCCATAGCAGCAGACATGCATGTGCGCACACACACTTTAACAGTGAAGCCATCTAGGCTTCTTGTTGAACAGAATTCAATAGTGAAGTTAGCCTGGCTGGAGGAATGGGCAGTTGGGTGTGAGAGGGACAGATGGTTCTGGCATTGGGGCGGAATGAGAAGGAAACTCAGGAACTAACAAAGGTATCCTGGCTGGAAGGATTGGGAAACAGAGGAAATGCCATGAGTGTCAAATACGGGGACCAATATAAGGAGTAGAAGATGGCAGAGGAATGCGTGACTGGTGTGGCATCTCAATTATGAAAGAGATGGTGTGAGAGAGAGAGGAGATGGAATGGGTTCAAGAGGATGGTCTGGAGGATAGACTGGATGAGAGGAAGGCATAGAAAGGCCCGATATTCACTTTGCAGCAAGGCTGATGGAGAATGGTAAACCACCATCAGCTCGCCACTACCACCAACCAGCATTCAAGGATTGAAGTTAGAGTCTTATTAGACTAGAAATGTTAACTCTGTTTTCCACTTAATGGACGCTGCTACACCTTTTTCTTCTGAATATTGGTTGATTAATCTCACTCATTTAATTAACTTTCTTTTCTGATACTCCATGGTTTTCTGCCTATTTTCTTTTGAAAACCACTATTACACCTTCCTTAACTATCTGCATTTTCCAACCACCACCTCTTCTCCAACCTTGCTTTCTTTTTGAGCATTCTCATCCAGTTTCTGTACTTGCCTGACTCAAATTTTTCAGTAAAATTTAGATTTTATGTGAAACCGCTAGCAGCTGCTTTGTCAAAAATATCTTATAAATAATTCAAAATTTGTTGTTCTACAGTTGTGCCATTGTATAATTTGAGATTGGAATCTAAATTGTCCTTTTTGTCCAGTGAAAATGCAGGTGAAACTGTCTGTTATTTTTATATATTTTAAGTAAATGGCATGATCATGGATAAATTTTTGGTTCTAATTTTGTATTGCCTATGCAAAATATCATTAGGTAGCAATGACAACAAGATATTAACACTCTAAAAGTTTGTGTAGTTTGCAATGTTAGATTTTGTCAGAATTTGAGTGACAACAAACTTAACCGGGTCCCTGGTCAAATTTCGATTCCAGCCTCTAACGACTGTCTTTATGTAGTTGGCATATTCTCCCCATGTCTGTGTGGGTTTCCACCAGGTGCTCTGGTTTCCTCCCACAGCCCAAAGATGCACTGGTTAGTTGGACTTAGGTGCCAGGGTTGGAGGGTGTCTCTGGGTGGGATGCTGTTTGGAGGATCGGTGTGGACTTAATGGGCTGAGCGTCCTGTTTCCGCACTGTATGGATTCTCTGATACTGTACCTATGATCCAGGACATCAAGCTATTGTAGTTGCTGCTGGTGTATAAACTCGAGACAGCAAAGGAGGCCGACAGCAGTGCTAACCACTGAGCCATCGTGCTACCCCGAAGAACATTTTAGCCGTTTGGCCGAGTTCGGCTTTGTTTTGTGATTTTGCTGTAGGCTTATCAAGGATCAGGATATGTCCTGTGTGAGGCTGTGTGATTGCCTACACTCAATTTGTGTTCCCAAGCTCAGTCGGACAGGGTTGGAACAATTAAATTGCTTAATCACATCCAAATCGGAACCAAACAAATAAATGTCTGGTTAAATGTTCACCCATTTCTAATGGAGGTCGACTTGTGGCACAGCAATATCAGTGATTGTGGAACCAGTCTTTAACAAGATTCGCTGTGAACTCCAACCCTTAGGTTTGTGCAAGATCTCAGCCACACTGTGAACCTATACCTGGGGATCCATTACATCTTTAGGGTACGACCTCAGTTCTAGTCTCTTATGAGAAGCACTTAGTGCAGTTACCACTGATTGTAGGAAAAGGCTTGTGCCCAAGCTTGATGGAGCAAAATTGGTTGAGAAAGATTGACCTTGATTGGCTCAACATTTTTCTTCTTGAAAATGGCTGCCTAAGTGAAGTCCTAATTAAATACCTGGAGGTTTCTCGGAAAGGTCTTGGGACTATCAAAGGAGCTAAGGCTACCTTCAGTGTTGACCAGGAAGCAATTCTGCAATTATGCAATGCCTGCCCAGTGCCACCTGCCTTGCTGGCGTAGGTAGAAGTGGATATCAGGAGCCTGGAGAGCGAGGGAATCATCAAACCAGTACAGTTTGCAGAATGGGCAGCACCAGTCATACCAATTATGAAGCCTGAATTGTCGGTTTGCTTTTGCGGGGATTTCAAGCAAGCAGTAAACTGTTTTGCACAGCAGGCTAGATAACCAATCCCTTGCATAGAGGACTTGTATGCAAAACTGGCGGAGGGAGCTGTCCTTCACGAAGCTGGATATGAACCATGTGTACCTACAACTAGATGACCAGTCCCAGAAGTATGCCACAACTAATACCCATAAGGGTTTGTACCAATACAAGAGACTGCCATTTGGAGTATCATCAGCCTGTGCCCTGTTCCAGTGGACGATGGAGAACATTTTACTAGGTCTGCTGCAGTTGCCGTTTATTTGGACGATGTGCTAATAACCAAGAAGACCAATAAAGAGCACTTGGACACGGTGTTTAAGCATTTCTCCCACTCGTGTATGTCTTGGGAGGGAAAAATTGTGTGTTCTAGACACCCCAAGTAACCTACTTGGGCTACAGAGTCAACAAGTTTGGGCTACACCTGTTGGAGCATAAAGTGAGGGCATTTAGAAGTGCCCCCCATCTCCCATGTCTGTACCAGGGCTTAGGTCTTTCTTTGGATTGGTGAATTATTACAGGAAATTCATACATAACCTGGCTTCCATCTTGGCACCCTTACACTTTCTGTTGAAAAAGAGTCAGCCTTGGAAATGGTCACGTAGCCAAGAAGTAACCTTGAGGGAAGTGATAAAGTAGCTATTGTCATGTAAAGTGTTGGCCCACCGCAGTCCCAAGTGAGAGGTGGTGCTGACATGTGATGTTTCCCCGTACGGTATCGAGATAGTGTTGACTCACCAGTGGTGCAATGGAGAAGAATTTCCGATAGTGTATGCTTCCCAGACTTTGGCTGATGCCAAACACAAACACCGAGATAGAGAAGGAAGGTTTGGTGGTCATCTTTGGTGTGAGAGAGTTCCACCAGTACCTTTACTGATGTAAATTTGTAATGGTAACGGGCCACAAACACCTGTGAGATCTACTTAAAGAGGATGGGGCCATGCCACCCATAACTTCAGGTCACATTCAGTGGTGGGTCCCTTTCTTCTCAGCGCATACAATTACAGGTTGGAACACAATCCAGGTGGCCAAGTAACAAATGCAGATGCCTTGAGCTGCTTCGCACTGACAGATACACCACCGGTGGTGCCTCCCCCGGAAGAATCTGTTTTTGTTTTAACTTTCTGGACATCTTTGAGGTCACCACTGACAATATCCAACTGTGGACACAAAAAGATCCCAAGATGGCAAAATTAAAACAGCAGGTGGTGATAGGGGAAACAAAGGGGCCATCACAACCAGTACTGAAACCTTTCTGGACCCGGCAAGAACAGATCACAGTGGATGGCATATTACTATGGGGAGCAAGAGTGATGGTCATGAGAAAAGGTCATTGCCAGATACTGCCGGAACTCTACTGGGGTCATCCAGGGGTTTCCAAAATGAAAATGTGGGCAAGAAGCTATGCCTGGTGGTGAAGATTGGATGCTGACATAGCTGCGTTGGTGGAGCAGTGCCCAGAGTGACAATAAGGACAAAAGTTACCACCGCCAGCATCCCCACGTTCGTGGGAATGGCTGGGTAGACCCTGGAATCGATTACATATTGATAATGTTGGTCCTTTCATGGTCTCCTGTTCTTGGTCATTATGGACAACCATCCAAAGTGGTTGGACATACATAAAGTTCATTCAGCAAACTCGGGGATGACGATTGAAAAGCTGCGAGAATTGTTTTCAATACATGGACTCTGGGAAGTATTGTTCATGGACAATGGAGCGTCATTTACCAGCAGGGTATTTGAGCATTTCCGAAAGTTGAATAGCATTTGGCATGTTTGGACAGTTTCATACCATCTATCCATCATATGGTCTGGCGGAAAGATCAGTCCAAATGTTGAAGACAGACTGAAAGAAACAGCCTGCAGCTTCACTTGATTCCAAACTGTTCTGGTTTCTGTTCAATTATAGGACCACCCTTCATGCAACTACAGGGATAGCTCCAGCAGAATTGCTGATGAGGAAAACCTGATATTCCTGGATTTGGAGAGGAAAGGTGAAATGGCAGCGGGAGTGCCAATGCCAGCCCCGTGCCTTCTCTCGGCGAGAGAGACAGTTTATATCAGAGGACAAAGTTTCGTGTCAAAACTGCAGAGACAGCCCTGCATGGGTACGGGGGTGAGGTTGACGTGAGGTCAGGTCTCGTGACATAAAAAGATCAGGTATGTAAGGCGGTCTTGGACAAACATGGATCACATGAAAGCTGCTCCTTCTCAAATGGACCAGGAGCAAAATGTACGTGGCCTCTCAACAGACGACGTCTGGCCGAGACCATGAGTTCTCCCCTCGGTCTAGTGTCAGAGAAACCTCAGAGTCCGAGATCGATGCAGCCTCAATACCATTACCACCTGAAGAAGAGGAGGAAACTCTCCCAAGATGCTCCGGGCGCATGAGAACTATCAGATGGTCTGGTATGTGTCATCAGTGTCACAGGAACCAGACCTGGGACGAAAATGTTCCAGGACAAGCTACAAGAAAGAAAACAGGGCTCTCTCTTAGGACTAAGTCGGGGAGAGGGATTTAGTGTTTGGAGTGAGGGCCAGGTGGATCTCATTGACTGAGATCCGTGATTGGCCCAGATTAACAACTCCAATCAAAGAGCCCTGACTGGCAGATGTAATCAGGAGATTCAGACAGGCTCCTCACTCTAGGGTAAGAGATAAGAAAGTGTAGAGCTGGATGATCACAGCAGGCCAAGCAGCATCAGAGGAGCAGGAAAGCTGCTGTTTCGGGCCTAGACCCTCTAGGGAATGGCTCTGAGCTGACTGGTCAGAGCCCATGCACTATGCACGTGAATGAAGGGTGACTTGGTGACAGGATACTGGCCTCAGTGCAGTTATTTCAGAGGGTAACTTTCCCCTTTTTCCTCACCTTTCGTGTTCAGAAGGAGTGTTTCACTTCTTTGGTGAGTTGTGAACTTTAGTAAAAAGCATGAAGCTTGCCTTCAGTTAAGTTTTAAAAAGGAAGAAAAGATGTGTTTATTCACACAACCTTTTGGAATATAACTGTAGCAGACATGCTCACTCCCTCAGACACATTGGCAGATACACAAGGAAAGATAGATTCCCAGGACAAAGTGTGCATGTAGGTTACTACCAGAAATAGAAGTAAATTACATGGTTAAATTTTAGTCCTTTTGAGATGTGTACGTTGCTGTAAAAGATTCCCTTTTGGCTTGAAGTTGGAAGTCTGTGGATTTCCTGTTGAGGTTACAGCGAGGTTTCTCTTGAGGCAAATTCTTCACAAATGAAACAAAACATTTCCCCTCAAGCTGCCATTTGGACTGAAAGAATTGGCCTTCGTGTCCAACGGTCTCCAGACTGTATTCCCTCAAGCTCTTGGATGATAAGATTCATTATCTGAAGACCATTTCAATTACATGATCAATACTTCGATTGTTTATCCAGATTCATTTGGATGTAGGAAGCCATTGCTACACAGTTGTGAAACAAAAGGGCTATTGAAATCAAGGGACAGAAATCATGGGTCCGGTGTGGCTCATAGCCTGGACCTAAATGCAGTAGGTCCCCAAGAGCCCCGCACGCACTTTGTTTCTTGCTATACCCATTCCCACTCTCTTTGGCTTTCACATCATTAAATCTTGGGTAAATTAATTTCTCCTGCTGTTCAGCTTAACACAGACCTTCCCTTCTGTTCTTTCTGCCCACTCCCCCACTCTCTTCTATGAACTTAAAATTCTTGCGTTTCTTCCTTCCTTTTGTAATGATGAGATGTCATTGACCAGAATTGTTAATTCTGCTTCTTGTACAATTGCTGCCTGCCCTACTGCTTATTGCTGGCAAATGCAGAGACTTAGTGTGTTCTCCCCTGAAATAATTCATTTGAATGAAGAACAAGTATACAGTGGTATTATACATTGCTGATGTCAAAATATAACAGTATTTAGATGCACAAAGCATCTAAATCCCAGTTTCCTGACATCTAGGTGCATTAATTGTTGGTTCTGCTGTTTGTCGAATGAACCGTTTAACTATTTATCCAAGATCTGAGTGCTGAATTTTGCTTCTGTGTTGAGATAAGAGTTAGGGTGTCATGTTATGGCTGTATAGGTTATCGGCATGGCCATTTTTAGAAAATTGTGTATAATTCTGGTCACTCTTCTATTGGAAGGATGTTGTTAAACTTGAGAGGGTGCAGAAAAGATTTACAAGGGTGTTGCAGGGACTTGAGAGTTTGAGTTGTAGGCCGAGACTGAATAGGCTGGGGCTTTTTTCCTTGGAGCATCGGAGGCTGAGGGGTTACCTTTGAAAAGGTTTATAAATTTGTGAGGGTCTTGGAGAATTCGAATAACCGAGTCTTTTTCCTAGGGTCAGGGAGTCTAAAAGTAGAGGATATAGGTTTAAGGTGAGAGAGGAAGGACTTGAAAAGGACCTTAGGTAATTTTTTCACACAGAGGGTGGTGCGTGTATGGAGCAAGCTGCCAGAGGAAGTGGTGGAGGCGGGTGCAATTGCAACATTGAAATCTGGATCTGGATAGGTGTATGAATAAGAAGGGTATAGAAGGATATGGGCCAAATGTTGGCATATGGGACTAGGTCAGATTGGGATGTCTGGTTGGCACGGACAAGTTGGACCGAAGGGCCTGTTTCTGTGCTACGTAACTGAGTCATGCTGTTGTCTGCTGAAACTGCTCACTGCTCAAGGATCGCCCCAAAATGCAAAGTTTACCTCTGACTTTCTGCTGCTGACAGTCTTCTTAAAGCCCTGTTCCTGTTCCTTTTATCCTTACCTCTAACAAGGTTGGACATCATGGCCTTTTTATTATCACTAAGATTGGGGCAGTCTGTTCAACCATGGCTGCTGTGCCTCTCCCTTCCTCAGACTACCTAATAGAATTTTCTCTAATTCTCCCCTTGCTTCACCCCTGAACTTGAAGCAGAACCTTTTCTAGTTTATCTCCTATCTATCCTCGTCCCTCTCATTTATGCATATATTAGCCATCTCCTGTTCTCTCACTGCTGTTCCCTCTAAACAGCTAATCTCTCCTGGCCCCCACATTAACTAACTTTGTTTACTGTTCTGTCATCAGGTGTTGTTCTCCTTTAAATCTGTTGTCATTGACCCCTTGTCAAAAAAAAAATTCTTGATCTGATTGCCCTTCCAAACGACCATCTTGCTGTTATCTCAAGTCCAATTCCCTTCCAAATCTGTTATCTCCTTTTCCGGAATTGCATGTCTGATTCTGTCGTGTCAGATTCTGCCCCAGCTGCAGTCCCAAAGTGGCTGTAGACGAAGCCATAATGACACCCTATGTAACATTGAGAAAGGCAAAATATTCCTCCTTGTCCTTTCTTGACCAGTTTGCAGTCTTTGACATGGTTTACTATACTATCGTCCTTCAGTCACAGTTCCACTGTTGTCCACCTGGGTGAACCGGATCTCGCTTCCTATCCATGTATATGCAGCCAAAGAATCACTTTCAGTGAATTATCGCCTTATTTATGCATTGCTATTTATGATGCCTTTCAAGAATTCTCACTTGCATTTTTTTGTTTCTTATCTATTTACTTACACCTCGATATTATCCAAAGGCGCAGTGTTTGCTTCCTTAAGTACACTGACATTTTACGTCATTGCCAACTCTTTTGACTCCTTCAGTATTGCTAAAATATTAGATTGCTTAACTGACAGACAGTACTGAATGAACAGACCCTCCTTTCCTCCAATTAAGTTTTGGTAACACTGAAACCATTTTTTGGATACTGGATTGATTAGCTTAAAAAGAACAGGAAACAGAGTGTAAAAATAAATGGATTATGTTTGGGTCTCTTCTATTTACAATAAATATCAATGATTTGAATGAAGGAACTCATTTTTAATGGTCACGTTTGCTGATGACACAAAGGTATGTGGAAAAGTTGTCAAGTAAACATTAAGCATCTGCCATGGCTTATGGATAGGTCATGTGACTGGGCAAAAATATAGACAAATAGAGATTAATGTGGGAAAATGAACTTGTCCACTTAAAGAAGAATAAAAAAAGCAGTCCGTTACTTCAATGGAGAGAGGTTGGTGGACTTTGTAGTACGGAGGGATCTTGGTGCCCTAGTACATGAAGCACAAGTAGGTACACAGGTACAGAAAATCAAATGGAGTGTTGGTAATTATTGTGAGCGGAACGGAATACATATGTAAGGCTTTGTTGCTCCAGTTTCATAGGCCCTTGAAGGGGATGATGTCCGGTATACAGTATGCTGTTTTGGTCTCTTTACTTAAGCTTATAAATGCATTGGTAGCAGTTCACTTAACTGATTTGTGGGATGAAGGTAAAGGATGATTGGGCCTATGCCCGTTAGAATTTAGAAGAATGAAAGGTGATCGTTTTGAAATATATCCGATCATGAGGACAGTTGACAAGCTAAGAGAATTTTCCCTTCGTCTGGGAGTATAAGCCAGGGGGACACAGTTGAAAATTAGGGGCCTTCCATTTATTACTGATATGAAGAGATTTTCTTCCCTCTCCCCAGAGAGCTGTGGAGGCAAGATCATTGAATATGTTCAAGACTGATTTAGATTTTTGATCAGTCAACAGAGTTGAGGGTTAGTGGAGCAGAAAGAAAAGTGGAATTGAGGTCACAATTAGATCAGCAGTGATTTTATTGAATGATAGACCAGACCAGAGGTGTTGAATGGCTTACTCCTGTTGGACGCCCTGAAGACCCTGCTACCAATATGTGACACTCGTACTTAAGGCTGGCTGGTACTGTGTTTTTTGTACAATTGATAGAATCCTCGTTCGATGTGAAAATAATGGTTTAGTCATTCCTTTTTAAGGGTCTAATTGTGGTAGTGTTAGGGAATGTTTTTGAGTTGAATAGAACAAATGGGAAATTTAACAACTGTTCTGAAGAAGCTAGGCAACCTGGGATCCCTTCTTTGTTCTCATTACGAAAACTGAGAATGGTAGTGTTTGGATGTAAGGGCATCTTGCCAAATGCTGACATCATTGATCTGAGGTTGCTACTGACTATGGTGATTAGTGAATATCTTTGGACAACTAAGACCTTTTGTACTGTAATGAAGTACATTTTTAAGTCAAAATAAATGTGCCATTGTCTCTAGAGTAACAGCAATTTATTGTTTAATGTTCCCATATATTACTGAGCATGCTATTAGTTATTCATTATACTCCTAGTCACTTTCTAGCATCATATTTTAAGTTTTAACTGGGCATTGATCAAATGTCATGTATTGTCAATACATAAATATCTTAGCTCGGTTAAAAAAACTCTGAAGGATTAGAGTTAGACTGTGCTTTCTGACACCAAGAAACATGCGCATTAGCACTAACATCAGTTAGAAGTGTTATAAATATCTACAAATACCAACCAATTATACTTTTCAATGAAATAGTCTCGTGCACACTGCATTGGTATCAGTAAATGGATTGAATACTGTTTAGTCAGAGTATCTGTTTGCTTCTCTGTTTTGTCGTTTCTATATTTAGTTAATATAAATTGCTAATCTAATATTAAACATAAATAAATATAAACCTTCTAGCTCTGTAAATGCCTCCCAAATGCCTCCAGAGAGTGGTGAAAGTCTAGAACTCTCTGCCCAAAAGAGTGCTTGAATGAGAAACTCTGGTAACATTTCAGCAGTATTTAGATATTCACTTGCATTACCTTTCCTGAGGACTATGGCCAAGAAATTGGAAATGGGATTGGTATAGTCAGATCTTTGGCGCAGGCACAATGGATCAAATGGCCTCCTTCTGTGCGGTAAATGTTTGAGAGTATGACTTCCCTCAAAACCTGTCAGTATTTTCTTGTATGGCCTACTCTCAGATTCTTTGATACCGTTCATGTGAATAACTTCTGATTTTATAAGCTGAATTGCAGATTTGAGCGTTATTAACAAAACAATTAGATTAGAATTTGATTCTTTTGAGGGATGAAGCCATAACCTAAAATCACCAAGGCTAACAAACTACTCCTAAATGAAGAAATTACTATCACGATTTAGTTCTCTGTATTTTTAATTAAGAAGGTAGCAACATAAATTGTACATGAATTAACAGATATTTAAAGTAAAAAGTTAAATTTCATTTTAAGTAGTTGATCCAAGACAGGTATGTCTTAGACAGCCACGATCACCTGCATCTCTCCAATCATATGTGGCACCATGTGCAGTTCTAAAGTTCTCTATGCCAGCCTTTCATGTGTAGATTCATAGAGGCGGACAGCATGAAAACAGGCCTTTCGGTCCAACCAGTCCATGCCGACCATAATCCCAAACTATTCCCACCTGCCTGTGCTTGGCTCATATCCCTCCAACTATTTCCGATTCATGTACTTATTTAAATGCCTTTTAAATGTTGTAACTGTACATGCATCCACCGTTTCCCCCGGAAGTTCATTTCACACGCTGTGTAAAGAAAAAATTGCCCCCATGTCTTTTTTAAGTCTTTCTCCTCTCACCTTAAGAATATGCCCCCTGCTCTTGAAATTTCCTCACCCTAGGGAAAGACACTTGCCATTGACCTCAGTTATACCCCTTATTATTTTATAAATCTGTATAAAATCACCTCTCAACCTCCTATGCTCAAGTGAAAAATGTTCCAGCCTATCCAGGCTTTCCTTATAGCTCAAAGCCTTCGTTCCTGGCAACATCCTGGTAAGTCTCTTCTGAATCCTTTCCAGCTTAATCATATCCTTCCTGTAATAGGGAGACCAGCACTGGACACAGTACTCCAGATGAGTACTCACCAATATCCTGTACAACCTCAACGTGTAGGATCTGTCTTTGTTCCACTCTGTGAAAGACTGTGAGGGAGTAGGTCTAGCTGTGTTGTTTTTGCAAGCTAACATCAACACACGATCAAACAAATATTCTATATTTCAATTCTATATTTCAATGCTCAGTCTCATACATTACATACCCCTGTTGTAATACGCACACAGATTCTTCACCACCATTAAACGTGATTCCCAGTTTAGGTATCGTTGCAAGGCATAACAATTTAAATTAATACTGAAGAACCAGGTAAATATTCACATTCATAGAACACAAAAACATTTGAGAGCTTAAATTTCCCCAAAAGCAGTTTTCTGCCAGACAATATGTAATAGCACGTGCATAGTGTAAACAAACCATTAATTTAATTTGTCTTGCTTTCAGTGGCAGATCATCAAATTGCACTTCTCTTGGATAGTGATGGTGTAACATTTATTGGTCTCTACAAACCCTTCCACCTGATCACAGTTGTTTACCATCATAAGTAAAATTAATCATAAACGTATTAGAACTTCACAAAATTACCTATCTCATTTGAGTGTTCTTCACAACTCCTTTCAGTGCGCAATGCTATGTGGACTTTTGTTTTGAATTCTCTTTTTTAAAAATTTCTTTTTTTATTATACAGCCATGGAAGCACTGTTATTCTGAACTTTTTTTTTATTTTTCTTAAGAATTTGTACTCCAGAATCTGTACCTAGGTACCATTGTACCTAAGATGGCGCTGTAAGTGGAGACTTGTAAACTTTTCACTTACTTGTGCATAGATGTGACAATAACGCTCATTCAATTGATTTGGCTCTTGAATCACCTTCACCTGCTGAAACCCCCCCCCAGAGATGGCCATCACTGGAACAGAATGTTTCTGCAGAATCTTCTCAGCTACTTCATGACAGTTTTGACGGTGTGGATTCTTCGGGTACGAATTATATCATCCGTTAAATAAACCCCATCGACTGGCCTGATTAGTTCTGACAAAACTGAAGCAGCAGCAGAAAACTAGTCCAATTACAGTCTCTCCTCTGACCTTTTCAGTGACTGCCAGCCTCAAGGCATAAATGTTAACTTCCTTTGTTATGATGTCCAGGTCAAAGGTCACCAGCTTGTAATTCAAGAAAATTGCTATTCATCTTATAGCAATTAATGTAAACTTAAAACTCCTTTCAAACATTCTGAAAGCCAAGTACTGATTTTTAAGCAAATTTTTTGTTACTGGAATGCTTGCGGCTCAAGATCCACCTCACCATCACTCCTCTTGATCTTGCCATTCTCTCTCTGAATTACCAGCTTCCTTGTCCAACATTTGCAACTGGATAATCAAATTTCCTGTAATTAAACATTTGGAAAATCAAAACGATTATGAACTGCATTCCTTAACAGCTTATTCCATCCCTCCCATTGGCAACTGTCTGAAGGTGAGCAGATTGTTTGCAACCCTATTGTCAATTTTAACTGAGCTGTGCTTCCAATCACAGCACCTGTTTTAACGCCAGTACTGGTGGGCCTTGTCCCTGCCTCAACACATCTGGTGCTGAAAGTCTCAGCGTGTTTTTGTTACCTCTAGATTTAATTAATCAAGCACATTCCTGGTCAGACTTTCACATTTTACTTGCCGTAAATTTGAGGTTATCTAAACTGCTCATGTCCTACCAGCAGCGAGTCTCATTCGTACCTCACCCCGTGCTCACTGATCTATGTGGCTGCTAGTTAACCAATGTTTTATTTTAAAATTCTCATCCTTGTTTTCAAATCTGTGAGAGCCTTGTCCCTCTCCATCTTCATAATCTCCTTAAGCCCTGCAGCTCAGTTGAACACATGCTAATTCTGTTTACTTGAGTATCCCTGATTTTAACTGATCCTTCATGAATGATTGTGGTTTTGGCTGTGTAGAATCTAAACTGAGGTACTTCTTCTCTGAACTTCTTTTCCTCTTCTTTCGTCACATAAGATGCTTCTTAAATCTAACAGACCAAATGTCTGTTCTAATGTCAAGTCACATAATTCCAAGTGAAATTTTGCTCAATATTTCTGTGAAGCGAATTAGGCGATTTTATGTTATCTGTGTTTTATAAATTGGATTTTCGAAGATACAAAGTCAGTTCATTTTGTAAAAGACTACTGTTTTGTAAGGTTTTATCCAACCCTGACTGTAACTTTGCCTATTACTAGGGAAGTAATTAAAGTGGCTTTGATCCACTTCATACAATGTAAGAGGGATTTGGCGCTCATTCTTTCAGCTGACTGGAAAAGGAAATGTGAACTACACAGTGGCTGGGATGAACATTTCCTGCAGTTATGGGTTACACTTCCTATGACTGCTGGTATGTGTTTAAAAATAATGTGGATAGACAGCAGATGGCAAATGAAGCTGTCCAGATCAATATTTTTTCTGCCAACTATGTGCATCATAAAGTATTGATTAGATTGAATGGAATAATTATGTTTTATCCCAGTTTTAATTTCACTGACTTGTGTTTGGACACCTTTTTCTGACTATCCCTGGTCATTTGTACTGACTGTATTGAGTCATTTATTTACTCTTTTACAAATGACAGTAATTTGTTTGTTGCCACTGTGTATCTCACAGGAAATGAGGTCCTTCTTAATTTTGTGCTTGAATATTTGGATTCTTTTTCTAGTAGTCTAGTAGAATTTTTAAAATTCATTTGTGGGATGTGGGCCCCACTGGCTGGCGAGCATTTATTGCCCATCCCTAGTTACCCTTTTATTATTTGTTTCATAATTCCATTGTCCATAAGACAGTTGTTTCCATTTAATGAAACTGCAGAATGAAAAGTCTTTTCCTTGTAAATGTGTTCTGAAATCAACAGGTCTTTACATTTAATAATTTTGCCTTATGGCAATAAATCATTCCTGAGATCTTTTAATATCAAACAGCTAATATAACGAGAAGGATAATTACAAAATGCTGTTTACTGTCAGCACAGCACTCACTCTATTTCTGGGTGATTATAATGGTGCAAAGCTGACCACAAATATTTAGCAATCTCTGGTTTGAATTCCCAATGTAAATTTGAATCTGGCTCTAAGTCAAAGAGATTACTGCTGCTGAAAAGCTAACAATGTTGTCAAGCACGGTAAGATGCCAACAACGTTGTGAAGTTCTCTCACAGCAAACAGCAAGAAATTGTAGACTCCTGATATTATCTTTCACTTCCTGGGACCATTTTACAGCTGGAGAGTGATGAGACATAACAAGGAAGTAAGGTTAAACCTGAAATATCACAACTATTTTACAATTGTGAAGTTTTTATCATAATGGAGAACTTTGACACACTACAAAGATGAAAGTAATTTTTGAGTAATAAAGGTTGTTCAGCACTAATTATGCATTCAGGCTGTTTAAATAAAAGTTTTATATGTCATTCCACAGCATGTACATTTTTGCCGTGAAAGTAAAGTGAAGGTCCTCACAAGTTCAGTGATTGCATTTTGGTTGTCTTTAAAGACTTCGCGACTGCTCTAACTGTTCAAGAACATCTAGAAACAAAATATCTAACAATATCCAAGAATAGAATGTTCATTAACATTTAGACTAAAGTTTATCTTAATTCCCCAAGTGAATAAGGTATCTTATCCTGGTGGAAGAAAATAACTTTTGGATTGCCTGAGGATTCCTAACACTGCTGAAATTTACTGAAAGGGTTTTATTTTTCTTGTTTCAATCTCCCCGCTTTGCAAATGTGGGTGTTAACCCTCTGTATGGCTTCCTCCCACTTGCATGCTATATCATTTAACATTATTCCTTAATTATTCTGGGGATATTCCTTTTTGAAGTTGTGAGCTTTTATCTAGCCAATCTGTGAAATTTTATAGTTTAATATGGGTATTCCTTTCACCTTATTCTTTCAACCTTAACAGATTCCTTTATTAAGAGTTTATCAGTAAAGAAGATGCTTGTGTTCTCTGTCTTTGAGTAATGTCATATCTTGGCATCTAATATTCCTCATGTAAATAAGATGTTAATTACATGCCTAGTTGTGACATTGCCATGTGTCTTTCAACGATTAGACTATAGTCTTTTTGTTGTCTGTACTGAGTAGCAGTCTGATAATTTTATTGATAGCAAATGTATGTATTCTTCATATCTCTTTCTGCAAATATCCTGATTTCAAACTGGACTTTTATAGCGTTTCCTGCTAGTTGTAGTTGTGTTTTTATTAGTTCACTTGTAGATTAATCTTTATCCTTAAATGGTATATCTATGTATTTCTGACCCAGTTAGTTTGCACGCACTTTTCAAACACACCTACATTTCGAAACAGATTTCATTACAGTCTTATGAGGAAAGATTGGACAGATTAGACTTATATTGCTTATGAGAGACTGTAGAACTAGAGCCACTGTTTCAAAATACGCGGTCACCCATTTAAGATTAGAGCATCATGAGTCTTTGAAATTCTTCATCTAAAGGCAATGGAAGCAGAGACTTTAAATTTTCATAGGAGAGAGGGAGATAGATTCTTACTAAGTAAGAGGGTGAAAAGTTATCTGGGCTAGGCAGGAGCAGAGTATTCAGATGAACTATGGTCTTGAATGGTGGAACAGGCTTGAGAGGCCTAGTGGTCTGCTCCTGTTCCTAATTTGTATGCTCATATGTAACAAAGAGAATGTCTGTGGATGGGGAGCAGGAGAGATTAAATGACAACAATTTGCATATTGTTTGACAAAGAGGTAATGGGACAGGTAGAGAAACTAGAGGTGTGAATGGCGGAATCCTGGAAATATACTTCCAAAAACTCAATCATTGAAGTAAGAGAGAAATGATGGGGAGTAGAGCAAAGAAAAATGAAACAAAATGAGAACAGAGGTTGCACACTAAAAATAATGTTTAGAAGGCTGTAAAATGCCCTGTCAGAAAATGAGCTGTTCCTCCAGATTGGTTGAAGTTATTTGAAACAATGCAACCAGCTGATGAAAGAGAGAGCAGAATGGGAACAAATAGAGAATTAAAATAACAGGTGACTAGGAACTTGGAAGAGGGGAATCGTAAATGGAAGTGTTCCACAAAATTATCACCCAGCCTGCATTTGATTTACCCGATGTTGGGGAGATCATATTATAAGCAGTGAATAAGGATACTAAATTTCAATAATCAAGTAAACCACTTTTCACTTGGATATACAATTTGGATGAGGATTTGGATGGTGAGAAGGAATTGGGTAAAAGGGTAGGTATTGTATTTCCTGCACATACATGGCAGGGCTGTTGGAAGTGACTGAAAAATGGGTCAGGATATTTTGGAGAGGAGGGTTCCTTTGGAATGGAAGGGGAAGAGATGTATTTGATTAAGTCCATACAATGTAGGACCGGAAGTAGGCAGTTTGGCCCATTGAGTATGCTCCGCCCCTCAAAGAGATCATGCTGATCTGAATCCTCTTTCCTGCCTTATCCCCATAAACCTTGATTTCCTTACTGATTGAAAATCTGCCAGTGGCTCGGTGATTAGCACTGCTACCTGACAGCACCAGTGGTTAGCACAATTGCCTCACAGCACCAGGGACACACGTTTAAATCCAGCCTCGGGCGACTGTCTGAGTTGAGTTTGCAAGTTCTCCCCAAGTCTGCGCGGGTTCCTGCCAGCTGCTCCAGTTTCCTCCCACAGTCCAGAGATATACATCCTTAGAAGACTAGAGGGTAGCGAATGTTGAGCCTTTATTCAAGAAGGGCTGCAAAGAAAAACCTAAGAGTTATAAGCTTAACATCTGTGGTAGGTAAGTCACTTCACAAAATTCTGAGGAATGAGATGTACATGCATTTAGAAAGACAGGGTTTGATTAAGAGTAGTCAACATGGCGTCACGCATGGGAGATCTTGCCTTGAATTTGTTAGAGTTCTTTGAAGTTACCAGGAAGGTTGATTAGGGAAGGGCAGCAGATGTAGTCTATATGGATTTCAGTATAGCCTTCGATAAGGTTCTACATGGTAAGCTGTTGTGGAAGGTTAGATCGCATGGAATCCTAGGAGAGTTGGCAAAGTGGATACACAATTAGCTTGATAGTGGGAAGCGGAGGGTAAGAGTGGAAGGATGTTTGTCGGACTGGGGGCCTGTGACTAATGGTGTGCCTCAGGTCTGTGCTGGGCCCATTGCTGTTGTGAGATCAGTGATTTGGATGAGAATGTATATAAGGCATAATGAGTAAGTTTGCGGATGACACTAAAATTGGTAGTATCGTGGACAGTGAGGAAGGTTATCAGAAATTGCCACAGAATCTTGATCAGCTAGGGAAGTTGAATATAGATAAGTGTGACATGTTGCATTTTGAAAAGTCAGATCAAGGGAGGAGTTTCATGATGAATGGTCGGGCCTTAAAGAATGTAGTAGAACAGAGGGATCTTGGAGTTCAGGTGCACAGTTCTCTGACAGTGAAGTCACAGGTAGACAGGACAGTGACCAAGGCTCTTGACACTAGCCTTCATCAGTCAGGGCATTGAGTATAGAGGTCAGGAAGTTATGTTGCAGTTGTACGGGACGTTAGTGAGGCTGCACTTGGAGTATTGTGTTCAATTTTGGTCACCTTGCTGTAAGAAGGATGTTATTAAACTGGAAAGAGTGTAGAAGAGATTTACAAGCATGTTGCCAGGACTCAAGAGACTGAGTTTTTGGGAGAGGTTGGACAAGCTAGGACTTTTTTCTTCAGGGCATAGGAGACTGAGGGGTATCTTACGGAAGTGAATAAGATCATAGGAGGCATGGATAGGGTGAATGCACTCAATCTTTTCCCCAGTTTGGGGAATCGAGGACTAGAGGGCTTCAGTTTAAGGGAAGAGAGGAAAGAATACATGGGAATTTGAAGGGCAACTTTTTTACACAGAGGGTGGTATGCCTATGGAATGAGCTGCCAGCCGGAGTGGTTGAGGCAGGTGCATTAACAATTAAAAAGCATTTGGATGAATACATGGGGAGGAAAGGTTTAGAAGGTACTGGGCCAAGTGCAGGAAAATGGGGTTAGTGTGGATGGACACTTTGGTCAGCATGCACCAGTTTGGGCCGAAGGGCCTGTCTCCATGCTGTAGGACTCTGTGACTCTGTGATAATCTCAGCCTTGAAGTGACTTGTTGACCCAGCCTCAGCAGCCCTCTGTGGTCAAGAATTCCACAGAGACTACCTTCTGAAGGAAAAATAACGTCCTACTCATCTCTGTCTTAAATGGGCATCTCCTTATACTGAGATTGTAGCCTCTGGTCTTGATCTGCCCATGATGGGAAACAACTTTTCTCTGCCTATTTGTATTCTGTATTACCTTTGAAGTAGAGGCCAGCAGTCGTTTGCCTTAGTGGCAATGGACTGAGGGTGTTCTGTTCACGAAGGAATAGTGGGATGGCACGTGAAGATGAGCAGTCCTAGTGTGATTCTGAGACAGGGGAAAGGGTGAGCAGAAGTGCATGAAGCAGGACAGATTAAGATCAAATGCCCTGGTAGGTATGTCACATGGGAATTATTGGTTGAAGAAAACGATTTTTGAAATGTTGCTTTATGTATGACATAGGAAATTATTGGATGAGTGATGTTGGAATTTGTTGCTTTAACTGAAACCCATTAATGTTATGAACGCCTCCTGAATTTAGAGCCTTAACTAATACACTATTTTGTTGACTCCCAGGTAGTGTGTTGTAATGAAGTTCTCTTACTAAGACTACTGCCATAAAAGGTACAGAATTTACTTCAACCCTTAATTTTTATCCCCATCCCAAATTAACTTTGAATATTTAGTCAATATATTAATTTAGTGTCATGAAGTTTGTATTTTCTTACATTTAGAATGGTTTTTAACCACCTGGCTGTTGCTGGGATCTCGCATCTTTTTAAGTATCTGTAGGCCCAGTTATGTCTTCGTGATTGGCCGTTTTTAACGAAAAATAGTGGTAGAAATTTTATTGTTGATTCTCAGCATCGAAAAAGTTAGCTCTGTTTTTCCCTGAAGTAGGATGTATTTTGGGCAACACTTCAGAATTTTGAATTGTTCCATGGTTGCACTAGATGCTAAAATTCAGTACAGATTAGTCACTGGAAATCTGTAACTTCAAAATAGTGTGATGTGCTAAGATTGTGGTCACCATAAAAATACAAAATTTACTCATCAAATCAGAAACAAGCCCCAGATTTTCCCAGCCCAATCTATCAGTAGGTAAATCCTGCATCAAATCTAACAGCTTACAGACATTAAAACAATGTACCATAAGTTCTGTATCTATTTTTTTAGATGAACAAACAATTCTTGCCTTCTTAGAACATAATGTATTAAAATATCTCAAAGATTTGTGGAATTAAGTACTTTAAAATGCAATGATTATTTTGTTAAATATGTAGACAAAAGATGATAGTAATATTCCTAAAGTAGCAATAAAGCGAATGACCTATTGCTGTCTTTGCTGTTTTAGTGCCAGAGGATTTTTAAAACTGTTGTTCCTTTTCCAATGGCACAGCACATGTACATTGTTAGCCTTTAGTGACTGGACTGAGGAAATTAAAGGTTCAACCGCTCATTCAATAAACAGCATCTCTTAGAATGTAGCAACCCTCAGAAAATGGGGTAAAAACCATGATTCTATTTTGCTGAAATAATGACTGGCCATTCGTAACACTACCACATGAAGTGTACTGTATTTGATTATTATTCATTACACCTCCAAGTAATTAAGGGAAATACTAAAGGTTTTGAATTTGCTGATTCTTAATCATTTTTAATTTTGTCCATCAACACGCGCTCTCTTTTCCACTCACTCACTCTCTCTCGGGTGTGCACGCACACTCACAACATTCTACATTAGAAGGGAAGCATTTTCCATCAACTGGAGATTTTGGCCCAGTAAATCTTGGTAATTGAGCCGAATATCCGTAACGTCCTAATACCTTCAGATTTCATCATATGCTAATTATTAAAGCTTGAAAATTAGTAATGACAAGTCTATTCATTGCCTTCATTTATCCACACTGAATGTCCTCTGCAAATATACAGCATTCTTTGAACAAATATCTGAAACACTGCTTAGTTCATTTCAAACACCTGCTAATGTAGCATATAAGACCACATGTATCAGAGGAGGAATGATACCTTAGATGCCAGGACCTTTCATAAAGTTAAGATTTATATGATTCATACTGAGTAAATTTACTTAAACTTACTTGGTAAGTACCCAGAAATGTTATTTTTCAAATTTACATTTGGAATTGTATAATTAATGGTCTTTGGGATCGTTAGAATACTTCCACACTGCTTTAATTCCTAACACCCATTGTGTTTATCACAGTGTGCATTAAAGCATTTGACAGTGTCTGGCATCAAGGAGCTTTAGCAAATCTGGAGTAACTAGGAATGTGGGGGAAAACTGTTGGTTGGATTTATACCTGGTACACAGGAAAAAAGTTGTGGTTATTAGAGGTTAGGCATCTCAGTTCTGGGATATTTTTGCAGGAATTCATCGAGGTAGTGTACGAGAACCATCTTCAGCTGCTTCATCAATTACCTTGCCTCCTCTATAAGGTCAGAAGTGGGAATGTTCAGCCTCATTTTCGACGACTCAGATTCTGAAGCAGTACAATTCCAAATGCTGCAAGACCTGGACATTATCCAGGCTTAGGCTCACCAGTGACAAGTAACATTTACACCACACAAATGCCAAGCAATGGCCATCTCCAATAGGAAGTACTCTAACCATTGCCCTTGACATTCAGTGGTGTTACTGTCACTGAACTCCCACTATCAACATCCTTGGGATTACCATTCTGAACTGAATCTGAATCTGAACTAGACTAGCCACATAAATACAGTGACTACAATAACCAGTCAGTGGCTAAGAATCCTGCAGTGAACGACTCACCAAAGCTTGCTCACGATCTGTAAGGCACAAGTCATGAACACAGTGGACTATTCCCCACTTGCCTGACTGAGTGCATATCCAAAAACATTGAGGATATTTGATACCTGCTTAATTGGTACCACATTCATAAATGTCCACTGCCCCAACGCCAATGCTTAATTTCAGTAGTGTGTGCCGTCTACAAGATACACTGCAGAAATTCACCCAATTCCTTAGACAGCACCTTTCAAACTCATGAATAACAACAGAAATTGCTGGAAAAGCTCAACAGGTCTGGCAGTATCTGTGGCGAGAAATCAGAGTTAACTTTTTGGGTTGTGTGACCCTTCCTCAGAACCTTCCAAACTCATGACCACTTCCATCTAGAAGGACAAAGGTAACAGTTATATGGAAACACCACTACCTCTAAGTTCCCATCCAAGCTGGCCTGACTTGCAACTATCGCACCATTCCTTCTGTGTTGTAAGGTAAAAATCGTGGAATTCCCTCACCCTAATAGCATTGTGAGTGTAACTACAGCACATGGACTTCAGGGATTCAAGAAGCTGTTCACCACCACCTTCTGAAGGATAATTAGGGACGGGCCATAAACGGTGATGCAGCTAGTGATGCCCCCATCCCCTGAGTGGATAAAAAGTAATAGACACTGTACCACAGAATTCTGTTCAGCTATCTTTCTGAATCAAAACATTCCTAGTCAAAATGTTATCAAGTGCTTGGTAGTATAGAACTTGAATCTTGCTGAAATGAGCCATGTTGCTGAACCCTTTTTGTCTTGCATTCTGGACCAAAGCTAAAATGTCAAACTGCACTCAACCGGAACAGGTTCACACACCAGGCAAAAAACGTCCTAATTGTTTGGCATGTTGATTTTGATTTGTTGAGAAATTGCCTTGTCGAAAGCCAAGGAGAGATACCGGCTTTCCAAGGCTTGAACAATTTATATTGTTCACAGATAACAGGTCCCTCTGTGTGAGTCTATGTCACTTTCATCCATTGAGTCCGCGTTGAAGTCCCATCTGCTCCAGAGTTGTATAACAGGTTGTTCAGAAAACATCTAAAGTAGTACAAACTCAATTGATTATCTTAAATTGGTTATTAGCGTGCTCAGGTTTATTCAAGTGCTGTGTGATTGTTGAGTTGTATCTGATGGCATATGTTTTTGTTTTAAATTTTCCAAACGTGGGTTGGTTGAAAGGGATCTGTACTCTACCCATCACAAGCTTCTGAACAAATGATTTGATCAACAGTATTTGGACCAGATGACCTGGCATCTTGCATTATGCTCAAATGTGTGCTTTGCAGAAAATTTTTTTTGGACTGACAACAACATCCTGTTAGTAGAGGTTTCCATTAACCTTATTGCTGCATGAAACTGCCTTCCTGACCTGCTATTCAAATTATAGGGATACTTCCCAGGGCACGTTGCGGTAGACTGGTACTTTGCAGGGCAAGCTGTTGCATTCATGAGTCCATATGATACATAGTGAACAATGGTCTGATCAGGATAGCCATTATCTCATGGGATAGCTTTGTGCTCTTTTCCCGCATCAGGCTTGCAGGGTGAGCAAATAAAAGGAATCGTTTCAAGCCTTGAACTTTTTTAAAAGTTATCCAGAAGCTTGAAGAGCCTTTTGTGCCCTTTGCTTTCTTCTTGGCAACAATATGGCCAATCAAAGTCAACTTGCTTAGCATCTGGATTTTTTTTTCCCCTGTGGCCTAAGTTGTTCTGATTGTTTATTTGAAATTTGTCATTTTCTTTTCATTTGTACTGATGAGTACAAGATGAAAAAGTTTGACAATATACTTCTGCGAGCAGTATGCAAAATATTGACTAAATCATGGGTGTTTCTTTTAATACAAGTGTAAAAGCATCTGTGATGTTTCATAATTCTACAGCATTGGGGAGCAATTTGAAACCCAATCCCTACACAGGGACAGTACAAATGTGTAGAGCAAGTTCCTGGGATTTCAGCAAGAAAGGTGCTTCTTTTCTGAGTGTCAATTGCTTATGGTTTAGAGAAATTGTTCTTTATTAAACTGTATCTTTCAACTAACCATTACTCAGAAGCTGCAAACATCAAACTATTACTTGCTTGGGATAACTGTAAATTAAACTCTTAAATTGTTGAAATGGAAGGAAACAGTGAAAAAGTAAATGGGTCAGTTGCCCATTAAGAGTACTGTCTGTTTGTTAGTTGTGGCAACAGACCAATTCGCTATCCATTTAACACACCCCCTTACTAACTTTCAAAAGAGATCAGTCACATGTTTTCTTTCTGTCTCAGAAACACTACAATTGGCATATCCTCCATATTTAAGGAAGGATACACTTGCATTGGAGACAGTAGTGAAGGCCCTTGTCCCTGCGTAAAGTGGGTCCGTCCTCTGGAGTTTCAGAGAGTGAGAGATGACCGTGTTGAAATATTCCAGATTATGAAGCACCTTCACAAGGTAGATACTGTGACTTTGTCCTGCCTGGCTCGGAAATCAGGATCAAGGGTCAGGCATTTATGACTGAAATAAGAAATTTCTTCACTGAAAAGGTTGCAAATTTTTAGTGTCCTCTGCCACAGAGGGTTATGGTTATGCCACCATTGAATAAATTTAAGGCTGAGATAGACAATTATTTTGGTCAGTCAGAGAATCAAAGAAAACAAGGTGTAGAGCTGGATGAACACAGCAGGCCAAGCAGTATCAGAGGAGCAGGAAAGCTGACGTTTCGGGCCTAGACCCTTCAGAAAATCTATCAGTGAATCAAAGAATATGGGCACTGATGGGAAATTGGAATTAGAGCCCAAGATTTCCCATCATCATGATGCAACATACTCGAAGGCCATGTGGTCTTCTCCTGGTCCTGTGCCTTGTGTTCTAATGATATTGCACCTGTAGTCTTAACATGAAAGTACATTTAATATTTTCACACCTTCAGCATTCACGGGAAATCTTGTCAACATGCTCCCTTGACAGCAGTTTCAGTTCTCATCTAAAGATTAGGGTTTATAAGTTTGTCAGTGTCTCGTCGAGGTAGGTGTACTTGAGGTTGAGTGACTGACCAAAATTGGCACATGCTGCAACCATTGCCTTAACCTTTCTCATTGTCTCTGTAAATTTCCTCTCGCATAAACTCTCTTCCCCCGCTATTTAGTTTAAATTTACATTTCCAGACCTAGTTGTTCAATTTGCCAGGACACTGGTCACAGCACAGTTCAATTGAAGCCTGTCCCATTCGTGCAGATCCCTCTTGCCCTGCTAGTGTCTGTGCCCTACTAGTGTCTATGCCCCATGAATATAAGATTTCTTTTTTCTCTCAAATCTTTGAGACAGAACATCAACTGACATACCTCATTGACCGTTGCTCAAGGGTCAACTTGCAGTCCAGACTTTCTGCTTTCAATTTAGCCATTAGCTACTTAGACCACCTCAACAAAACATTTTTTCACGTCCTATATATGCTGTTGATAACTTATGCGGACCGTGACGGCAGGATTTTCTCTGCCCATTCTAAAGTCCTCTCCAGCTCTGAGATCTTCTTAACCCCAAACTTTGGGAATTGTGCTCTTAGTCGCAAAAAAAAATTATCTACCCCCATAAATGTCCTGTCGTCCCCACCAATACATTCTTATTCCCCCAATTTGAATGGGAGCCTGTATCAGGATGTTATGCTTTTGTTTGCTTGTCCTCCTTGCTGTTCCTTCCATTTGTCAGCTCAAGCTGCATAACCCCCATACAGATTGGAAAAGAGGAAAGGCTGAGTTTCCTCCAGTACTCCCTTCTGCATCCCCAGGCCTGCATCATTCATTGTCGCATCTTTCCATTTCCGGCCATTGACCAGATCTGAAGGACTTTCTTTAAGAGGTGTGACTGTCTACTGGAACTAATTGTTCAGATTGATTTTTATCTCTGCAATGTATTACTGCAGCTTAGACTCCACCTTATCAATGCAGAGCGACAATCCTTTGAGCTGTTGATGTGGTTTTTGTGAATTACACTGCTCTCCACCAGCTCCCACTTCTGCCACTCCAGCACATTACCTGCCCTACCACCCCATTGTATTTTATTTAATTAATCGGATATCTAGTTTTGAAATTTATAATATGCTTATAGTTTACAATCTGTGTTCTGTTCTGTTCATAATTTCTTAGATAATTAAGTAGTCTGTGTGTTTGTGCCTGCAAGCACCAAAGCCTGGACTGCATCCAACTTTGGACTGATAAATGCATACATGTACCAAACAGCAACCTCGTGCATATCCCCAGTTTTCAGTGTTGCCCCATTGATGAGGTGGTTGACTTGTTCGCCGAGCTGGCTTGTTTTTGTTCAGACGTTTTGTCGCCATGCTAGGTGACATCATCAGTGGCGCTTCCGAGGAAGCAATGTTACTCTACTCCGCTTGGAATTTATACTGTCCGGTCCATTATGGTGAGTACTGTCATTTCCGGTTGTGATCTGTATGAGTTTGTATATGTGGTCCAATTCTATATGTTTGTTGACTGCATTAAGAGTGAAGAATCATGCCTCTAGGAATTCCCGTGCATGTCTGTGTTTGGCATGGGCTACTTTGTCCCAGTTAAACTGATGGCCTTCATTGTCTGAATGTACAGATATTAAGGAGAGTTCATTGTGCCGTTTTGCTGCTAGCTGATGTTCATCTATTCTAATGGCTACTTTCCTTCCTGTCTGTCCGAAGTAATGTTTGTGGCAGTCATTGCATGGTATTTTGTAAAGCACATTTATTCTGCATGTTGTGGGAATGGGATCTTTAATTCTTGCAAGTGTTTGTCGTAGAGTGGATGTGGGCTTGTGGGCCAACATGATTCCTAGTGGTCTTAGGAGTCTTGTTGTCAGTGACGATATGTTGCTGATGTAGGGCAGTGTGGTCACTGTGGTAGATCATAGTGTGTCGTCCTGTTGTTGGAGGACAACAAGCCATCTGACAAAGTATAATCCGCACACTACACAGAAGGAACAAAGGGAACGACCTGAATACAGCAGAGAGAAAAGCACTAGACAAACTCAGGAAAGACAAGAACATCATAATCCTACCAGCAGACAAAGGGCGCATGACCCTCATTATGAACAAACCAAACTACGTTAAGAAAGCACAGACATTGCTTGCAGATACAGCTACTTACCAACAGGTAGCGATAGACCCAACACCGCAGCTAGGTAATAGGATCACCCAGGCACTGAAGCGACTAATGAATGCAGGGCAGATAACCAAGGCAGATTTTATGAAATTGAAATCAGAAGGCACAAACGCCCTCCGCTTCAATGGACTGCCTAAAGTACAGCAACCAGACATGCTTCTCAGACCCATTGTCTCCCTAGCAGGCACACCTTCACACAAACTGGCCAAGGACCTACAACATAGATTGAAACACCTAGTAGACGGATCACCCCATTCCATCCACTGAACGCAAGATATCCTGGATACCCTCGAGAACATAAAAATCAGCGACAATGAGATTAGGGTATTTTTTGATGTCACAGCTTTATTCACATCAATGGACATTGCACTAGCCAAAGAAATAGTGGCCACATTACTAGAGGAAACGGCAATGCAGACCAGCAACTCCATCAGCAAGGGCAACATAGGTAAATAACTAGACCTCTGCCTTACCACGCACTTCGTCTTTAATGGTCAAATATACAAACAGATTAACGGTACGCCAATGGGCTCACCCATCTCAGGACCTATCGCAGAAGCAGTCATGCAAAGACTAGAACACACCACCCTCCCCCGCGTTCAACCTAAATAGTCGATCTGGTACTTAGACAACATGTTTGTCATTATTAAATGCAACAAATTAGAAGAGACCCACCATCTCATCAACAGCGTATTCACAGGGATTAAATTCACAAGGGAAGAAGGAACCAACCATCAACTTCCGTTTCTAGATGTTGAAGTAGAACAACTGACAAATGGGGAGTTCCAAACCTCAGTATACAGAAAAGCAACCCATGCAGATCAAATCCTCAACTTACACAACAACTACCCCAAAGTCCACAAACAAAGCTGCGTTAGGACACTATTTAAATGGGCCAGGGCACATTGCACACTCCAGAACTATGCCAGGTAGGGGAAGAACACTTATACAAGATTCTTGCTTTAAATGGATATCCCCGCAAGTTCATCCGTAGATGCCTACAAAACAGACAATAACAGGAGGACACAGTATGACCTAACACACTGATCACACTGCCCTATGTCAGGAACATATCAGAACTGACAACAAGACTCCTAAGACCACTAGGAATCGTGGTGGCCCACAAGCCCACAGCCACTCTACAACAAACACTTGCGAGGATTAAAAACCCAATTCCCATAACATGCAGAACGAATGTGGTTCACAAAATAGCATGCAATGACTACCACAAACATCACATCGGACAGACAAGAAGGAAACTAGCCATCAGAAAACACGAACATCAGCTAGCAGCAAAACGGCACAATGAACTCTCCTTAATATCTGTACATTCAGACAATGAAGGCCATCAGTTTAACTGGGACAAAGTAACCATAGTAGCCCAAGCCAAACATGGAATTCCTAGAGGCATGGTTCTCCATGCATACTTCAGTCAACAAACATATAGAATTGGACCCTATATGTAAACTCATACAGATTAAAACCAGAAATGACTGCACTCACCGTAACAGAGGTAAAGATTTGACTGGACAGTATAAATTCCAAGCAGAGCAGAATAACATTACTTCATCAGAGGCTCCGCTGATGATGTCACTTAGCATGGTGACAAAACGTCTGAACAAAAACAAGCCAGCTCGGCGAGCAAGTCAACAAGCTCATCCACAACCCGAGCTACAGATCTTTGCCAAAACTTTAAATTGCCCCATTGATGTTATGCCTTTAGCTGCCAAGGTCCAAAACCGAAGAATATGTCTACCGTTCCCCAAAACCTCCGCAACCTTTTTTCTTTTAAGGATATTTCTCAAAACCGATCTCTGGGTCTGGGCCCGAAACGTCAGCTTCCCTGTTCCTCTGATGCTGTTTGGCCTGCTGGGTTCATCCAGCTCTACACCTTGTTTTCTCAGATTCTCCAGCATCTGCAGTTCCTACTATCTCTGTATTTCTCATGTGCCCCACTGTGTTGCTCTGTTCGTTTCTGACATTTGTGCTAAATTTATCGCACAGCCTAAAGTCAGAACCTCATGCCACTATTGGATGAGTTCATACTTAATATGTCAAATCTTTATTCTCTGTTTCATAAAAATGAGTTTTTTTGTGAATTTGTTTTGTAAGTTCTTTACCTGGATTTCAGCTGCAAATTGAAATTGTCCAAAGTAGCTCAATAATTGAGAAGGATCACAAGCAGATCCTGAAGCATGCAAGTAACTCAACATCATTAATGGAAGTTGCAATATCCTAGTAGAGAACAAACAATGCAAGCATAGAAGGGTGCATGAAAATTTCTAAATCCCACTGCAGCCCTCAGCAGCTTATATTCTACGTGATAGGAATTGATAAAGATGTGATATTTGTTCAAAGTAACTAGCACACTCAATTTTTTTTAATATTGCCTTTTGCGTCACCTGATGTTGCCCACGATGTTATGGATGATTGAAATATGAGAGGCTCTGCTTATGCTCCCATTGCTAATGTACCACAGATAATATCATTTGCTGAGTGTTGTCCAATGTTTTTATCCCTTTTTTCTGCAGTTAAATTGTATTTTTAGTTTTATCTATTTGCCTTAATGTTTGAAAGGTACTTTCAATGCCACCTCTATCTCTGCCACCTTCTGTCTCCGCCTCATCACCCACCATTGGCCAAAACACTCTCCTTTTCATTTCTCTATATATTACAGATATTTCTTCACCCACCTCATGTTGTTTTTCATTCTGTCGAAATCCTATCCTACACATCTCTATTGCAAGTGCTGCTGATACTGCAGTGGAAGCTTGGTTGCAGATGAACCAGATCTTGACAAAGCCAAGAAATATAATTCTGCTCCACAGTTGAAAGCTACCTTAAACCTGAAGAAACCCAGTTTATTTTCCTCTCAGCAGTTGCTGTAAGCTGTGGCTGTTAACCCACAAACTAGAGCCTTTATATATGAATCAACCACCCCGTGCCTTCTGCAAACAAGTGAAAATCTTAGGAGAAGAAGAATCAAAGAACAACACGTTCCTGAGAAGCCGTGAGCACCATTCTGCAAGCCCTTTGAACAGGGACCATTAAACTGTCTTCCTAGTGTTTCCCTCTACCCATTATACTCAGTTTTTTCCTATATGTGTGAATTGAGGGGTTGATAAAAGGTTTAGAGTTTTAACTTGTGGAGTTTTTAACTGGAAGAGTTGAGTGTCAACAGTTCGTAATTATCTATCTCTAACTAGATTCAGTATATTTATCATAAATAGTTATTCTTGTTAAGTTTTTGTACTATGCTCTGTCAGTCTTAATCTGGAAAATGAGTAATTTGGGGAATTGAGTATTCTTCTATAAAATCTACAAATTTTGTGATGACCCTGGGAACAACAGGGCTTGATTCCTGGTGCCGTACCCCAGTGGCATTACTGTCGCTTCCCCTTTTTATGTCCCTTGTTATTACATTCACAAACAGCCTTTGCTGCTGATGTGAACATTTTCTATCATTGTCTCTGACTGTTCATAGTTGTCACAGCAAAACAAACATTTCTTGCCACTGACCTCCCAACCTGGCAATTCCCAACTGTTGTCGTCTTATATTTCAGTGTCTTCTGGTCCCATCATCTGTATCATTTCAGATCTGTCTTACCTTCTATCTTCAGGCTTACTCCTAACAGCAACCCAGTTACTCCCTTTCTTTAAGGGGTGCGCATTGGAAAGTAGAAATGGATCATGATCAAAGTAAATGGAAAAATTGGCTTGGGGTGCCAAATGTCTACTTTTGCTCCTCTTCCCTAAGTTCATTCACACCCTTTTTGACTAGCCCAACCTAGGATTACGAAGAAACCCACCAACATTAGAAGAGAGCACCTGGGGAAGGCAACAGAAAGAAGGAAACAGATAGCAAGGAATATATAAAAGAAAACAGAAACAATGCTTGTGCTACATATACAAGGCATGACCAGTGACCTGTCATTTAAACAGAAAAAGGAGCTTTAAAAAATGTAGAACATTGACAGGCAGAGCAAGAGGGAGAAATCATGTGGGCAAAGTCAATCTTAGTAAAAACATCTTGGACAGAGAGCATGCTCACGCATATATGCAGTCGTCCAGGATACGCTGATGGTAGACAATTACAACAAAGCACGTAGTGAGATACATAAAATAAGAATTTCATAGATTGTGATAAAGAAAATAACAGATTCTAGATGTAATCCACGAGTTTATGGTTTATAAATCATTGCATAAAATAACGAGAGGAAGAGAGAGAAGTCAGGGCTGACAAAAAGAGATGTAGAAGGGAGATGGAGGGAAAAAAATTCCTAAACTTTAAAAGCAGAATGTGAGAGTTATGAAGGACAGCAGTACATCGGACTCTCAACAATGTCATGGGAGGGGTGCTAGGTAAAATATTTGACTTATGATAATGTTATATTTGAAAAAGGTATGGACTCGTTGGCGCAGATTTTAAATCAGTATGAAAAATACGTCCTTTTTGCCTGAATCTCAACCCATGTGCAAATTGTGGAGTATCGATGCAAAATGTTTCTGTTCCTGTAAATCTTGTAAATTGTCTTTTTGCCATTCAGCCATTCTGTGCACTTAATATCACATTTTCATTGTTTCAATCCCAAGAACTTACCTCTTTTTTTTTTTAGAAACTAACTATTTTCAGAAAGAAATGCTAGAAAGTAAAGTTACTGGTACATATGGTATAAAGCTTTTAATGGATTGCATAAGAACTGTCATTGATTTTAGGCTGTGTCTAGTGACTCCATGCTAAATCAGATGCAATTACTTGAAATTCATGTTTTTACTTTACGTTATTGTGCGTATTGTTGTGCAACATTGTGCTATCCTTGTAGAATTTGCTAGTTTATTCACTTTAGTCACCAATTCTGATGCTCCCCAGATTCAACTGCAGTAATTTCTCTGTGGATTTTTTTCCTCATCTCTTAGATCTATCCAAGAACCGATTGGTAGAGATTCCAGCTGAAGTTTGTTACTTTGTGTCATTGGAGAGCCTTAACCTCTATCAGAACTGTATACGAAGTATTCCAGAAGCCATTTTAAACCTACAATCTTTAACCTCCTTAAACATCAGGTATGGAAAAATCATTCCTGTTTAAAATAATGCAATTAACGAAAAGGCTCAGATTTAAAGTTATATGCAAACAAAGCAAGGGTATTGTCAGGGGAAGAAAGAAACTTTCTCATAGAGCAAGTTGTTCGGGTATGGATGCCCTACCTGGAAATGTGTTATAGGCAGATTCAGTTGAGGCTTTAAAGAAGGCATTGGGTACTTTATTGGATGTAATGTTGTCAGGGATATTGGGAAAAGGCAGGAGATTGGCAGTAGACAATCAAGCAAGTGCAGGGTCAATTGGTTGAATAGGTCACACCATAACAATGCTGAGATTCTGTAATTAACCACACGTAAGCAGATTCTTGTACCCATCATGTGTAACCACATCATCCTATTTAATAATATTTCTATCTATAATAACAAAGAGACTCAATGGGAATAAAAGATTCCAAGTAGCAGAGGGTGACCTCATTGTTTGGATGGCATTGCTTTTATTTTTGAATCTGTTTGAACCAGAAAGAAGAATATGTTTTTGTAAACAAAGATCAAATTGATGACTAACGTTCTGGGTTCCTGGATTTAGTCTCTTCCCAGTATTTTAAAAAAAAAACTCCTTGGGACATTTTGATCCTTCACCAATTGTTTCAGTTAATCACACTCTTGTAAAAGACCTTCAGCACTTAATATTGCACTTATATTGATGGAATGTACATGCATTTTCTAGTCTCCATCACGACACAGACAAGATAGGTTCTTTTTTCCCCCAAGTAAGACCAGTCTGACTGAAAGTGAATGACTTATTTTGTTGGAAAAGCATCTAGAAGCAAAATCACATAACTGCTTTCCTGAGAAAAATTTCTACTTTGTCTCTCCCCCTCACAAATTTCTCTTTTTTTTTGGTGTAAATTCAGAGGAACGAGAACAAAAAACAGTACAGCACAGGAACAGGCCCTTCGGCCCACTAAGCCTGCACCAACGCATTTTGCCCTTCTGCATAAAAACGGTCTTCACTTACAGGATCGGTATCCCACTATTCCCTTCCTATTCATGTATTTCTCCTGGTGCTTCTTGAATGATGCCATTTTGTCTGTTTCCACCACCACCTCTGGTAGTGTGTTCCAGGCACACACTTACCCTCTGTGTGAAAAACTTGCCTCATACACCTCTTTTAAACTCCTCCCTGCTCACACCTTGCACCTGTGACCCGAGTAATTGACCCCTCCACCCTGGGAAAAAGCCGCATACTTTCCACTCTATTCATGCCATTCACAATTTTATAAACTTCTTTCAGGTTTCCCCTCAATCTCCTGTGTTCCAGTAAAACCAAACCCAATCTATCCAACCTTTCTTCAAAGCTAAAATCCCCCATACCAGGCAACGGTCTGGTAAACCTTTTCTGTTCCATCTCCAAAACATCTGCATCCTTCTGATAGTGTGGTGACCAAAACTGTGTGCAATATTCCAAGTGTGGCCTAACTAAAGTTCTGTAAAGCTGTAGCATAACTTGCCTATCCTTACACTCAATGCCCTTTTTACTTCCAGTGATCTGTGGACCTGCACACCCAGATCCCTCTGCATATCAATGCTGTTAAGGGTTCTGCCATTCATTGTATAACTTTCACCTGTACTTGACCTTCAAAAATGCATCACCCCAAATTTGTCTAGATTAAACTCCATCTGCCATTTTTCTGCCGATACCTCCAGTTGACTGTATCCTCTGACAATCCTCCTCACTATCCTCACCTCTACCAATCTTTGTATAATCCTGCAAAATTACTAATTAGATCAGTCACCTTTTCCTCCAAATCATTTATGTTGACCACGAACAGCAGAGGTTCCAGCACTGATCCCTGTGGAGCACCACTAGTCATAACCCTCCATTCCAAAAACTATCCATCCACCGCTACTGTCTGCCTCCTATGACTGAGATGGTTCTGTATCCATCTTGCCAGTTCACGCTGATACCATGTGACTTCACCTTTTGTACCAGTCTGCTATGAGGGACCTTGTCAAAGGCTTTACTGAATTCTATATAGACAACATCAGCCACTTTTCCCTGGTCAATCATCTTCGTCACGTCCTCAGAAAGCTCGTTCAAGTTAAGTGAGGGAAGGCATGACCTCTCCTGCACAAAATTATGCTATCGCTAATAAGTCCATGCGCTTCTAAATGCATATGGATCTTGTCCCTGAGAATCTTTTCCAATAATTTCCTTACCACCGACATGAGGCTCACAAGCCTGTTAATTTCCTGGATTATCCCTGCTATCATTCTTAAACAATGGGACAACATTGGCTACTCTCCAGTCCTCTGGGACCTTACCAGTGGCCAAAGAGGATACAAAGATATCTGTCACTGCTCCAGCAGTTTGTTCTCTTGCCTCCTTCAATATTCTGGGATATATCCCATCAGGCTCTGGGGACTTATCTACCTTAGTACTTCTTAAGATGGGCAACACCTCTTCCTTTTTAATCGCAATTTGTCTTAGAATTTCAACACTCCCTTCCTTGAAATCATGCACCACCAATTCCTTTGCTTTGGTAGATACTGACTTACACTCTTTGTTTAGGACCTCACCTACTTCTTCTAGCTCCACACATAGATTCCCTCCTTTGCCCTTGAGTGGGTCACCCCTTCCTCTGCCTACCCTCTTATATATGCTTAAAAAGCCTTGAGATTCTCCTTTAATCCTGTTTGCTAACGACTTCTCATGCCCCCTTTTAGCCTTCTAATTCCTCACTTAAATTTGGCAAAAAAAAGACATGCACAGGAATTCCTAGAGGCATGATTCTCAACCCATAATGCAATCAACAGCCATACAGATTTGGACCCCATATACAAACCCATACAGAACAAAACCGGAAGTGACACTACTCACCATAATGGACCGGACAGTATAAATTCCAAGCGGAGTAGAACAACATCGCTTGATCAGAGGCCTTGCTGATGATGTTACCTAGCATGGTATCAAAACGTCTGAATGAAAACAAACCAACTTGTTGTGCAAGTGAGCAACCTCCCACTATGTGTCAAGAAACCCTCCTGAATGGTCTTGCAAATTCTCTCCCATCCAAGCCTCTAGCACAAAGTGAGTCCTAGTAAATATAGTGGAAGTTAAAATCGCCCACCACAACAACCCTGCGGTTTTTACATCTTTCCAAAGTTTGTCTATATATTCTCTCCTTTGTCTCCTGCTGGCTGTGGGGAGTCCTGTAATATACCCCCCAGCATTGTGATTTCACCTTTCTTATTCCTGAGTTCTACCCATATTGCCTCACTGCACGAGCCCTCTGATGTATCCTCCCTCTGAGATACTCCATTACCAGTAATGCAACTCCTCCACCCCTTTTGCATCCTTTCTATCACACCTGAAACATCCTGGGACATTTCGCAGCCAGTCCTGTCCCCCTTTCAGCCAGGTCTTCGTAATTGAAATAATGTCGTAGTTTCAAGTACCAACCAAAGCTCTAAGTTCATCTACCTTCCCTATTATACTACTGGCATTGTAACACATGTATTTCAGACTACCTCCCCTCCTCTTTTCAGCAGCATTTCCGTGCCTGTTCTTGGTCTTAGTCGTGCTTGCCTTGGTTTCTACCTCTCCCTTAAATTCTGCATCTACTGCCCTACTCCTCTGATCTCCACTCCCCCTGCCACACTAGTTTAAACCCTTTCCAACCAGTCTACCAAGTATGTCTCCAAGGACATCAGCCTTGTCCTGTCCAGGTGTAACCTATCCAGTTTGTTTAGGTCCCATCTTCCCCGGAACCTGTCCCAATGTTGCATGAATTTAAACCACCCTCCAGTGCTTCTCCAACCCCAGGTTACTTTACAGCCTTCTGGTTATGTGATTGAGATGTTTGATTTCTGTAAGTCCATAAGGATTTTTGTTTGCTCTGTTGATCTTAATGGAAAACAATTGAAGAATTTTAAATATAAGTGCCTAGAAATCAACCAAGTTTTTACTTAACTGACTCCTGTGGCGTGCACATTCTTTGCTCACTTGTATGAAGTTCAAAGAGCTTGGACAGTTTTCTACAACAGCAAAGTTTTTGGATCCTTTGGTTTCTGTAGGGGTACTGAGAGCATAACAGTTAACAATGTGCAGATAAACATACATTATCGATTATTGTTGTACTGCAAACAATTTACACTTTAGGTCATTGACTAGAAAAGCTATCTGGCATTCAGCAGAGAAAAAACCCATCTATTCTGATGCTGGAATATTTGCATAACCAAAGTAAGCCCTTCCATTACGGGCAGCAAAATCTGAACGATGAAACAGAACTGTTTGGACATGTCAGAGATAGTAAGAACTGCAGATGCTGGAGTCAGATAACAGTGTGGAGATGGAGGACCACAGCAGGCCAGGCAGCATCAGAGGAGCAGGAAAGTTGATGTTTTGGGTCGGGACTCTCCTCCTTCAGAAGGGTCCCGAACCGAAACGTCAACTTTCCTGCTCCCTCTGATGCTGCTCGGACATGTCAAGCATTTTACAAGCCTTCTCTCACTGAGCATTTGTTATCGTTGAAGATTAAAGATGATGAAAGCATTGTTCACAGCCACCCATGAGGAGTGCATCTCCTCTAAACTTAAAATCCAACAGGAAGCCAAGGGACAGATAAGAATCAATAACTGGGAAGTTACACACTGCATCTTCCAATCAATACTTCAGCAGTCCCCTCCTGAATTGTGCAAAGAGGTATTGCATTTGAGGATGTCCAGTAACATGTAAATGAGGGATAAAGCACTTGATTATCATCTTGAGATTTTCACCATTTGATCTGGAAACATTTTGGAGTTCTATGAAGTTATGGGATTTGCTGGAAATATTCATCGGTTAAGTGCATTCTTCAGAAGATGTATATTGGAATTGTGGTGTTTCTCTCTTCATATATGCTGCCAGAGCTGCTGAGTTTCTCCAGCATTTTCTGTGATTGTTTCAGATTTCCAGCATTCTCAGTAGTTTGTTTTTAATTAAAAGATTAGGTGCTGTTCCCTGAGTTTATGTTGAGCATAAAAACCAAAAGAACTGCGGATGCTTTAAATCCAAAACAAAAACAAAGTTGCTGGAGAAGCTCAGCAGGTCTGAGTTCTGAGGAAGGGTCACCGGACCCGAAACGTTAACTCTGTTTTTTCCTTCACAAATGCTGCCAGACCTGTTGAGCTTCTCCAGCAACTTTGTTTATGTTGAGCATCATTGTTGGGAAGGTGAAGAAAGAGAGGCTGTAGTGGGAGTCGACATTAAAATGACACATGACCAGAAATTCAGAATCCTATTGGTTGAAGGAAAGAGATTGTTCCACAAAGCAATGATGCAATGTATGCTTCATCTCCCAAACAAGGGAAAATGTCATTTACAGTCAATTAGCTATACTATATTGAAAGGAGTACAAGTCGCTTCCTGTCTTTTACTGGAAGATGGTTCCATGAACAGTTTGCTATTCCTCAGGCATCACAAAAAAACAGCAAGATTCCAGACCATGCTTGACATTGCCTTTCAAGTAATAATACTCCATCTGTCCTTTTTCTTTTCACAGTCGTAACCAGCTGACAACGTTACCTGGACATGTTTGCAGTCTCCCTTTAAAAGTTCTAATTGCAAGTAACAACAAGCTAATATCAGTACCAGAAGAAATAGGGTTACTACGACAATTAACAGAACTTGTAAGTACCAAATCCCTGTTGGATAATACAAACATGCAAGAAATAACAGATAGGAAAGACAATACTAGTCCATCAGTCTGTCTCAATACTTGCCGGTTACGATACATACATTACCCATCACACCTAACACTAAAATAGCCTTTTGTTTTTGAATGTTCACGAAAACTTGTGATTTCAGATGTCAGTTATATTTGTAAATTGGTTTATTTTATATTCTTTAATTATATAAACAGGAAGAGAAAAGCCAAAGTGAATGTAGGCTGCTTAGAGACTTGAGACTGGGGCCATAATAATGGGAAACCAGAAAATGGCAGAGGAGTTGAGTCCGTACTTTGCATTGGTTTTCACAGTGGAAGCCACTAATAGTATTCCAAAATGCTCAAATAGTCAAAGGGCTAAAGGAGGCAAGGAAATAAATCCAATAACAATCACTAGAGGAAAAATGCTTGGCAAGCTAATGAGACTAAAGGACGATAAGTCCCCTGTAACAAGTGGTGCATCACAGGGATCCATGCTGGGGCCACAATTATATGCAATATATATGAATGACTTGAAAGCACAAGTGCCATACCTTTATAGAGGATATGAGAAAAAAAATTTCACCGAGGGGGATGTAGTGGTTTGGAACGCACTACCTGTGAGGAGAGGTGAGGTGGGTAACTCACAGCCTTTAAAAAGTATTTGAGCGAACACTTGAAATGGACCTATTGCTGGAAAGTGGAGCTAGTGCAGATTTAGTGTAACTTGGGTGATGCAGACTTGATGGGCCAAAAGGCCTTTTCTGTACTTGAGAATTCTGATTGTCTGGGTTTACAAAGTTATGGAGGCAGATTAAGTGAGTGAGCAAAAACTTGTCAGGTGGGATATAATTTTGGAAAATATGAGGTTATGCACTTTGCCAGGAAGAATAGAGAAGATGAACATTATTCGAATGGAGAAAGTCTGCAAAAAGATACAGAACACAGGAATTTGGGTGCCTTGCACATGGTTCACAAAAAAATAGCATCCAAGTTCAGCAGGTAATAGGGAAGATGGAATGGAGTTTAAAAGTGAAGAGGTTTTGCTAAAATGATGCAAAACACTCATCAGATCAGCAAGAATACTGTGAGTGCTTGAGGGCTCCTTATCTGACGAAAGATATCCTGGCTGTGGGGGCAATACAGTGAAAGTTCACTGGGGTGATACTAGGTATGTAGAGACTGTCTTATGGGTGGCACCATGGCTAAGTGGTTAGGACTACTGCCTCACAGCGCCAGGGACCCGGGTTTGAATTCACCCTTGGGTGACTATCTGTGTGGAGTTTGAACAATCTCCCTGTGTCTGTGTAGGTTTCCTCCGGGTGCTCCGGTTTCATCTAAAGATGTGTAGGCTAGGTTAATTGGCCATGCTAAATTGCCCGTAGTGTTCAGGGATGTCTAGATTAGGTGGGCTATAGGGGGATGGGTCTGTGTGGGATTCTCTGAGGGTCAGTGTGGACTTGTTGAGCCTAGGGGCCTGATTCCAAACTGTAGGGATTCTGTGATAATTATAAGGAGAGATTGAATAGGTTGGGCTTATACTTGTTGAACTATCAAATAAAGAGAGGCAACATGATTAAAACATCCAAAATTCTTAGGGTACTTGACAGGGTAGTTGCGGAAAGGTTTTTCTTGTGAAGGGCATACTCTCAGAATACCAAAATATTTAAAACAGATGAGGAGAAATCTCTTCATTCACTGGGTTGTGAATTTGTGGAATTCTTCACTTCAGAGAACTGTTGAGACTGGATCATTCAATGTATTCAAGTCTGAGATTTTTAATCAGTGAGGGAATCGAGGAGTATGGGAAGAAGGTTGAAAGTGGAGTTGAGGGTCATCAAGTTAATCATGATCTCATTGAATGGCAGAGCAGACTTGATGGGTTAAATGGCCTCCCTCTGTTCCTGTGTCTTATGGCCATATCTGAATTGATTTTCAAGAAATGGTTATTTTTAAAAATATAATTGTCACTTATTTTCATTTTTATTTTTCTACAAAATGAAGTGAAAAGTGTTAAAACTAATACAAAATGAAGTCGAGGAGAACTAAGATCTCGGCAGAGTTCTACTCCCATGTTTTCATTATTGAACTCTGAGATAATGTAATAAAAGTAATCAGACCCAAGAGAAGTAGAAAATTTCACTAATGTTTTAGACCTCAACTTGTGTTTAATTATCTGGTACTAAATTGGTCAGAATGTTTGAAAATAGATTACTTGCCCATAAATCGATTGGGCGTTCAGTAAATGCTGGCTTTGCCAATTGTATTCACAAATATATAGTCCAGAATGGGATGAGATGCCTTCATATGTGAAGCATTATCATAGCTGAGTAACATATTTTCAAAACTGTCAAATTGGTAATCATGTTAAAATTTGGCTGTGAAGGTTTGATTGCTGTTTATTGATAATTTGAAAAGGTGTGAAGTAACCTGATGTGCAGTTTGTTTTTGTGTCCATCCTATACTAGAATGATACCATTCACTCTCCATCTGTGAAATGAAAAACTACATTTATGTAATAGATGTAGCTCTTTGCTATAGATAACAAGTTAAGAATAAACTAAGATTTAAGTTGTTTTGGGATTTTTGCTGAGCCAGCAATGGCAATGAAGGTATGGATATTGTACTCATGTAGAGGAAGTTAATTGTTGAAATTAAAGCTACTTAATAGACGATACTTTATCTAATTAACTACTATGAACAAAGCAAGGCAATTCCACAAGCAATAGATCATACCCAAGCACTGTAGCCCTGTAACAGTCCAGTCATGAACTGCAAAGTGTTGGAGATTGACATTAATAATGCTGTCAAGTAGCGAATGCGATAGCGAAATCTTTGTTACTCACTTTGGGTTTCACCAGGCTCACTTGATTCCAGATTTCAATAGTCTTGTTCAAAACGTGCCAAGAGAGCTGAATTCCAGAGTAAGGGTAACTGTTTTTAACATCAAAGCTGCATTTGACCAGATTGTAACATCAAGAATCCTTAGCAAAGTTGAAGTTAAAGGAAATCGGTAGGAAATTTCTCCGATGGTTGGAATCGTACCAAGCATGAAGAAAATTTGATTTTGGTTTTGAGGCTGATTAGCTCAACTCCAGGACTTCACTACAGGAGTTCCTCAGGGCAGTATGCTAGGACCAGCTTCATATTCACATGCTTCATCAATGACTTTCCTTTCTGTGAAAGATCATAAGTGGGGATATTCGATAACTATAGCATCATGTTCAGTAACATTTGCAACTGTTCAGATACTGAAACTCGGGATATTTCGCAATATCTGGTAAGAAAGAAACAGAATTAATATTTCGAATCCAGTATGACTCCTTGATTACAAATGAGTGTCTGAAACGTTAACTCTGTTTCTTTCTCCACAGACACTGTTAGATCTGCTAAGTTACTCCAGCATTCTTTCTTTCTTTGTTTCAGATTTCCAGCAACTGCAGTGTTTTACTTTTCCACTTGGATTCTAAAACACTTGAACAACATTCAGGTGTGGACTCATTAGTGACTTTTTTTATTTACTCATGGAATGTGGGCATCTCTGGCTAGGCCAGTATTTATTGCCCATCCTTCATTGCTCAGCGGGCAGTTGACAATCAACCATATTGCTGTGGCAGTGGAGTACAGACATCTAGTCCAGACCAGATAAAGGCGGCTGTTTCCTTCCTTAAAGAACATGAGTGAACAACATGGATTTTTCTGACAACCAGTAATGGTTTCATGGTCACCATCCTTTATTGAATTCAAATCCTACCATCTGTCATGGTGGGATTTGAACCTGGGTCTCCAGTTCGTTAGCTGAGTTTCGGGATTAATAGTCTCCTGACAATAACTAGGGCCGTTGCCTCCCTGACACTATCTCTCGAAGACAATCATATCCAACAAGTGAAAATCTAACTGTCCCTCTTTGATATTCAATGATATTACCATCACTGATTCTCTGTTTTTCAGCATCCTTTAGGTTGTCATTAGCCAGAAACTGAACTGGACAAACCACCTAAGTACTCTGGCCGCAGAGCAGTTCAGAGGCTCGAAATTATGTAACGAGTAACTCACATCCTCACATCCTTACTCCCCTAAAACCAGTCATCTATCTACAAGGCATAAGTTAAAAAATATGTTGGAATACTGTCTACTTGTCTGGATGAATGCAGCTTCAACAACACACGGGAGGCCCGACACTATCCAGGATTCGTCAAGGGCAGGTCGTGTCTCACAAACCTCATTGAGTCTTTTTTGAGAAGGTGACCAAGCATGTGGATGAGGGTAGGGCAGTTGACGTGGTGTACGTGGATTTCAGTAAAGCCTTTGATAAGGTTCCACATGGTAGGCTATTGGAGAAAATGCGGAGGCCTGGGATTGAGGGAGATTTGGCAGTTTGGATTAGAAACTGGCTTTCTGAAAGAAGGCAAAGAGTGGTGGTCAATGGAAAATATTCAGCCTGGAGTCCGGTTACTAGTGGTGTGCCACAAGGATCTGTTTTGGGACCACTGCTGTTTGTCATTTTTATAAATGACTTGGACGCTGACATAGGTGGATGGGTTAGTAAGTTTGCAGATGACACTAAATTCGGTGGAGTGGTGGACAGTGTGGAAGAATGTTGCAGGTTGCAGGGAGACTTGGATAAACTGCAGAATTGGGCTGAAAGGTGGCAAATGGAGTTCAATGCAGACAAATGTGAGGTGATGCACTTTGGGAAGAATAATAGGAAGGCAGAATACTGGGTCAATGGAAAGATTCTTGGTAGTGTGGATGTGCAGAGGGATCTTGGTGTCCAGGTACATAGATCCCTGAAAGTTGCCACCCAGTTTGATAGTGCTGTTAAGAAGGCATCCGGTGTGTTAGGTTTCGTTGGTAGAGGGATTGAGTTCCGGAGTCGTGATGTCATGCTGCAACTGTACAAAACGCTAGTGCGGCCTCACTTGGAATATTGCGCACAGTTCTGGTCACCCCATTACAGGAAGGATGTGGAAGCATTGGGAAAGGTGCAGAGGAGATTTACCAGGATGTTGCCTGGTCTGGAGCGAAGGCCTTATGAGGAAAGGCTGAGGGACTTGGGTCTGTTCTCATTGGAGAGAAGGCAGCTAAGAGGGGATTTAATAGAGACCTACAAAATGATCAGAGGATTAGATAGAGTGGACAGTGAGAGTCTTTTTTCCGAGGATGATGACGTCGGCTTGTACGAGGGGGCATAGCTGCAAATTGAGGGGTGATAGATTTAAGACAGATGTCGGAGGCAGGTTCTTTACTCAGAGAGTGGTAACGGCATGGAATGCTCTGCCTGCCAATGTAGTTAACTCAGCCACATTAGGGGCATTTAAACAGTCCTTGGATAAGCATATGGATGATGATGGGATAGTGTAGGGGGTGGGCTTAGATTAGTTCACAGGTCGGTGCAACATCGAGGGCCGAAGGGCCTGTTCTGCGCTGTATTGTTCTATGTTCTGTGTTCTAAAATGCAACCTTCCTGATTGGCAGCCCAACCACCACCATAAATATTCAGTTCTTGCACAATGGTGTGTAGTGGTCACAGTGTCTGTTATCTACCTGATAGATTACAGTCAAGGCACCTTTTAAACAGGTAATCTCTATCAGTCAGAAGAACAAGGGTGGTAGAGCCATGGGAATATTGCTACTTGCAGCTTCCATTCCAAGTTGCATACATCTTGATCAGGAACTATATCACTCTTCTTTTACTGTCGCTAAAGCAAAACCTGGAATTTCCCCCTCCCATTGCACTGTGAATGAAGAAATTTCAGAAGGCAGCTCTCTTCCAGTTTCCTCAAGGCAGTAAGTGCTGGCCTTGCCAGTGACGCCCAAATCCCAAGCATGTTTTTTTTTAAAGCCTGATACGGTAAATTATTTCTCAACTTCATTCATTTCTCTCCAGCAAAAAAAAGTGTTTTTATTCAGATTCACATGAGCATCACCTATCCTATGAAAGAAAAAATAGCCAGATAATAAATATTTCTGCACTGCTTCTCTGACCCCTTTTGTGGTCACTTGCCTATCCATAGCTACATCAAGGATTATGTTGGTCTGACTTTCTTTATTAAATAAAAACCAAAAGAACTGCGGATGCTGTAAATCAGGAACAAAAACAAAGTTGCTGGAAAAGCTCAGCAGGCCTGGCAGCACCTGTGAAGGAAAAAACAGAGTTAACGTTTCGGGTCCGGTGACCCTTCCTCAGAACTGTGTTGTTGTAGTAGTAGTAACTTTCTTTATTGTTCTCTTGGTTCTACGCCGCCTCTCAATCTTATCTTGAATTTACTTAACTACTATTTGATTCCATTGATATTGTGTATAAGGTAAAAATAAATATGGCCGATGCTGGAAATGTGAAATAAAAGCAATATCTCCTGGAAACACTCAACAAGGAAGGCAGCACTTCTAAAGAGAGACCAGTAAAGTTTCAAGTCATCTAGAAACCGTCAGGATTTTAACAGATTTTAAGCAATAACAGCCAGTGAAATTGGGGAGAGTCAGAGGTATCAGGCAAAGGGCAGTGGGGGAGTGTCTGTGATAGGGTGGAACCATAGAAACATAGAAGATAGGAGCAGGAGGAGGCCATCTGGGCCTTCGATCCTGATCTACCATTCTTCGCGCTCGTGGCTAATCGTCCAACTCAACAGCCTCATCCTGCTATCTCCCCATAACCGTTGATGCCTTTTGCCCCAAGTGCCAAATCTAGTCGCCTCTTGAATACGTTCAGTGATTTGGTAGCAGCTACTTCCTGTGGTAATGAATTCCACAGGCTCATCACTTTTTGGTTGAAGAAAAGTCTCCTCTTCTCCGTCCTAAGTCATCTACTCCGAATCCCTCATACTGTGACCCTGGTTCTGGACACACCCGCCTTCTGGAGCAATCTTCCTGCATTTACCCTGAGCAGGCCTGTTAGAATTTTGTAAGTCTCTATGAGATCCCCCGCTCACGTGTCTGAACTCCAGCGAAAACAATCCCAACCTAATTAAGAGTCCACAGACTTGCAGCAGGAAGAGCGAGAACGTCAATCAGGGGCCTACAGGAAAGGTGAGTGACCGCTTTAAGATTTAAAAAAAACTTACCTCGACCGGCAGAGCCCACCATTTCTGTTCCAGCAGCAGGAAGAGCGGGAGCTCTAACCAAGAAGGACACTCGTGTGTTGTTAAGGTAAGGCTTTTCAATTTATATTTCTTATGTATCGTGTGATTGATTAGAAGTTTAATTGGTTAATTGAATAAGACCGTAGCAGAGAAGTACTAGGAATTATTTAATACATAAATTGTAAAAGTTAATCAAATAAGTAGTTATGGCTGGACAGGTGATGTGCTGTAGCTGTATGATGTGGGAGCTGGCTGATCCCATTGTGAATGGCAGCGACCACATCTGGAGCAAGTGTTGTTTGCTGGAAGAACTCTGTATCAGAATTAATGATCTGGAATCTGAGCTTCAAACTCTGCGGCACATCTGGGAGGGGGAGAGTTACCTGGACACATTGTTTCAGGAGGCAGTCACACCCGGTAGATTAAGTAATTCAAGTTCAATAAGTGTTCAGGGATAACGGTGTGACTGTAAGTGAGGCAGGTAGGGGGATTCTGAGTTCAGGAGTGCAGGAGCTGCAGCCCTTGACCTTGTCCAACAGGTATGAGATTCTTGCTCCCTGTACGGATGAGGGAAAGGGCTGTGGACAGGATGAGCCAGCTGACCACGGCACCATGGTGCAGAAGGCCATTCAAGAGGGGGGAACAAAAAGACAAGTAGTTGTTATAGGGGATTCTATAATTAGGGGGACAGATAGTATCCTATGCAGGCCGGATTGGGAGTCCCGCATGGTGTGTTGCCTGCCTGGTGCCAGGGTGCAGGACGTCTCCGACCGGCTTGAAAAGATATTGGAGCGGGAGGATCCAGTTGTTGTGGACCATGTTGGGACTAATGACATAGGCAAAGCTCGGGTAGAGGACCTGTTCAGGGATTATCAAGCACTAGGAAGGAAATTGAAGTACAGGTCCTCAAGGGTCATAATCTCCGGAATACTGCCCTAGCCACGTGCCAATTGGCATTGGGATAAGAAAGTTAGGGAAGTAAACACGTGGCTAAGGGATTCGTGTGGGAAAGAGGGATTCCATTTCATGGGGCATTGGCATCAGTTTTGGAAATGGGGGGATCTGTACCGTTGGGACAGTCTCCACCTGAACCGATCTGGAACCAGTGTTCTAGCAAAAAGAATAAATAGGGTGGTCAGTAGGACTTTAAACTTCTGAGTCGGGGGGAAGAGAAGGCGACAGGCTGTATGGAGTTAAATGGAAAGATAAGCAGCAGGATAGCATGTGAGCAGGTGGGTTTAAGCTTGAGGCAGACTAGGAATGCAGCAAAAAGGAAGGATAACTTAGGACATCTTATGATTTCCAGTACCTCTAATCATGATAAGAAAGTTAGTGTTAAGGCACTTTACCTAAATGCTTGTAGTATTCGTAACAAAGTAGATGAATTAATGGCACAAATCATCTTGAATGATTATGATGTGGTAGGCATCACAGAGACGTGGTTGCAGGGGGTTCAGGACTGGCAGTTAAACATCCAAGGATTTACAACTTATCGAAAAGACAGGGAGGTGGGCAGAGGGGGTGGGGTTGCCTTGTTAGTTAAGAATGAAATCAAATCAATAGCACTGAATGATATAGGGTCAGATGATGTGGAGTTGAGGAACCACAAAGGCAAAAAAAACCATAATGGGAGTTATGTACAGACCTCCTAACAGTGGTCAGGACCAGGGGTGCAAGATGCACCGGGAAATAGATAGGGCATGTCAGAAAGACAAGGTCACGGTGATCATGGGGGACTTCAATATGCAGGTGGACTGGGTGAATAATATTGTCGGTGGATCCAAAGAAAGGGAATTCATGGAATGCCTACAGAATGGCTTTTTGGAACAGCTTGTGATGGAGCCCACAAGGGAGCAGGCTATTCTGGACTTAGTGATATGTAATGAGCCAGACTTTATAAAAGACCTTAAAGTAAGGGAACACTTAGGAGGCAGCGATCATAATATGGTAGAGTTCAGTCTGCGGTTTGAAAGAGAGAAGGCAAAATCGGATGTAATGGTGTTACAGTTAAATAAAGGTAATTACAGGGGCATGAGAGAGGAACTGACGAAAATCGACTGGAAGCAGAGCTTAGCGGGGAAGACAGTAGAGCAACAATGGCAGGAGTTTCCGGGTGTAATTGAGGACACAATACAGAGGTTCATCCCAAAGAAAAGAAAGATTATCCGGGGGAGGATTAGACAGCCATGGCTGACAAAGAAAGTCAAAAAATGTATCAAAGAAAAAGAGACAGCCTATATAGTGGCCAAGAGCACTGGGAAATCAGAAGATTGGGAAGGGTACAAGAACAAACAGAGGATAACAAAGAGAAGTAAGGAAGGAGAGGATCAAATATGAAGGTAGGCTAGCCAGTAATATTAGAAATGATAGTAAAAGTTTCTTTCAATACCTAAGAAACAAACGAGAGGCAAAAGTAGACATTGGGCCGCTCCAAATTGATGCTGGAAGGCTAGTGATGGGAGATAAGGAAATAGCTGAAGAACTTAATAAGTATTTTGCGTCAGTCTTCACAATAGAAGACGTGAGTAATATCCCAACAATTGAGGAAAGTGAGGGGGCAGAGTTGAGTATGGTAGGCATTACGAAAGAGAAAGTGCTAGAAAAGCTAAAAGGTCTAAAAATTGATAAATCTCCTGGCCCCGATGGGCTACATCCTAGAGTTCTGAGGGAGGTGGCTGAGGAAATAGCGGAGGCGTTGGTTGTGATCTTTCAAAAGTCACTGGAGTCAGGGGAAGTCCCAGATGATTGGAAAATCGCTGTTGTAACCCCCTTGTTTAAGAAAGGGTCAAGACAAAAGATGGAAAATTATAGGCCGATTAGCCTAACCTTGGTTGTTGGTAAAATTCTAGAATCTATCGTTAAGGATGAGATTTCTAAATTCTTGGAAGTGCAGGGTTGGATTAGAACAAGTCAGCATGGATTTAGTAAGGGGAGGTTGTGTCTGAAAAACCTGTTAGAATTCTTTGAAGAGGTAACAAATAGGTTAGACTGGGGAAACCCAGTGGATGTTACCTATCTAGACTTCCAAAAGGCCTTTGATAAGGTGCCTCACGGGAGGCTGCTGAGTAAGGTGAGGGCCCATGGTGTTCGAGGTGAGTTACGGGCATGGATTGAGGATTGGCTGTCTGACAGAAGGCAGAGAGTTGGGATAAAAGGCTCTTTTTCGGAATGGCAACCGGTGACAAGTGGTGTCCCGCAGGGTTCAGTGTTGGGGCCGCAGCTGTTCACTTTATATATTAATGATCTGGATGAAGAGACTGGGGGCATTCTGGCGAAGTTTGCTGATGCTACGAAGTTGGGTGGACAGGCAGGTAGTACGGAGGAGGTGGCGAGGCTGCAGAATGATTTAGACAGTTTAGGAGAGTGGTCCAGGAAATGGCTGATGAAACTCAACGTGAGCAAATGCAAGGTCTTGCACTTTGGAAAAAAGAATACAGGCATGGACTATTTTCTGAACGGTGAGAAAATTCATAAAGCCGAAAAATAAAGGCACCTGGGAGTGCTAGTACAGGATTCTCTAAAGGTTAACTTGCAGGTTGAGTCCGTGATTAAGAAAGTGAATGGAATGTTGTCATTTATCTCAAGAGGGTTGGAATATAAAAGCAGCGATGTGCTTCTGAGACTTTATAAACCTCTAGTTAGGCCCCATTTAGAATACTGTGTCCAATTTTGGGCCCCACACCTCGGGAAGGACATACTGGCACTGGAGCGTGTCCAGCAGAGGTTCACACGGATGATCCCTGGAATGGTAGGCCTAACATACGATGAACGGCTGAGGATCCTGGGATTGTATTCATTAGAGTTTAGAAGGTTGAGGGGAGATCTAATAGAAATTTACAAGATAATGCATGGCTTAGAAAGGGTGGACGCTGGGAAGTTGTTTCCGTTAGGTGGGGATACTAGGACCCGTGGGCACAGCCTTAGAATTAGAGGGCGTCAATGTAGAAGGGAAATGAGGAGACATTTCTTCAGCCAGAGCGTGGTGAGCCTGTGGAATTCATTGCCACGGAGCGCAGCGGAGGCCGGGACGTTGAATGTCTTCAAGGCAGAGATTAATAAATTCTTGATCTCGCAAGGAATCAAGGGCTACGGGGAGAGTGCGGGTAAGTGGAGTTGAAATGCCCATCAGCCGTGATTAAATGGCGGAGTGGACTCGATGGGCCGAATGGCCTTACTTCCACTCCTATGTCTTATGGTCTTGTGGTCTTATAACCTAGCCAATCTCTCCTCATATGTTTGGCTCGCCGTCCCCGGAATCAGCCTGGTGAACCTTGACCCCTGGTTCTGGATGCACCCACCATCGGGAACATCCTTCCTGCATCTACCCTGTTCAGTCCTGTTAGAATTAGGAGGACAGATGGAATTAGATGCCAATAAGGAATAGATTATGGCCAAAAGGAATGATAAGAGAATGAGTGAAGAAAAAGATGATGGATGATACCAGAGGAAATGTATGTTGTGCAACAACACGTTAAAGAAAATGGGAAGCATGCAGAATGTAGTGAACAGCAGAAGGCTCCGGAGGCCTGAGAATGTGGAGGAGAACCCACTAAGCCTGTGCAAAAAGTGGCTCCTCCCCACAACCACCAGGTCACACTTGCTCCATCCCAGTGATTCTTCCTGTCTGAAGAAAATGGGAGCAATATTTAAGATCAGTGAACTCTGTCTTAACTGGCCCTAGCAATGCTCTGCACTGCCTAAACGTTACTTGTCTCTAGCATCTTAATTTCTCACTAGTGTCTGTTTGATCTGCTGTGTTTGGCTTTTTATGCTTTTTATTGCTCATAGGAAATCAGGTGGAGATAAGGCAGCTGGATGCATAGGTTTTAATTAATTTGCATTTTAATATCTTGTATTTCTCTTCCTACTTTAACCGCCACTCATTTGCTTTAATGGCTTTTGCCATTCTCACGTTGCTTCATGTTTTGCTGAGTACTATTTCAACCAGACACAATGCAAAAAAATGAATAGATTTTATTCTGAGCACTGTTGAGTGTGCTGATTGGAGCCCCGACTATATTTGTTTAAGACTTTAATTTGATTCTTTATTTTCTTTACATCAGAGGCTCGGGGATGGGTTGTGATATCGCTGCAGTTCCCTTTGTATTTTTATGATTTTAAAAATGGCCATCTACCTTGTCCTCTCTCATTTTATTCTTTATTTCTATGATATAATAGTTCTGTATATCACTGGCCTCTAATTGTATTTCTTTCCTGGTCCTCTTCATTCTTAATTTCTTGTTTGTACATACTATTTACATATTTTCCCTTTTTTTTAAAAACTATTGGCTGAGCCAACAAACATAACTTGATTTCTGGCGTCAGTGTATCTAAAAGGATGTTAAATTCTCAAGAGTCCACAGTTAAATCGTGCATCTGAATCACATTTTTCTTCTGGTTTCAGAACTTTGATAACTGTTTTATGGGTTCCTTCTCATTTTCTTCCTTACTCTGTTTTCTGAACAGCATTCAGTGGCAATTGGTGTGGCTCAGCTGTTTCTCTCGTTGAAATTAAGTAACAGATAGGGATGAAACCTTGGAGGTCTTGGTGTTTTCAGTTTGCTGCATACCAACTGAGGCACCAGGTAAACAGATTCCACCATTTTATTGACCAATTGAGAAGCTTTGAACCTGTTCTATTTAATGTAAGTAATAACCTGGGTTTTTTTTTGATGTATACCTCTGCACACATAGCGGCTTGGCATCAGGATGTTGCCTTCAAATAAATTCAGAAGAAATTTAATGCTTGCAGTTACACCCAGAAGCCACATAATTGTGGAGTTACAAGGGTGTGTTTAAACTATAATTTGAATGTTGGTTTTTAGGCATTTTCCCCTATGCTGCATAAGGTTGTGGTATGAATGCAAAATCTGTTTTTAGACTGGAACAAAGCAGTGAGATGACATGGAAAGGAATGTCTTTCATTTCTCCATAGTCAAACTTGATGTCCAAATAATTTTAAGCTCCGAAAAAGAAACACCATTACCTGAACAGCAGTGTTGGCAACAATAAATAGAGGGAGAGACAGGGCCATTTTGGGGAAAGGTAGCACAACAAAGCCAGAGCTGTCTGGATAATGAATGAGTAGAAGGATGATGCAAGAAAAATCTGCCTTGGACTTGGCTTCCCTACCCAACAGTTAATTGAAATCAGTGAATTAAGAATTGGAAGCAACCCTTGGAGTGGTAGAGCGGCACAAGTGGCCTCAAACATTGGTTGGGATCAAGAAGAAAATCCCTTACTGTAAACCCCATAATTCTATCAAACCATAGACTGGCATCAACTGCAATGTAAAGTGAAAAATTTTCGAGCTGAAATGGCAGATATCATTCCAATTTCAGTCGCTGAAAATAATGCACAGTGTTAATCATTAAAGATCACGTTGAAAATGAAAGGCCATTGAACAGTTATATGTTTGAACCTCTACCTTACCCAATGCAACAATCTAAAAAAGCTCCCTAATTGAACAACTGTGAAAAGATGTTGTACTGTATCCTTTGGTTTTCTACAGAAAATGCACTGGTATTTCTTCATTTTGCTTTTCTTTGCATTCTTTAATTTGTTTCTTCTCTCTTTATGATCCAGCTGACTGTTGGAGTTGCAAGTCCAAATTAATTTTCTTTAACAAATTTAAATTTAGCTGAATACTTGCATAAAATTCAGCCAAATTCCTTACATGTGTACAACCTCGCAAACTCACACTTAGCTAGATTCCTTACACACAGATTGCACTTAATACGTGTGGGCTCCTTTCATCACAGCTGGTAATCAGGAACTGTCCTAATTGAAGTTCAAGCTGATGGTCAAGCAGTCTGAACTGAGATGAGGGACTTGGTAGATATTTTCTTGGGGCATATCCAGGACTACATTATTGCTTCACATCAATTTCAATTGGAACAAGTATATAATTGCAAATTTCTTGTAGCTACACCAATCTGTTTTCTGTAAAATTTTGTACATATTTTGCCAAAATTGTTTATCGTAAAGTTTAAAATAATCTTTGAGGTCATTCACTGAATGCATTCTTTAGAAATAAAAGTCAATAAGGAGAAAACACTGCGTCATAGCAAGAAACTCTAACCAAAAAAAAGCTAACTCCATTTTGGATTTTCATGCTGTATATGGAGAAATTACTGAATAAAGTATTTTAGTTCAGACTAAATAATGAAATGTCATTGAGAAACATTTTTTTATAAGCATTCATAATACAGGTGTGGCTTTGCAATTGAAACCATTAACCTGTGCAAGTGAAAATTGAGGCCATTGGGAATGAGGTAGAGAACCTCAGAATCCAATTCTGCCTGCCATTTTCTTCGACTTCATGAAAATTTAGCCCTTGTATTACTGACCTAGTAAATCCTAACTAATGTTTTGGAGACATGAATTCAAATCTCACCATGACAGCAATGGAATTTAAATTCAATTAACTAATTACCATCTGCAATGAAAAGGTAAGAAATAGGAGAAGAGGTAGGCCATCCAGCCTTTCGAGCCTGTTTCAGCATTCAGTAAGGTTGTTATTTTTCTACTTGAGTTTTTTCGGCATATTCCTGTCTCCTTAATGTTTTTAGTATGTAGAAATCGGTCAGTCTTATTCTTAAACACGCACTGTGACTGGTATTGAACAATCCCTCTGGGACGGGGACTTTGAAAGATTCACTGCCCACTGAATAAAGAATTACGGCCTCATCTGAGTTGTAAATGGCATGTCTTTTAACCTGAGATTCTCTCCCCTAGTTTGCAACATCCCTGATGGGAGAAGATGCTTTCTGCATTTGCCCTGTCTATCCCTGCAAGACTTTTACATGTTCAAAAGAGATTGCTCTTTAATTTTCTAAATTTCAGATCATCTGGGCCTATTCTGTTTAATCTTCCCTAATAGAACTATCAGTCCATCCTGGGAATCAGTCTGCTGAACCTCTGCTGCACTCCCTCAGGTCAAGAGTTCAAAACTGCACAAAATACTATAGGCATTGTGTCAGAAAGACTCCATATAATTCCACAAAGGCACTGTTAATCCTAAACTCTTGCTTCTGTTTCTCCTATTATAGTGATAACCTCACATTTCTCCACATTAATTGGCAAACATTTGGTAGATGAAATTAAATGTAGCCGTTTCAAGTACTCTTGAAATGTCTTTGCATCCTCCCAAGAATTCACATTCCCAAATCATTTTGTCATCTAGGTCCTTGAAAACTTCTTAGTGAATCGTCACATCCAAATCATTGATAGGTTGTGGATAGTTAGGGCAAAGCACTGAACTCTCTTGTACCTCACTTGCTGTTTTCTGCAAACCTGAAAAGGACCTATTCATTCCTACTTGCTGTTTTCAGTTTGTTAACCAGTTCTGAAGCCATGCTAGTATACGCCCTCCTATGTGGAACCTCATGACAACCTGCCTGAAAATTTAAATAGACTACATCGGCTGGTTTTCCCTTATTGACCCTGTTGATTCCATCCTCAAAAAGCTATCGGTTTATCAAACATGATTTCCTTTTCATTAATCCAGGTTGCCTCTGCCCAATCCTACCATTATTTTGTGTCTCTTTATTGTATACTATATTGCTTTACTTATCGCATTTTCCCCAGGATTGATGTTAGGTTAACAGATCTGTGGTTCCCCATCTTCTCTCTTGCTCCTTTCTTTGGGAGATAGTAAACATAGCTTCACTACCAATCTTTAGGGACCATTCAGAATTTATGGAATTTTGAAAGTTGGCCACCAGTGCATTTACTTTTCCTTTTCACGTAAAAGCTTTTATTGTCTATTTTTAAGCTTTTTGTTTGTTTCTATCCACTACTGTCTCAAGTCCCCCAAGAATCTTGTATGCCTCAATAAGGTTACTGCTCATTCTTCTAAAGTCACATGAATACTATACCAATCTAATCATCCTCTTCTCATAAGAAAATCCCTCCATTACCAGAATTAACCTGATGTGCCTTCTCTGGACTTCTTCCATGGTCAGTACGTCTTTGCTTAGGTTAGGGGGCCAGAGCTGTTCACTTTTCCAGGTGTGATCTAACTCGTGCCTTGTATAGCTTTAACGAGACTTGGCTATTTGTATACTCCATTCCCTTTTGAAATAAAGACCAACGTTGCTTTTGCCTTCCCTATTACCAGCTGAACCTATATACCAGCTTTATGTGATTTATGCACAAGGAATCCCAAATCCCTCTGTGCTGTGGTTTTCTATAGTATTTCTTCATTTAAATAATAATTCAGCTTTTCTGTTCTTGCAGCCTAAGTGCATAACCTTCAGTCCCCCATATTATGCTCCATTTGCCAAGTTTCTGCTCACACATGTAACATCTCTGCAATCCCTCTGCAGGCTCACCACTTGCCTTTCTATTTAGTTTTGTGTCATAAACAAACTTGGCTATAGTACATTCGTTCATAGATACTGTAAATAATTGTGACTGCAGCACTAATCCCCATGGCACTCCACTTGTTACAATTGCCATCCTGAAAATCCTCTCCCTGATCCCAATTTTGTTTTCTATTAGTTAGTCAGTCATCTATCCATGTTAATATACTACCTTCTCCTTCTACACTGTGAGCTCTTTATTAAGTAGTGTAACATGTAGTACCTTATTAAATGCCTTCTGAAAATCAAATTATATTACGCCCACTGCTTCACCTTAATCTATCCTGTTTGTTACCTCCTGAAAGAATTCTAATAACTTCTGTTAATCTTGGTTTCCTCTCAGTGCTGACTCTACTTGATTCTGTTATGCATGTCGAAATATCTAAATTTCTATATATTCCATCCAAAAGATAGTTATCATTTTTATTTCCTTCCCTTTTTACCTCTTGATCAGTTAGTATTCTTGGAATGCTGTTCATGTCTTCTACCGTGAACACTGATACAAAATATTTGTTCATTTCCTTTGCTATTTCCTTATTCCCCATTATTTCCTCAGCCTCCTTCTCTAAAGAGCCTATGTTGACTTTGGCCATGTTGTTCCTTTTTATGTTTAAAGACACACTTTCTGTCTGCCTTGATAGTACTTGCAAGGTTATCTTCAAAGTTTATTTTCTCCCTCTTTATTATTTCTTGGTCATCTTTTGTTGGTTTTTAAAATCTTCCTAATTCTTTGGTTCACCAGTAACTTCACCACATTTGTTTTTTTTTCTTTCAATTTGATGCTGTTCTTAAATGCTTGGTTAATGTTTATTGGCTTACCCCCTTCCTAGAATGCTTCTGTCTCACTGGGATATGTCTTTGTTGTGAGCCATGAACTGATTTTTAAACGTCTGCCGTTGTTCTTCAACTACCATTGCTGCTAAATTCCTTTCCAGGACACTCCAGCTAGCTCTGCGATATTACTACTTTATTACTCTTACTGAAGTTGAGAATAGTTGTGCCTGACCCAGGTTTCTCCCCTCCTTTTGTATTGAAGGAATGTGTTTTATTGCATTCATTCATTGCTGTTTACCATTGTACCTTTAGTGCAGATTCTCAGTCCACTGTAGCCAATTTGCCCCCCATGCTATCTTATTTTCATTAGACCACTTAATACTATCTTTTCAAGAATAATTAAGAATGGGCAGTGAATATTTGGGCTGTGCCTGCTATGTTCTCATCCCCTAAAAAATTTTTTTTAATACAGTAGAAGATTTTAATCAGTTTTCCCATTATCCTTGTAAATTCTAGAAAAAGCAGGCCTGATTTGTAAAACCTCTCTACATAACTTAACTCCTGAAGTCCAGGTATCATTCTTATAAACCTATGTTATACTCACTCCAAGGCCAGTATACCTTTCCAAAGGTCTGGTGCCCAGATCTGCAGTCAGCACTCCAAATGAGGTCGCATCAAGGTTTTGTATAGCTGCAGGAAAACATCTACGTCCTTATCCTTCAGCCCTCGAGATATTATGGTCAGCATTCCATTTGCCTCCTTGATTATTTTCTGCATCTGTTTGTGACATTTTATAGATCTATGCACCTGAAACTCCAAGTCTCTTTGAACATCCTCTGAATTTAACTTCATACCATTCAGAAAGTACCCTGATCAATCTTTATTTAGTCCAAAATGGATAACTTCACACCTGCTTACATTGAAGTCCATCTGTCACAATTCTGACTATTCACTAGTCTATCAATATCCTGTTGTAATTTTATGGTTACCATTCTGCACTGTCTGCAATTTGGTCATTACATTGTGTCATCAACACATTTGAATATATGACTTTCTAAGGCATTATCCAAGTTGTTAATAAGTAATGTGAATAACTGAAACCCAAACACAGAACTCTGTGGGATGCCATTGGTCACATCCTGCCGATTTTGAGTACCTAATCATTATCCCGATTGTCTGTCGTCTGCCACTGAACCAGTTTCACAGACACGTTAATAATTTGCCCTCAGTTCCTTGGCCTTCTACCTTAATTAATAGTCCTTTATGTGGGACTTAATCAAATGCCTCCTTGAAGTTCATATAAACAACATCAATAGCCATTCCCCTGTCCGCTACTTCACTCACCTCTTTAAAAAATTCAGTGAGGTTTGTCAAGCATGACTATCTGACATGAATCCATGCTAGCTGTCCCTGATTAACTGAAAATTTGAGGCATTCTGTTATGCTATCCTTGATTATAGAATCCAACAGTTTCCCACCATAGGTGTTATGCTAACTGGTCTGTAATCCCCTTCTTTTCCTCTTTTCCCTTTAAATAAGAGGAGTGGCATATGCAATTTTCTGTCCAGAGGGATTCACTAAAATTATTCATATTTTCATTACTGGGGACTAATGTAACAGTGATTTCTTATTTCATTCAAAATAATGGTAGTTTTACAAAATGGTGATTGGGGAATTCTGCATGACTTTAACCTATGTGCTTATAAAAGTAGACTTGCTTTCAAAATTGTGACTTCCAAAACAGAAATCCATTACTTCAATTTCAATGTAAAGTCTTTCCTAACACATTATGTGATGAATCCCTATTTGCATATGTGTTTTGGACTCCTATTTTACAACAGAACATCCCATTTATTTAAGGAAGAAGTCAATGTAAGGTGAGCACAATCTATGATAACAAGGCGTGGGGCTGGATGAACACAGCAGGCCAAGCAGCATCATAGGAGCAGGAAAACTTGACGTTTCAGGCCTAGACCCAGAAGAGGCTCCTGAAATAAATAGGGAGAGAGGGGGAGGCGGATAGAGGAGAGGATAGGTGGAGAGGAGGCAGAGAGGTCGAAGAGGCGGGGATGGAGCCAGTAAAGGTGAGTGTAGGTGGGGG
>JAHRHZ010000017.1:26294517-26350396 GCA_024137785.1 Ginglymostoma cirratum | reverse complement strand
AACCACCTAGAAACCGATGTCCATTTCAAGCCCACTGACTCCCACAGCTACCTGGAATACACCTCCTCCCACCCACCTTCCTGCAAAAATGCCATCCCCTATTCCCAATTCCTTCGCCTCCGCCGCATCTGCTCCCAGGATGAGACATTCCACTCCCGTACATCTCAGATGTCCTCATTCTTCAGGGACCGCAAATTCCCCCCCACAGTGGTCGAGAACGCCCTGGATCGTGTCTCCCGCATTTCCCATAACTCATCCCTCACGCCCCGTCCCCGCAATAATAACCAAAACAGAATCCCCCTCGTCCTCACGTACCACCCTACCATCCTCCGGATCCAACACATCATCCTCCGACACTTCCGCCATCTGCAATCAGACCCCACCACCAAAGACATTTTTCCCTCCCCACCCTTATCTGCCTTCCGGAGGGACCACTCCCTCCGCGACTCCCTTGTCCGCTCCACACTCCCCTCCAGCCCCACCACACCCGGCACTTTTCCCTACAACCGCAGGAAGTGCTACACCTGCCCCCACACCTCCTCCCTCACCCCAATCCCAGGCCCCATGAAGACTTTCCACATCAGGCAGATGTTCACCTGCACATCTGCCAACGTGATATACTGCATCCGCTGTACCCGTTGTGGCTTCCTCTACATCGGGGAAACCAAGCAGAGGCTTGGGGACCGCTTTGCAGAACACCTGCGCTCAGTTCGCAACAACCAACCGCACCTCCCAGTCACGAACCATTTCAACTCCCCCTCCCATTCCTCAGACGACATGTCCATCCTGGGCCTCCTGCAATGCCACAGTGATGCCACCCGAAAGCTGCCGGAACAACAAATCATATTCAGCCTGGGAACCCTGCAGCCCAATGGTATCAATGTGGATTTCACAAGCTTCAAAATCTCCCCTCCCCCAACCACATCCCAAAACCAGCCCAGCTCATCTCCACTTCCCTAACCTGTTTTTCCTCTCACCTATCCCCTCCTCCCGCCCCCTTGACCTGTCTGTCCTCCCTGGACTGACCTATCTCCTCCCGAACTCCCCCCCCCCCCCCCACCTACACTCACCTTTACTGGCTCCATCCCCGCCTCTTCGACCTCTCTGCCTCCTCTCCACCTATCCTCTCCTCTATCCGCCTCCCCCTCTCTCCCTATTTATTTCAGGAGCCTCTTCTGGGTCTCGGCCTGAAACGTCAAGTTTTCCTGCTCCTATGATGCTGCTTGGCCTGCTGTGTTCATCCAGCCCCACGCCTTGTTATCTCGGATTCTCCAGCATCTGCAGTACCTTTTATCTCTGAGCACAATCTATCGTGAGGCGGTATTGGAACTCAACATATGTAATCCATCACTGTGAATGCAGACTGCAAGAATTGTTTAAACACCTGCTGATTGGACTTCTTGGGCATGAAGGTAGTGTTAATGGATACTATTCAGCATTTCGATTGCCTGTTTTATAGCATTTCAGGTATGTTATATAATTTTCAAGTCATGAAACAAAGTGCACTCAACCCAAGTCTGTTTTAGATAATTACTTGGGGTCCACACATCTTTACTTTTGTACGTCATGTAACTGTGTATCATGGTACCTTACAAATTGAATGCAGCACTTTGCAAAATTCTAGGCCCACAAAACTTTATGCTGTAGAAGATATAACGCTGCTATCTCAGCTGAATTTATTACTGGACAAGTCTGATCCCAGACTGAAATCCAGCTTGAAAGATTTTTTTTTCCTGTTTTAACGAGGTCTTTCAGACGTGCAATGCTGCAGACCTTGTTTTAATGATAAAACAAATTTATTACGCAAAAGAAATGAAGATAAAACAGCATAAACTAAACAATTCACATTAACACATTAAAAGATTCCAAATCACACAGTAAAATATAATTCCTTTAATCCCTACAGGACCTACAACCCATTACAGAACTTGAATACCCGAAAGAATTCCCTTCTCTATCATAACATTTGATTTAATCATGGTTTCAGTTCCTGGCCTTGACAATCTGATATCTTCTTGATGTTTCATACATCTGAGCTTAGCCTTTCCTAGTGTCACAATTCCTTCATCGTTTTAACCAACCATTTTTCATTGGAGACTTTAAAACTAGACTTAGATCTTTCTTTCTCGAGGAACAAAGCAGGTCAGGCAGCATCAGAGGAGCAGGAACGTCAGCTGTTTTGTGTCCATACCCTTCTTCAGGACTAGGGAGGGGGCCAGGGAGCTGGGAAATAAAGAGAGAGGAGGGGTGGGGTTGAGGAAAGGTAGGTGGTGTTAAAATGGTTGGCAACTGCAATGCGCCAATGATTATAGTGTACAGAGCGCAGATGCTCCGCAAATCAGTCACCGAGTCTGTACTTCGTCTCACTGATGGAGAGGAGGCCATGTTGGGAGCCCTCCCCCGTCCCGCTCCCTTGGTGACATGTCCACCCTGGGCCGCGTCCAGTGTCACAATGATGCCACACGCAAACTCGAGGAACAACATCTCACGTTCCGCCTTGGGAGCCTACAGCCCAAAGGCCTCAACATAGAATTCACCAGTTTCAAAATCTCCCCACCCCTGGCCTCATCCCGTATCTGACACTCCCTCTCATTCCTTGCCTCCCTGACCTGACTCTACCTGTCCATCATCTTCCCCATCTATCCGCTCCACCCTTTCCACTGGCTAATCCCCCACTACCCCCTACCTGCATCCACCTATCATCGTCTCACCTACCTTTCCCAGCCTGACTCCTCCCTCTATTATTTCCTAGCTGCCTTCCCCATTCCCAGCCCTGATGAACGGTGTAAACCTGAAATGTTGACTTTCCTGCTCCTCTGATGCTGCCTGACCTGTTTTCTTCCAGCTCCACACTATTGACTCCGATTCCAGCATCTGCAGTTTTTGGCTATCTCACTTGCTCTAGAACATTTGTTTTAGACGTTCAGCTTCAGACAGCACTCTTGTAAACCACGCATAACTGAAACACAAGAGTTTTTCCTAAGCTGTGGATGTTTCCCTAATTAAAAGAGAATAAATCAATCTCTGGCTTACTGAAGTGAAAATTTAGTGCACAACTGTACTTTGCTTATGAAAACTCTCCCAATATTAACTGCTTCACATTAGCCTCCCAAAAACTATCTCTGACTATTTTTTAAAAAGAAGTCCCTGTGGCTGCTGTAATACTTACAGGATAATCAGTAAACCCATTCAGAGACACAGACCAAAACACACATACTACAAGCTCAATTGCAAACTCTAAATTGAATGATTGAAAAGGTAGATAAATCCCACGCATTGCATCACAAAGTCCTTAGGTTGTGAACAGGTTGTGTTCTGGAGTCCAATTGCAAGTCGATTTGTACAGAAGTCAAAGCACAGTGAAGGACGATGTAAAGCAGCTGTTTGTAAGAACTGGAAATGTCTCTTCGCCAGGTCTTTGAAATTACACCCCTGAATGGATTGTTCTCATGAGTACAAGCATTCGTAAGTCAGACATTCATAAATCAGGGACCCTTGTAAGCACCACATAATTCTATGTTGCCTGGCCTTTACAAAGCTACATTGTTAAGATTGGAGAGGCAGTAGGAATTTTGATAAAATTTGGGAAAAGACAGCTGGTTGCTTTTTTGTCATCCTCTTGAGCCTTGTATATTCAGCCTGATTCTCAATTGTTATCTTCTACCTAACACCCGTTATAAGCACACTTCTCTCTTCTCTATTATAATTTGCACCTCATTTCTCATCCAGAGAGCTCAGCATTTGTTTGCCACGGCTTTTCCTGGAGAAACACATCTTGGCTGTGCCTGAACTGAAAAGCATTTCAGAAATAGGGTAGAGCACTGCATCCTGTAAGAATGTAGAGTTTGAAGAAATTAGAACAGGTAGTCCTCATGTGACATTGTCCCATTTATCATTATTTTGTTTGCCTGTGTTTTCCTGGGGTCAGTTTCCTCATTATACCTGTTTATGTTATTGCCAGTTTCACGTTATACATCATCCATGTCACAGACAGCTGTATGTCAGTAGAGAAATGGTACTAGGAAAATAACTGGGTCTAAAAGCTGCCAAAGTGTCTTGGATCTTGTATGTCCTAGAGCCTTAAAAGTAGTGACTACAAAGATAGTGGAAGCGATGACCTTGTGGATCCTACTGTTAACTGCAGAAGGGAAAGAAGAATAACTGGAAACCATTGGCTCAATTAGCCCAACATCAGGATCAGGGAAAATGCTAGAACCTCTTATTAGCGATACATGAACAGGTATTTTGCCTGTTTCTTTTATGATTTTCTGAGTCAACATTGATTTTTATGATGTGCTGTGACTGAGATGGTAGAGTGCGCTGTTTCTCACTCAACATGAATTTAGATGTTTTATCCACTTGCAAATATGGCTGATTGTATGCTGATTTTATTTTTGGATATAGAATTAAAATATCCATTAATCAGGTTTCTAATAAACAAGATTGCTAATTTATTACAGAGCAAATCATATTCAACAAAGCTGTAAAACTGGTTATCTTCGGCATTTTGTAACATAAAAGCTTAATGTTTACCTCTCTAAGTAACCTAAAACACATGAGAAACCAGATAATGGAACAAAACAGATTTTTCTCTGCAGAGGTTCACTTTGGGCAAATAAAATTTTTGACCAAGAATTGTTCTTGAAGGCAAAAAAAAACAGTGTGGAATGTTCACATGGTTGTAAATCTGACATTCTGGCATGCATGAGAAGGTCACAAGACACGTGCAGTTATCTCTGGGGTCTTGGCAGATGCAGCTTGCTCAGGAAACACTATCTTGCAGCTGCACCTGAGGTTACTGTTGAATTTGACATGGAAGTTAAAACAAAGGTGCTTCAGAAGGGCAGAGAGTTCAGTTGGGAAGACTTTTAATCTTTGTGTTCCTATGTACCTGCTGTCCTTGTTGTTCTAGATGGTAGTGATTGTAGTTTGGAAAATGCTCACGAATGAGCCTTGGTGAATTTCTGCAGTGTATTTGTAGATGATACACGTTGCTACTCCTGTGCACTGGTGGTGGAGGGAATGGAAGTTTGAGTGTAATGCCAATAAAACAGGTTGATTTTGTCCACTGGCATCAGGCTTCTCAAGTGTTATTGTGGAGCTACGCTCATCCAGACAAGTGGGAAGCATTTGAACATAATGCTGAGTTGTACCTTGTGGGTGGTCTCTGGAGGGTCATGCTGCGGGATTCCTAACCTCTGACCTGCTCTTGGAACCACAGTCTTCACTGAACATTGTCCAGTTCAGTTTCTGGTCAATGATAAGACTCCAGAATGTTGATAGTGGAAGTTTAGTGATCTTAATGCCATTGAGCATCAATGGGTGCTGTCTGGATTCTCTCTTACTGGAGATGATTGTTGCATAACACTTCTGTGGCATGAATGTTACTTGCTTTGTGTCAGCCCAAACCTGGATATTGTCCAGGTATTACTGTATTTGGACATGGACTGCTTCAGTACCTGAAGAATTGTGAATGATGCTGAACATTGTGCAATCATCAGCGTACATCCCCATCTTCACCCTTGTGGTAGAGTGTAGATATTTGATGATGCAGTGCAAATGCTTGGGATGAGGACACTACCCTCTGAGGAACTCTTGCAATGATGTCCTGTAGCTGAAATAGCTGACCTTTCAACAACCACAGCATCTTCTTTTTTGCTTGTTATGACTCCAACCAGCAGAGAACTTCTAGCTTTCCATTTGCGTCTCTCGATGAGATATTCACTCAAATGTGTTTATGTCAAGAACAGTTATTTTCCCCTCACTTTGGAGTTCAAGTCTTTTTGTCCACGTTTGAACCAGATTATGGTGATCTTAAAGCTAGACACCCCTATCTAAGCCAAACTGACTGTGATTGAGCAAATGCTATTTGTAGCACTGTAGGTAACCATTGCATCGTTTTATTGATGATGAAGAGTAGACTCATGGAGCTGTAATCGATTGCATTGGATTTATCCTGTATTTTAGGTGCATAGGGGATACCTGGGCAGTATTCCACATGCCCAGGTAAATGCCACTGCTCTAGATGCATTGGAGCACTTGGCTAGGGACACAGCAAGTTCTGTAGCACAATTCCTCGGTGCAATTGCCAAAATGTTATCAAAACCTGTAGTTTTTGCAGGATCCAGAGGATCAAGCTATTTCTTTATATCCTGTGAAGTGAATTGAATTGACTGAAGACTGACATCTCTGATGCAGAGGTAAATAAAGATCCAGTGGCAGTGATTTAAGAGGATTTTTCAGAAAACAGAAAATAGATACATTGTAATTGGTAAGAAAAGGCCCAAGGGATGGAGCCACCATCTGTGGTTAACTATGACCATTAAAGGTTCTTTCAAACTAAAAGAGGAAGCGTTGAAATGCAAGAGCCACCAATTTTTATGATCCTCATAGAGACCTTCTCAAACGCAAATTGAAATTCCAGAAAGTGGCCAAAAGCCTCGTGCAAGATTTCAATGTTTAAGACCCTTACTGTGGCACACAAACTAAAAGCATCATTGACTAAACTCTATTTCAGTAGGTGACTTGTACTTTCAGCTACAGAAAAGATTCCTCATTTAGCATGGGGTGGCATGGTGACACAGTGGTTAGCACTGCTGCCTCACAGTGCCAGGGATCCAGTTCCACTTCAAGTCACTGTCTGTGTGGAGTTTGCACGCATTCTCCCTGTGTCTACGTGTGTTTCTTCCGGTACTTCAGTTTCCTCCCTTAGTCCAAAAATATGCAGTTTAGGTGGACTGGCCATGCTAAATTGCCCCATAGAGTCCAGGGACGTGCAGGGTAAGTGGGATGGCCATGATAAGAGCAGAGTTACAGGGATGCAGAGGGTCAGTGTAGACTTGATATGCTGAATGACCTGCTTTCACGCTGTAGGGGTTCTATGATTTAGAACAGCCAAAAATCCCTCTCCATTGTGTTACAAAGCTTGCACTTTTTGAGCCAGACACTAAGTGAAAAGAGAAACCAGAAGGGCAAGTTGAGAAAGGAAACTGATCCTCCTAATTTCTAAGGAAACTAAAACTGAAATTGGAAACCAAACAAAGTTGAAGGTGTATAAGAAGGACACAACCATCAAAGCTCAAACAATGATCCCAATGGTGAAGTATAGGTAGGCTGATGCAGAGAACAGCTAGACCCAGAGGTTAAGTATATGGGAGTAGTTGTTGCATAAACACTGAAAGAACTGCAGATGCTGTAAATCAGAAATAAAAACAGAAGTTGCTAGAAAAGCTCATAGGTCTGGCTGCATCTGATTTCACAGTTAATGTTTCGAGTCCGGTCAGTCCTGAGGAAGGGTCACTGGACCTGAAACGTTAACTCTCATTTCTCTTCGCAGATGCTGCCAGACCTGCTGGGCTTTTCCAGCAACTCATGTTTTTGTTATAGTTGTTGCAGTTGTTCTGTTACTTGAAGGTAAGCTTTGTTCGTCACAGCCTGGGTAATCTAAGTTGAGTAAGTTCTGCAGACACGTACCATCCTGGTGAAGAATGTGCCCCTGCAAGTTATAGTGGGTTTGCGTTCACGTCCCTTGTGGATTGAGCTAAATCCTCGAAGATAAGAAGCTGAAATTCTTCATGAAGCAAATAGTTTTTAACCACTTCATGATCAACTGAGTGGGCTGTCAAGCCAATTCTTAAGACCTGTCTTTGTTGTATCATCAATTTATGCTTTATAAACGAGTGCAAATTACCGATTAAAATTCATGTTTAGGTGCGGTAGATTCTGTGTTCTAAGAGTATAATGAATTTAGCATTTGCTTCAGTTGACTTTTGTATAGTAAAAATTATTGTGTTTGTTCTATGAAACCTCATGTCTTTATGGTTGCAGTGGAGAACAGGGATTTCAGTTTTCTGTTTTCTGGAGACACTTCATTCTCCAGAAACCAGTCCAAAATGATTCTCATTTTTTTTTAAACCAGATAACTTCTAACTCTCAAATTAACTTTCCCTATGTGGATTACCCTAAAGGTACTTCTCTGTTGTCAAATCTTGGCAATCTGCCAGCTTTGTTCAATCCCCTGGTTTGGCCTCTTGTTCTGTCTGTGAGGAGACTTGGTCTGTTCAAACCAAATGCAAGCTTTGTCCTCATTTTGGATGGGGAACAAGAGAGATTTGCCTTTCCTCTCTCGCAGGCTATCTTTCACTTTTCAGTGAGATCTTGCACATTGACTTTTTGTAAAGTTCATTATCACTGATATTTCTAGGGAAAGTTTTAAACTAAATCAGCACTGACTTAGTATGTATTCTTTCCTTCTCTAAGCCGTCGTTCATGACAGTGTGAATCACGTGAGTTTTGGATCCAGGCGGAAATACTAATTAACTGTCCTTTAGACTCCCAGCTTAGGGCCTTCTTGTGGTGCAGTTGTAGTGTCCCTACCTCCTGAACTGAGAGGCCTGATTCAAGTCCCACCTGCTCCAGAAGGGTATGAAAACGTCTTTGAACAGGTTGATTAGAAAAACAGGTTAATAATAATAAAAAAAAAGACTCCCAGCTTGAAGGGCTTGTGTTGCACAGTGGTAGTCTCCCAACCTCTGAGCCAAGAGGCCCAGGTTCAATTCCTACCTGCTCCAGAGGCAAGAATGTCTCTAAACATACTGATTAAAAATATCAAGACGCCTACCTTGGGTTGTTGTGAAACAGTGGCAGTGCCCCTATCTCTGAGTAGTGATTCCTGGGTTCAAGTCCCACCTGCTCCAGAGTGTGCTATAACTTCTCTCAAGAGGTTGAGCTGAAATTATGTAGAACTCCAACTTCATCTTATATTGAAACTAAATAGACAGTTTCAAATGTAACTGATAACAGAACTTTACATTCCTTAAGTTTCCCTGGGGTATGGTGACTAACTGTGTATCTACTATCAAGTCAGCTGCCATGTCATCGCTAGCTGGCGTGAACTTCTTGCACTTTATCGCCAGTAGACGTATTCTGAGACCACCCCTCCCCATTCCTTCATTTTAGCCAAATTAAAGGCATGCTGCCAAACTTCAACAATGTTATATCACCTTGAATTCATAGGAAAAGTGAGAAAGAATAAGGAAGAGGTAGGTTCTTTATCAACCTTTGGCCCAATATAATGGTGCCATAGTGGGAACATAGGAGTTGATCTTGAATCTGGAAGACTAAATCCATTCAACTGTACTTTGTTATTTTAAATTTCTATAGGACGTCAGCTGTAATGAGATACAGACATTACCACCACAGATTGGAAACCTGGAGATTTTAAGGGACCTAAATTTAAGGAGGAATCACTTGGTAACACTGCCAGAAGGTTAGTGTTTTTGCACTTTTTGGTAAGACATTTGCCTTTTTTTTTCCTTTAGTAGGAAGCATAAAGCATTTTGATACTTGCATGCCGTATTAACTTAACACATTGCATTGTTTTTTTTAAATAATTGTAAAGTGCATTCCTAATGGCTAAATTGACAGATGTGTTTATGTGATATCGTGTTGCGATAAGTAGATTAAAATAATCCATAATCCATTCTTGGTCAATTGTGGAGCAACTGATCTTGGCATGAGAGCAACTGCAGTTGGCGATGGTGCAATGGGGTGGTCACCACAACCACTCAGTTCTCATTCTCAGGCCTTGTTGGAGCCTCGATCCAAACATGGACAAAATAGCTGAATCCCCCTGAGGTGAAGTGGGACGTGTGGAGGCGGGATGCTCAGGTTTTTGCATGCTACTTCCACTGTTTATGTTTGACCTCTTTCGGAACTTAATGGAGACACTTAAAATGAGTGGCTCCTTGGACGAGGCTTCTTCAAATTGAACGTTCTTGAGGTAGAGATCCCATATATTATTGGGAGGATTGAATTTTTTTCTAGGGAGGTTCTGAGGCAGTCCTCGAAGTGTTTCCCCATCTGCTGATAACTATTTGCCATGAAAAAGCTTGCATAATAGAGAGTTTGCATGCAGCCAGTGTGGCCCATAGAACAAAACTGACTGATGCTGACTAGAGTCTTGATACAGGAGATGTTTGCCTGAGTGGGGGCATTGATATTTGAGCGCCTATCCTGTTGGTGGATTTTTATGATTTTGCAGAGACATCACTGGTGATATTTCTTAAGTGATTAGTAGTGTTTACTAGACGTTGTCCTTTTCTCTAAAGCATGCTGAAGAGCTAGTAACATTGTTCCCTTATAGACCAAGCAGATTGGTATCTGATATGAGCCCTTTGTTATCAAACACACTGTCCCCTCAGATGGATAAAGACTGTGCTGGTACACTGGAGGCAATGTTGAATTTTATTGATGACTGCTGTCCCGATACTCCTAATGTGCAGGAATTGATCTGCATTATCCAGCAGGTCAAAAAGAACCTTGATGATTGGGAGCAGTATGTGGCAAGAACATGCTGGTAGAGGACCTTTATCTTTTGAGTGTTCAATCGCAGTTCCATTCTCTCTGTTTCCTTAAATGCATTGACAACAGTTTGGAGTTCAGCCAGGGAGCAGGCTGCCCTAGACCTGCTTTTAACCAACAAGATAGGATTAATTATATACCTCATAGTGGAACTGCCCCTGAATAGTATTGTCATAATTTGATTGAGTTTTACGTACAGTTTGAGGGCGAGAAGTGTGGGTCCAAAACTAATGTCTTGAATTTAAACAAGGGTAATTATGACAGCATAAAAGGAGAGCTAGTGAAAGTGAACTGGCAGTTTTGATCAAGGGTCAAGTATGTAGAAATGCAGTGGCAAAGATTTAAGCGGATATTCCAGAAAGTGCAAAATAGATATATTGCAAAATTAATAAAACTTTTAAGGGATAGACCTGCCACATGGTTAACTGAAAAAAGTCAAAAACAGTATCAAACTCAAAGAAAGACATAAAGTTTTCTAAAGATGGGTGGCAGATCAGAAGATGGGACAGAATTTTTTAAAAAAAAACAAAGAATTTCTAAAAAAAAAAATTGATGAGAAGGGAAAAATTAGAATATGAGAGAAAGTTAGCTAAAAATATAAAATAGGAAAAGTTCCTTTGGATATTTAAAAAACAAATGGTAATGGATAAGGAGATGACAAACAAATTGCAAAAACAATTTCTGTAACCTGCATTATGAAGAATACAAGCAGCATCCCAAAAATAGCTGTAAATCAGCAACTGAAAAGAAGGGAGGAACAATGAGTGAGTGGAAAATTAACAGGGACATATGAGAATGTCAAGTTGAGCTGAAAGTCAGGTTATCCATAACCTTTTTGAATTGTGAGACAGATTTGAAGCGCCAGCTGGCCTGCTCTTGTTCCTTGTTCATATGTTTGTTCTAGTCTCACTTGCCTCGGAGGCGTGTCACAGCCAAACAGAAACAGGCCACAAGTTGTTGGTGACTGGAAGATGTGATGTGCTGGCAGTGCTGTTATCTGAAAATATGTCAGGAGCAACCAAAGTTAAGAACAGAGAGTGGGAGGCAAAGCCAGAGGAAAGCAAGACCAAGAGAAGGGCAACGCAAGGAGACAATGCCAAGAGGAAAAGCTGGGTATGGTAGGGGAAAAGATGACAATGTTAAACCCGAAATTGAACAAACAGGTCATAATAAAACAAATTTCAATTGAAATAACATATGTGGGGCACTATAAAGTACAGACTACCTATCCCATTTGTAACTTTAGAATACAAAATGTTCTTCAAAATGTCTGCCTTTTGAAACGGTTTAAGTTATTTTTAAACTTAATGTTATGGTTGCTATTTATAGAGACTGGAACTGAAATCCTAAATCATTTATATTTAACAAGTATTGGATTGGACTGTGACCACTAAAATAAATGTTTTGAAATGAAGAAGTTTTCATTAATTTGAAACTTTCTACAAAGTCCAGTTGGACCATGGTGACTTTACCTTTGCCCCAGATAGGGTGACAAGTTTGTCCTGTTGGAGTAAGTGTAACCAAATCTCATTATCACTAACATAAATGTAAATAAACCAGGAAAAACATTTTTATGCAGCATATCTTTAAGATCAGGAATGCACTGTGTGCGAGTGGTTGAAGTAGATATAATTGAGCTTTGAAAAGATTGTTTGATCTGCAAATGAAAGAAATTTTAGAAAAAGGCCAAAGGGAAGCTTAGGGATTATCTGAGTTGCTGCTGCAATGAACCAACAAGTACGTACATTACAGTTTGAATGATGACTTCCTGTGCTCTATCCATTCTATGAACTATAGTAGAATAGTTGATAATGGAGAAACTCAGCAGGTCTGACAACCTCTTGTGGCAAAAGAAACTGTCAGTGTTTCGAGTCCAATATGATTCGACTTTGGCATTACCTCTGCTTTTCAGTGTATAGGTGCTGCCAGATCTAAGGTTTTCAACTGCTATCTTTATACCAGCATGAATTGGTGGGGAGGAATGACAATCTATATGACCTTCTTCCTGTGTATTACTATGTATTCTGTATGATAGTTAAAATGTCTAAAAACAACGAGAAAACAAAATGACTTCACTATTGTATCTCAGGCTTGTAAGAAATTCAAAATTTTGTTATTTAACTGGTTAAAATCACTGAGGTAACTCGCTCCAAAATATTCAGTTATAATAACAAACAAGCTATGTACATGAAACTGCTTAGAAAGATTTTAACATGAACTGAATTTGAATTGGAGTACAAAATGTGGAAAATAAATGATGAGCGAACTTGGGAGCAGGAGAGAGCCTATTCAATTAAGCCTGGAAGGTAATAATAAAGTGTGTGACAAAGGTGGTTGGTGGGAGAATGAGATCTAGAGCTTTGGAGCTTGTAATGGCTTCTAGAAGTTGTAGTTTGATAATTTGATAGCATTAGCCTTAGAATACAATGCGTACAGTTGTTTGTCGTCCATTAGATATCGAGGTTATATTGCACATTGGCTCATGGATGCTGTATAGCTGAGAATCACAGTTTGCCGCATAGCACTGAGGACAGTGAACTCGGTGCCAGTAATGTTTGTGAAAAAATGTGTTGGATCATGTCATGGGATGGGATGAGAAAAGAGCTGCAGTGATAACTGGAAAAAAAATCCGAGTTGCTGAATCTTATGTGTGGTAAATTTATAATTTATAGGCAAGTGAGGAAATGCTCATGGTAGCTGTAACACAGACCTCTTTGGATTGGAATTTATGCTAAATTTTGTATATTATGGTAAATAACTAGGAAAGTTAGAAAATAATGAACTATGAATGGAAAATGTACATGTAAAATCCGGCATGGAAGAAAAGTTGTTGCTCTACTTTGTGTCAAAGATAGTACGCTTGTCAGGTTCAGTATGCACAGCAGACACTTGTAATTTCTTGAGTGTTTTTATAGGCAGATGCCTTAAATTGTCTTTTGCTGGTCCAAATGGAATGACTCATTAGTTAGAGTAAATGTGTTTCAGAATTTGTGAAGTCGATTCACAATTTGAGCTAAAAAATTTGAATTTTCCAGTAATTGAAATTAAGCAAGGTTAAAAAGACAAAATTCCTGTTGGGTTTATAATAATTTTAAATTTAATTATTTTGTTTTAAGCTGTGCTGAATTAAGTTATTCTTAAGAGTAAATTGTATACCTGGGGCAATTTTAGCCCTAAACCATTCTTTGAAGTCAGTAGGAGACATCTTTGTCGAATATGGGTTATAGTGATGTTTTTTAAAAACATCTTAGTGAGGTTTGCTTTTCAAAGATTAATTTGACTCTGCGATCTAGCTTTCTTAAATGTAATAAAATTTTCAAATGTTGAAGACATGCTGTAATGTTGTCCTACGGAGGACTCAACTGGCAGGACACCATACCTATTGTGTAAATCAATGACTTAGTTTACTGCTTTGTTAGAGCTTGCAGATTTGCCGCTCGTGCGATTAGACATCTCCTGTAATAAAGTGACAACAATTCCAGTCTGTTACCGAAACCTCCGGCATCTCCAAACAATCATTTTGGACAATAATCCCTTGCAGTCTCCGCCTGCGCAGGTACGACCTCCAAGAAAATGATTTGTTTTTATTGTTAACTTTATATTTCAGACTTAACATTTCACTCATTGATTTATAAATCACGCGCAAGATATCACTGAATGTTGGTAAATTAATGAGAACAGCTTTTGTTGTTTTATGACACATGGCAGTTTTGACTTATCTACAACTAGAATTTAATGGATTTGGATTTCTTTTTAACCTTTTCTGTCAGTTCAGAGATACAGTTACACATATCTGGACAGTTAATTGTCAGGTTTCTGTTTTTTAAATTTGATTTTATTTCTGGAATTGTCAAAATGCACAATTGAATGGCTTTTTCCTACCATCAAATCACCTGTGGTACTTTTACCTGTTATCCATCACCACTAAATCACCTGTGTTCTCCAGTTAATCAAATTACATTCAGTGCCCAGGAAGGACAATGCACATCACTAAAGGTGACGGAGAGAGCATTCCACACACTGCAGTGTCCACCTTTCTCTGAAAGCATCGAGTATTTGTGAACGTTGTATGTTTCCTGTCCAGTCATACCCAGGCAAAATATTAATTGCAGAAGCAGGGCAGGTCATTGCTCTTAAATTGGTGCAGACCAACAAAGAGGTTCTCTGTCTTGCCCACATACCTCTGCACTGGCTGCCAAAAGTTCAGGAGCATGGGACTGAAGTGCAACCAAAAGCACAACGAAAGACTGTTCAAATAACTAAAAAGAGGGTGGAACTGCCCACAACAAATATATACATGCTCCATGCATAGAACTAGAAAATTTTCAGATTTCCTTCGCTGATAATCATTAATATCATCTGACTATAGTTAGCAGTTTGAAACTCATTCAACACTGCCCTCTCACTGATTGTTCTTGGTTCTGTTTGCTGTCTCATTCCTACTTTTCTTTACTGTCCTTTGAGTCTGTTTTACCAGATTTACAAAAATGCCTGTCTGTCTTTTGGCCTTCGGTCAAGGGAACACAGCAAAATGATTGTAATCTGCCTTTTCCTAATGATTTCTGGTGGACTTATGCTATATTACTTGCAGCCTTTTCCTGTTCTTCGTGAAGTTCCAGCAATTGTAGCTTGTTTTGTCATTTTGCAGATGCCTTGAGTTTTAAATGTTCTTTTAGTTTTAACAGTCTTTAAGATCTCTTTAAAGATTTATGCTTTTCTTTTAGATTTGCATAAAGGGGAAAATCCATATATTCAAATACCTGAATATTGAAGCATGTAAAAGCGTTCCGGACATGCCAGAATATGATCGAACAAGACCAGTTGGATTTAGTTCATGGTTGGTAATGAAACTTACCAATGTAAACTTGGTTAAATTTAGTAATGACAAAAAATGTTTCACTTGCTTTGGTACTTAGTTTATATATCTTAAGAATCCAGTGTCTTAAATGACCCCATGTGCAGGAAATGCTCCCAGCTGCAGAAGCTGGAGCTCCGGGTCTTGGAGTTTGAGCAGTGGTTGGAGACAGTGTGGCAAATCCATGGGCTGAGAGTTACGTGGATAGCATGTTTAGAGCAGTGGTCACACTGCACCTCAGGGGACTAGAGGAAAGAAGTAACCACCAGACAGTCCAGAAAGGACAGGCAGGTACTACAGAAGTCCTCTGGGGTCCCACGCACTAACTGGTATTCCATTTTGGAAGCTGACGAGCGTGCTGGTACCTTGGAGAAATGTAGTTAGAGCCAAGCCTCTGGTATCATAAACTGCTTGACGGTACAGGTTTGCGGGGTGGGGGAGGAAGAAAAGAAAAGCAGAAGTGATAAGGGATTCTTTAGTCAGCAGGCATTTCTGTGGTCGAAGACGTGACTCCAGGATGTTGAGTTGCCTCGCTGGTGCCAGGGTCAAGGATGTCACTGAAAGGCTTCAGGGCATCTTGAAATGAGAGGGTGATAAGTTAGATGTTGTGGTATATGTTGGTACCAACGATATTGGCAAAGTAAGGAATGAGGTCTTGCATCAAGAATTCGGGGAGCTAGGAAGTAGATTAAAAACCTCATTGATTGTAATCTACAGATTACTCCCGGTGCCATGTGCTAGAGAGTTTAGAAATGGGAAAATAGGACATATGAATGTGTGGCTGAAGACTTGGTGCAAGAGGGAGGGTTTTAGATTTCTGGATCACTGGGACCATTTTTTGGGGAAGGTAGGCCATGTGCAAATGAGATGGTCGACACCTAAACCATGTTTGGACCAATATTCTTGCCGGTATATTTGCTAGTGCTTTTGGGAGAAGTTTTTAAACTAGTCCGGCAAAGTGAGGGGACACAGAATATCGATAAAACAGAGACGCATCGTGCTGCAACAAAGGGAGCAAGTCACAGTGAGTTCAGCTATGTTGAGTGTCAAGAGAGTAAGGCAAGTCTGAATGATCTTTATTTAATGTTAGGAATGTAATAGGTTGACTGATCTGTTAATTCTGTGGATTGACACATTAAAGTATGGTAGTGTTGCCGTCACAGAAACGTAGTTGAGGGAAAGGCTGGGCTGGCCACTTAAAGATCCTATAGCCCGGAATGTTAGGCGAGACAGAGGAGGATGTAAAAAGGATGGTGGTGTAGCACTATTAATTAAGGAGTCAGTTACTGCAATCAGGAGAAATGATATCTTGGAAGGGTGCTCAAATGAGGCCTTGTCAGTCGAACTTAGGAATGTTAAGGGAGCAGCTACTTTGCTGGGAGTGTATTACAGGCCCCCGAAGATGCAGCAGGAAATGGAGGAGTGAATATGTAGAAAGCTCACAGAGATGTGTAGTATAATTGGGTAATTATACTGTCCTAACATAAATGTGCCCAGGTTAATTTTTATTTGTATCAATACATAGAAGGCCCAAAAGGGGGCTGCACAGTGCTGGATTTGGTTCTGGGGAAGGAAGCCATACATGTGTTCCACGTGGCAGTGAGGAAACATTTTATTGATAGCAACCACAATGCTGTATTGTTCAAATTTTTTTCTGGACAATGAAAAGGATGGCCTGCAAAAGACTGTTTTGGACTGGGGAAGGCAGATTGTGTTAGAATAAAGCAGGGTCTGGCCACAATAGACTGGGAACAGCTCTTTTTGGGTAAGTCTGCAATGGAGCAGTTGAGGGTAAAGGATCTGGGGAGAATACAGACCCTTCATGTACCCTTAGGGGGAAATGAACAAGCAGTAAGTTCAGAGAACCCTGGACATCTAGGACAATTCAGAACTGGATGAGGAAGAAGAGTAGGGCTTTTAGTAAGTCCAAAGGGAGCGATTCAGCTGCAGCCATGGAGGAGTTCAGGAAGTACAGGAGGGAACTTAAAGCAGTTATGTGAACAAAAAAGGGGTATGAAAAAGAACTTACAAACAGAATCAGGGAAAATCCTAAGGTATTTTACATATACATTAAAGGATGAGGTTAAACAGGAATAGAGTAGATCCCATTAGCGACCAAGGGGGCAACTTGTGTGTGAAGCTGCAGGATATTGGAAGGGTGATGAATGAATGCTTCTCTTTGGTCTTCACTGTGGGAAAGGAGAACGTAGGTACAGAATTCAGGGAAAGGGGCTGAGAGGAACTTGCACAGTTTGACATCGGAAATGGCGAGGTTTTGGAGGCTTTGTTGGGGTTAAACATAGACACATTCCCTGGTCCAGATTAATTGCATCCCAGGCTGCTGTGGGAGGCAAGGCAGGAATTTGCAGGAGCTGTGACACAAATTTTTAATTCCTCGCTGGCCACACGTGAAGTACCAGAAGACTGAAGGACGGCAAATGTGGTTCCGCTTTTTAAGGAGGGTGGTAGAGATGGACCAGGTAATTACAGACTGGTGAGTCTCATGTCAGTGGTGAGGAAACTGCTCGAGAAAATTCTGGAGGAGTGAATTAATACTTGGCAAGGCATGGGTTAATTAGGGACAGCCGGCATGGCTTTATCAGAGGGAACTCATGCCTAACTGAAAATGTGATCAAGTGTGTGGATGAGGGATGTTCAGTCATATGGGTTTTAGCAAAGCTTTTGACAAGGTCCCATGTGGGAGACTGATTGAGAAGGTTAAAGCCCATGGAATTGAGGGAAACCTGGCGAGATGGATCAGAAACACGCTTAGCAATAGGACACAAAAGGTAGTTGTAAAATGCTGTCTGAGTGACTGGAGACCGGTGTCCAGTGGTGTAATAAAAGAATCAGTCCTCGGACATTTATTGTTTGTTGTATACATAAATGATGTAGGTGAAAATTTTGGGGGGCATATTAAGCAAATTTGCAGCTGACACCAAGATTGATAGATGGTTAATAGCAAATAAGAATGGGCAGAACAGTGGCTCAGTGGTTGGCACTGCTGCCTCATAGCGCCAGGGACCCAGATTCAATCCCAGCCTTGGGCTGCTGTGGAGTTCGCACATTCTCCCCGTGTCTGCCTGGCTTTCCTCCAGGTGCTCCGGTTTCCTCCCACAGTCCAAAGATGTGCAGGTTAGGTGGATTGGCCAGGCTAAATTGCCCATTGTGCCTCGTGTGCAACATGCAGGGATAAGATGGGGATAGGTCTGCGATGCTCTTCAGAGGGTTGGTGTGGACTTGATGGGCCAAATGGCCTGCTTCTACACTGTAGGGATTCTATGAAGATGGTTGTAGGCTACAGAAAGATATAAATGGGTTGATCAAATGAGCAGAGCAGATGGATTTAGTCCTGATACGGAGAGGTGAGGTACTTTGGAAGAAGAAGCAAGATGAGGGAGTTTTTAATTAATGGGGGCACACTGAGTAGTTTAGAGGAACAGGGATCTTGGGGTAATTATTCACAGTTCCCTGAAGTTGGCAGAGCACGTGAATAGAATAGTTAAGAAGGCATATGGGACACTTGCTTTTATTGGTCATGGCGTAGATTATAAGGGCAAGGAGGTAATATTGGAACGAAAACAAAGTTGCTGGAAAAGCCCAGCAGGTCTGGCAGCATCTGTGAAGGAAAAACGAGTTAGCGTTTCGGGTCTGGTTACGTTAACATTAACTCTGTTTTTTCCTTCACAGATGCTACCAGATCTGCTGGGCTTTTCCAGCAACTTTGTTTTTGTTCACGATTTACAGAATCCGCAGTTCTTTTGGTTTTTGAGGTAATATTGGAGTTACACAGAGCGTTGGACAGGCCGCAACTCGAGTACCATGTGCAGTTCTGGTCACCTCACCACAGGAAGGAATAGTAGCACTGGAGGGGGGACAGAAGCTGTTCACCAGGATGTTGCCTGGGATGGAGAAATTGAGCAATAAGGAGAGGCCAGGTAGGCTCAGATTGTTTTCTTTAGAGCAGAGAGGACAGATGGGAAGCACGTTTGAGGTGTATAAGATTGAGAGTGTGGACGGAATGATTAGAGAGCAGTTGTTTGCCCTTGACTGAAGAAGTAGTGAGGGGCAGGAGATTGAGGGAATTTGGGAAATAAAATCATTTTCACTCAGCAGGTGGTGGGAGGCTGGAAACCTTGCAATCTTTAAAAAATATTTGTGTACGAAATATCAAAATATTTAAGGATGTGGGTCAAGTGCAGAAAATTGGGATTAGCGCAGTTTTAGCGATAGTTATTGCCAGTGCAGACTTGATAGTCCGAAGGATCTTTCTGCACAAATGTATACTTTATCACAATACGGTACTGTTAATAACTGGAATTTGGTTTTAGCCAAAGAACTTCGTATCTGTAATTTGAACCATCTGTGATGAGTGACTTGAAACCTGTTTATTGTTGAATTATTAAAATCTTTCAATTGACAGAGCAAATAAGTGAATAATTCAAGGCTGAGGTAATGACTAATGAGATTTTTCTCAAAGAAAACATTTGTGTTTAGAGATTTCTTCAAAGGGGAGAGAATCAAAATGGCTAGAATTAATGTCCAGTAACATGGTGTGTTAGCATTCTGATTCATGATCCTAGTTCTCAGCCTTTACTTGGAAGAAAGCAACCCTACAATCGGACGCAGGGTAAAAATGCCAGATTCGCACCCTTGATTAATGTTCTTTATAGCCTTCAGAAAGTACAAATGTGTCAACAACAAGTAAAGGCAAAGTCACAAGCAAAATACAGCGAATACTGGAAATGTGAAGTGTGAAAATACTCAGCAGGTGTTATAGCATTCATAGAGAGAGAAACAGAGCTAATGTCTTGGGTTGATTGTCGATTGCCAGATACGGGTTCTGATGAAAGGTCATTGATCAGAAATGTTAATTGTTTCTTTTTCCATAAATGTTGCCTGATCTGCTGAATTTCCAGCTTCCTCTGATTTTACTTGAGAACAGGTCAGCTGGTATGCACCAGCACTGAATCCATTGCATTAATTCACTGTTTAGATTCTCAAAGACTGAGTATGGGGGAAGAAGCAAGTAAAAAGTAGATATCTGTTGTATTAGGCATTCCAACATCAAAATGTAACGTATTCTAAAAATATAGTGGAGTTCCCCGCTTCATTTCTGAAGTCATTTAAAATATGATAAGTTAAATAATGTAGCTGAATGATTTTACATTTTTAATGTTGCTTATAACTGGACCAGGCAGCAAAGAGCAGAAAATAACATGTAATATTTGATTGATTTGAAAAGATGAAATGCTGAATTTTATCCAGTGTATAAAACAATCCAAAGTTATTTCCAGTTGTATTTCACAGCAACTTGCAGAGATCCACGAATGGAGGGAAGAGAGGAAATATCACTCCTTTATTTGAAAGAGAAGACAGAAAGCAGGAAGCAACAAGCCCGTTCTCTTAACATGTTTCATAGAGAACATGTTGAAGCTACTATTCAAGAACTTACAAGAAGGGCTCTTGGATAAAAACTGAGTTAGGAGATTACGTTTCATCCAGGGCACTGATGAGACCACACCTGGAGTCGTGCATACAGAACTTATCACCTTATTTAAGGGAGAATGTTAAATATGTTACAAGCAATTTCGAGAACGTTCACCAGATCCGTAACTGGAATGAGTGGCTTGTCTTGTGAAAGGTTGGACAGGCTAGGCTTGTTTTTGGTGTAGTTTGGAAGATTCAAAGGTTGCTTAATTGAAAGATCCAATATCCTGCGCAGTCTCAACAATGTGGTTGTGGGGACATTGTTTCCTCTAATGGAAGATTCCAAACTGGGGGGCCACTGTTTAAAAATAAGGAGTCTCCCACTTAAACAGAGGTGAGGTGAATTTTTTTTTCTCAGAGTTGGAAGTCTTTGGAGCTCTTTTCCTAAAAAGGCAACTGGAAGTAGAATCTGTGGAAACATTTAAGGCAGAGGTGGATAGATTCTTGCTAAACTAGGGATGGAATGTTATCAGATGTAGGCAGGAATGTGGAATTTGAGATGGCAATCAGATTAAACACTATCTTATCAAATGGCAGAGCAGGCCGAAGGGACTGAATGGTCTATCTCCACTTTTTGTTCGTATGTAGGCTCAGGTTGATAAGTCGCATGAAAACAGAACTGGCTGAAGTGAATTGGCAAATTAGGTTAAAGAATGGGTCAACAGAGGTACAATGGCAGATATTAAGGGGATATTTCAGAATTCATGGAATAGATATATTCCAACAAGTAAAAAAATTCCAAGAGACATGTTTTTTGAGGGATTGGATGGGGTCCTTGGAGGTGGGTGGGAGAGAGAGAAATAAGAACTGAGAGAGCAGGTGGAGTGAGGATTAGCTATAACAACAACAAAAACACAGTTTTCTGCGCAGGATATTGCTGGAAAAGCTCAGCAGGTCTGGCAGCATCTGTGAAGAAAAAAATCAGAGTTAACGTTTTGGGTCTGGTGACCCTTCCTCAGAACTACAAAGTTCTGAGGATCAACTGTTGCTATCTCAGAATTGGTGACCCCTAACTTTCTGTGCATGTCATCACCCAAGTCCCAGTCCCCACTTTGGGAATTCTTGTCCTAGAGTCTTAAAAGAAGTGGCTAGTGAGATAACTGATGTATTGATTTGAAGTTTTCAACACTCCCTAGACTTGGGGGAAGTCCGAAAACAAATTAAAGTAAACCATAGCAACATGTGATACTAAAACCTAATTCTAATTTCTGATGAAGGGTCTAGGCCCGAAACGTCAAGTTTTCCTGCTCCTATGATGCTGCTTGGCCTGCTGTGTTCATCCAGCCCCACGCCTTGTTATCTCGGATTCTCCAGCGTCTGCAGTACCTTTTATTTCTAATTCTAGCTACGGCTTTTCAAGTATATAAACTCAGCACTAAGTGCAACATAACACAGAATGTGACTTAAAATAGAATGCTGGGAGTTAATTGATTAAGGGAGGGCGGGAGAAAGGAAAAGAGAACTCCTTTGCTTTTGTTTTTTGGAACTTCTGCCTCCAGGAATTGATTTTTACTCTGATATAGGGGAAGAAGCTAGTAATATGGTGAGTAAGTGGTAAATGACTAAGATTTATTTAGCTCTCAAGGTTCTAAATAATGTAGGGACTGGTGGTAAGGTTAAGAAAATATTTTGTGTAGCACTGTTGATGTTGGAATTGTCCAGATTTTGTGGACAGATATACCTGGACACTATTCTATATTGCTAGGTAGATACCAGCATTGTAGCTGTACTGGGGCAGCTTCACGAGCTGTGTGGCTAATTCAGGAGCATGATTCTAGGGTATTATTGCTAGAAAATTGACCTGAACCATTGCCTTTGCAGTTGTTTTTAATTCACATATAGGATGTGAGCATCTCTGGCTAGGCCAGCACTTATTGCCCATTTCTAATTTCCAGTTCCTTCAGTTCGATATCATGTCATGAATCAAATTTGCTGAAGTTGGCATCTCAGAGGCTGGGAACCTCTGGAGTTGGAGGCCAAGGTGGATTTGGCACGTATGGCTGAAGGTTGTTGCATATGTTTCAGCTTTACCTTCTGCCCTAATGAGCTGGGCTCTCCTTTCATTTAGCATGGGGTATTTGTGGAGCTGCCATGGAATTGTTTAACTGTCTGCCACCATTCAGCACTGAACTGGCAAGGCTATGGAACAAAGATTGGATCTATTAGATGTGGAATTGCTTAACCCTTGGGGTTTCCAGGCACAGGTATTGCTCAGTGTAATTGTGATTCCCTGATCACTTGTCTCAGAGTCTCCCACTTGGGATTCCACAGGGTCCCCATATGCAACTCTTATCTACAATGCAGAAATGACTGTATGGCCACAGGAAAGACTGAGCCATCATTCCCTCCCAGATACAGGGAAAACATTGTTGGCCAGTAGTATACTTGGTATTCAGTGACTAGACATGATGATACATTTCTGATGAAATTCTCGATGTTCTCTGAGAGGTTTGTATATCATGACAGCTATTGCTTGCACTTTCTGGTCACACACAGTAATGAATAAGCTCAAGGAAAATTAGAAACTATTGGAGAGACTTGCCACATCTGGCAACATCTGAGGAGAGAGAAACATAGTTAACGTTTTGAATTCGAAGTGACTTTTTGAAATTCATGACAGATATAGTCATAGCATTGTACAGCACAGAAACAGACCCTTCGGCCCAACTTGCACATGCTGACCCTATATCCTAAATTAGTCTAGTCCCATTTGGCCCATATCCTTCTAAACCTTTCCTATTCATGTACCCATCCAGATGCCTTTTTAAATGTAATTGTACCAGCTTCCATCACTTCGTCTGACACACACTATTCTCTGCATGAAAAAGTTGCCCCTTAGATTCCTTCCCTTCTCACCTTAAACTTATGCCCTCTAATTTTGGACTCCCCTCCCCCGGGAAAAAAACCTTGGCTATTCACCCTATCCATGCCAGTAATGATTTTATAAATCTCTATAAGGTCACCTCTCAGCCTCCAATGCTCCAGGGAAAATAGCCCTAGCCTATTCAGCCTCTCCCTATAGCTCAAACTCTCCATCCCTGGCAAAGCCCTTGTGAATATTTTCTGAACTTTTTCAAGTCTAACAGCATCTTTCAAACAGCAGGGAGGCCAGAACTGAAAGCAGTGTTCCAAAAGTAACCTAACCCATGTCCTGTAGAGCTGCAACACGACATCCCAACTCCTATACTCAATGCACTGACCAGTAAAGGCAAGTCTACCGAACACCTTCACTACCCTGTCTGCCTGCCACTCCACTTTCAAGGAACTATGAACGTGTACCCCAAGGCCTCTTTGTTTGGCAACACTCCCCAAGGCCCTGTCATTAAGTGTATACATCCTGCCCTGATTTGCCTTATCAAAATGCAACACCTCACATTTATCTAAATTAAACTCTGATCAAGGTCCTGTTCGTGTCTCCAATTTTAGTGATATCTGCAAACTTACTTAGCATTCCTCCTACATTCACGTCTAAATCATTTATATAAATGACAAAAAGCAGTGGTTCCAGCATTGATCTTTGCGGCACAACGCTGGTCACAGGTCTCCAGTCCGAAAAACAACCCTCCACCATCACCCCCTGTCTCTTAGCTTCCAGCCAATTTTATATCCAAATGGCTAGCTCTTCCTAGATTCCAGGTGATCTAACCTTGCTAACCAGTCTACCATGTGGAACCTTGTCGAACGCCTTGCTGAAGCCTGTATAGACAATGTTCTCCGCTCTGCCTTCGTTAGTCTTCTTTGTTACTTCAAAAAAACTCAATCAAGTTAGTGAGATATAATTTTCCACACACAAAGCCAATGACCATCCCTAATCAGTCTGAAGAAGGATCACTCAACCCGACATGTTAACTGATTTATCTCAGCAGATGCTGCCCACCCTGCTGAACTTTTCCAGCTATTTCTATTTTCATTCCTAATCGGTCTTTTCCTCTCCAAATTCATGTAAATCCTGTCCCTCAGAATCCCCTCCAACCAGCTTACCCACCACTGACTTCAGGCTCATCGATCTCTCGTTCCCTGGCTTTTCCTTACCGCTTTGCCTAAATAATGGCATCATAAAAGCCAACCTCCGGTCTTGTAGCACTTCACCTGCGCTGTCGATGGCGCACACATCTCAGCAAGGGATCCATCAATCACTTACCTAGTTTCCCACAAAGTTCTGGGATACACCTGATCAGGCATGGGGATTTATCCATCTTTGTGTTTTCAGACATCTAGCACCACCTCCTCTTTAATATGGGCACTTCTCAAGATTTCACTGTTTATTTCTCTACGTTCTGTAGCTTCCAAATCCTTCTCCACAGTAAACATTGACAACAAAATATTCATTTTGTATCTCGCCCATCTCCTGCAGCTCTACGCACAGATAACCTTGTTGATCTTTTAAGGGATCTTATTCTCTCTCTAGTTACTCTTTTGTAGTTAATTTATTTGTAAAATTTCTTTGGATTCTCCTTAACCCTATATGACATCTGAAACTTTATTTCAGATCTCAAGCATTTGCATTACTTTGCTTTTAAATGAGTGAAATGCCTTTTCAAAACATCCAGTAGCTTTTTTTTTAATAATTCCAATCTTTGTATCTATGACACTGACTTGAATAAAAAGGATCTGTGTAATCATTGGCATTTGCAATTTGTATAGGGTAGGTTTTAAAACTACAATTAACTTAAAGAATACATTTTTCTCTACGCTTCCATCGTGAGCATCACCTGGGTAGAGCATAGCAAGGACGACACAGGGCAACAGTGGGATCAAGTGACCTAAAAGAAAAAAAAAAAATCAGCTTTTTCTTTCACTGAATTCAGTGGAGGTAAAACCAGGGTTTTGCATTTAGTGCTCAAAATATAAAACAGTTGTGGACAAATTTGGTCCCATACCCCCCAAAGTGACCAGGAAAGAGCAATTCACATGGATCACCATTCAAATGGAAACATCTTTGGGGAAGTGCTCTTTCAGTCACAGATTTTGTCTCCTACTGCTCCAAGCACAGGCTGTTTCTCAGTTGTGTTTGCCATTAATATGATGACGGGTGGGAACACAGGATCAAACCAATAAGTGACTGTAGAAACTCTGAGAAAAGGTGGCTGCAGTGAGGATATCATTGGACTTGTTCTCAACTAAGTTAGTGTTGGAAGCAGGTGGTGATTGGGAGGGGGCTGGAGTAATTAATGCTGGGGGTTCAGTCTCAGGTTTGCTGTTGGCCAAGTCTGGAGCGGTGTGGTTAAGGCCATCAGCTGGGTCTGTTTAGATGTGGTATTGGTTGGATTCTGGGTCATAGATTTGCCATCAGCCATGCCTGGGGCTGTTGTCAACTGCATAAGAGGAATGAAGATGGCTGTGGGAGAAGGACGATGATGGCTGTGGGGAAAATGAAAGAGGCTAAGGTGGTGAAGAAGGAGGCCGCAAGGAAGGTGGGGACAATGATTGCAGTTGGAAAAATGCAAGGGTGATAGAAGAAGTTGTAACTGCAAGGTGAGGAGGGGGAAGAAGGAACCCCTGCAAGGAATGGGAGTAGAAAGAAGATTGTAAGGAGTTCGTCTTCATACAAGGTGGCAGAAGGAGGATGCAACTGCCAGAATGGCAAGAGAGGTTGCAAGTGCGCAGTGGGTAGAGAAGGATGCTATAAGGTGGGAGAGTAAGATGCTGCCAGTAGAGGTGGAGGGGGGAAGCAGGAGGAGTAAGATATCATGGAAAGGACACATCTTCAAACCTGTCACCTGGGAGCCAAGAAAACCGGAAATCACTGAGGTCATACATTCCTTGAAAACTAATGTAGAATCTCGAGCTCAAATCAAGATGCATTTAGGAGCTACTATATGGGGGTGGGATATATATTGAATGCTATTGGAACGAACACATTCTCGATTGTTAAATTTAAAAATATGACCAAGACCTCAAATGCAGTAAAAAGAGTAGTAACTGCTTGGTTAAAATATTCCTCCGACTTGTATATGTGTGATGGGAACGCATCAGCTGTGGCCTCCCTAGTCTGGGGAAGACAGTCCCTGGGTGTGAACAAGTTCTGTTCTTGAGTCCGTCTGCAAGTTGATTTGTATGCAAGTAGGTATACAAAGCAGGACATAGTAGTTACTGGGAAGTACAGGGAAACAATTAGATGTCTGATCTTTAAGATTACACCCCTGTTTAGGACCACATTCATAAGAATGTGTGTTTGTAAGGTGACCATTCATAAATCAGGGACCCCCTGTAGTTGAAATTCACATCAAAGATTCAGCATGTTCCACACCATTACCCCCTCCTTAAGACACTTGTTTCTTTGTCTCAGGTATTTATTACTTAAGTATATCACTTTCCCTTCACTGATTGCCATAACATTCACAGGGCCAATAGGTAAAGGAGGGTACCACTTACAGGTTAGGAAATTGGAAAAGTTAGTGAAGAGTAGGGTCACAGACACGCACACACAAGTCCAAACATAGTAGACCAGAGGAGTTAAGGGAAAGTTGCAATAGATTAAGAAAAGAGAGAAGGAATGGGTCTAATAGATTGCTTAAGGATCTTGGGAAAGAGTAGAAACAGGCTGGAGAGCATGACAGGGAAGATCTCTAGAGCATCAGCAACTGTCTCAGTGGGATGGTCGGAGCTATTAGAGAGTTCTTACTATATGAAACTTCGGAAATAAAAAATGAAGCGCTCCTGAAGATGCAGATCAAATCAATCAGTGTTATTCTTCTTTGTTTGATAAACTTGTTGAAGTAAATATTTGGTTTCGTGCGTACCTCACCACAGTATAAGCTAAAAATTTGTGAAATTTAAGCAGTATTGATAAGCAAGCTCTGATTTCAGTTTTTGTAGCCTTTCTCCCCCTCTTCAGTTGAGTCTTTCTATATTTGCTATCTTAAATTTCTGCAGTCAAGAAGACTATTTCACAGGCCGGCCATATGGAGCACTGGATTCTGGCTTCAACAGTGTTGACAGTGGCGATAAGAGGTGGTCTGGCAATGAGGTACATGATTTAGTATCTTTTTAAAATAATTCATTCAGTGTGTCAAAGTTCTGTTTCCATATCTATTACAACTGCCAGTAGCTTACAAATTATTTTCATGCTTTAAATCTAGACACCAATCATTGTAAAAATTACCATTCACCCTAGCCTAGAAGCAGCACAGCACAGTCATCAGCATGTAACCCACAATCCTTGAAGAAATATAAGATGAAAGAGGAATTATTGACTTATTGACAATAATTGACATCTTGCTTCCCAAAGGGAGGCAAGCTAATTCTCCTTCGTGTTTTCAGTGGTACAGAGCTCTGGAAAGGCCTGATTGCAAGGAAGGCGAAGGGAAGGCAAATGCCAGTAGTGTCATCCTCCTAATGAAATGTTCAGAGCATGGCCTGGTATTAGCAAATACCCTTTTTTATCAGAGAGACAAATATAAGACCCCTGGCAACACCCTGCCTCAAGACATTGGCTTTTGCTTGACTACATCATTATCTGTGTGAGATCCAGCAAGGATATTCATTTCTGCTGCATTATAGGAGCTGACGACTGCTGACAAACCACTACTTAAACCAGTCTACCATCACCATTAAGCTAAACTTCAATGTCGATAGACTTGATGATTCAGCAAAGAAATACCTACTCAATCATTGCCTCACAGCCAACTTGGCATTGCTGAATGTGAGAAAGCATGGAACGTCTACAGCAGCTGGTCTGCTCTTAATTCCGTCATAAACAGCATTCATATGGAGACTCATGATTTCCCCACCAGCAGACATTAAGACTGATTTCACCAGAATGTGCTAAATATCCAGGGGATTCTAAATTGCAAGTGCAAGGAATTCCTGAACAGGAAATGCTCCTAAAGCTCAAAAGAAAAGCAGGTGTACACACAAATGAAGGCTGAGGTCCATCAAAAATCCCACGACCTAAATGGTAGATGATGGAAGGAAAGTGTGGAGGAATTCCAGCAACTCACCAGCAATAATGATATGTCAATTCTTCAGTGCAATTAAGACATTAACAGCCAATGACCTGCCTCATTGAGCACTAAGACCAGAGTAGTGCTCATCAATGACAGTTTGGCAGTGTGTGTTTGTTGGAAGGAACACTTCGAGAATCTCTTGAACCAAGACGCTGAGCTCAGCGTGAGTGTCCTCAACCACATCCTGCAGCATGTTACCATCCAAACACAAACTTCGCTTAACACCACTGCTATAATAATCCTCAACACTGGTCCCCTGCAAGGCTGTGTACTCAGCTCCCTGCTGTACTCCTTAGACACACACGACTGTGTGGCCAAATTCTGTACCAACTCCGTTTACAAGTTTGCTGACGACACCACCGTTGCAGGTTAGATCTCAAATAACAATGAGATGGAGTACAGGAAGGGTATAGAATGCCTAACAGCATGGTGTAAAGACAATAATCTCCTTAACAAAGTCAGCAAAATGAAGGAGCTGGTCTGTGACTTCAAGAAGCAGAGTGAAGGGCATGCCCCTATCTGCATCAGTGGTGCTGAGGTGAAGATGGTCAAGAGCATCAAGTTCCTGGGAATGGCAATCACCGATAATCTGTCCTGGTCCACCCATGTTGACACTATGGTCAAGAAAGTATAGCAATGCCTCTACTTCCTTAGGAGGCGAAGGAAATTTGGCGATTCCATAAAGACTCTTACAAATTTTTATAAACGCATCATAGAAAGCCTCCTATCTGGATGCATCACAGCTTAGTATGGCAACTGCTCTTCCAAAGACGGAAAGAAACTACAGAGCATTGTTAAGCACAGCCCAGTCCATCACCACCTCCCATCCATTGAATTCATCTACATTTAACACTGCATCGGGAAAGTAACCAACGTAATCAAAGACCCCTCCCACCTCAGTTATACTCTCTTCCACCCTGTTCCATCGGACAGAAGGTATCAAAGTTTGTATACTCTTCCCTGCTGTTATCAGACTTTTCAATGGATCTCTTTATTGTTAATGTTGATTTCTCTTTGCACTTTTCTGGCAGCTGTAACATTGGATCTTCCACTCTGTTCTGTTACCCTCATGCACTTCTGTAATACAATCTGTCTGTGAAGGACGTAAGACAACACTATCACTGTTCCTTGATATATGCGAAATAATAAATTGAATCGAATCAAATCAAATCTGACAGCTGAGAACCAGCAAGGCTGTCAGGGCATGTAGAATCTCTGCTGAAACTCTTGTATACATACATGACCTATTTGGAAGAATGAGAGCATGCCATTACATCTCTGAAATAATATAATTGTGACCGTTTTCAGTGAGACTGATTTGGATGACTTCAGTGTGCTTCCCTTGCTATCTGCTAAAGTGAAGATCGTTGCTGCTACTGGGCGGAGGAAATTGAGGAGAGGTTTTGAAGACTTCCTGGTAGAGTCGCAATGCAGGTTCCATCAAAAGGCACAGTGAACACTGACTTTGAGACAAGTTCGAAAAAAGTGCAGAGTGCACCTACTTATATATGATATCCTTGGACCTCACAAGGGCCTTTGACTGTGACATCTTGTGGGATTATGGAGCGTTTACCTCAAATTTGACTGATCATAACAATTCAATGTCAGGCTTCACCTGCTGCATGACAACATGTATGGCATGATCATGACCAACAGATCTACTACAGTCCCAAATTGTATGCATATATGCGTCAACCTTGACTGGGTCATTGCACAAACACTCTACACCATCTTGCTCACCATAACACTTCACCACATATTCAGGCTGTTTCATGCTACAGTGGAAATTCTCGACAGGATGAATAGAAAAATTCCCAACTAGAGATGAAGCATCCATGAAGATGTAACCATCTCGAAGAGGTCCAGCTGGAGGCCAAAACAGAAGTAATGCAAGAAAATCACCCTCACGCCTCTTCAGACTCTATCAGTGGCAGGGTATAGGGTCCAGCAGTGTACTGTTTAGTCACCTCAGGATACAGCTCCAAATTTGAAGGAAGTCATCCTCAGTCATGAGGAGCTGCCTGAGAAGAAGAAATTACTTTGCCATGTATGATAGACCCAAGGTAATACTTAGAAAGATAGGCACACACTAACAGAACTGGTTTCTTTAAAATATTGCGTTCTTTGTAGGTTGTTACTTCGCAACATCCCTTGTGTAAAATCCACTACTGCGGTATTGATTATGCCATGTGTGCAAAATAAAGTGTTGTCTTTCAAATTACAGCCCACAGATGAGTTTTCCGATCTCCCACAACGAATGAGTGAAATTGCGAAAGAGCAACGGCAGCGGCGAGATAGTCAGTATCATGAGCATCGAGGTGTACCACTCGTGACAAATGGCCCGGGTAAATAAGCTCTGAGACAGAGACAACCTTAATAATTGAGTGTATGTGGTTATGCTAGAGTCACAGCCAATGAAAATAAAGAAACATTCTCCAATTGTTAGCATTTCTTTCATTAGGCTACTTAATAAAATAATAGTCCGTAATGTTGGAGGTAGCATGGATAGAGGATTCACTAACTATCAGAAGATAGAATTGCGATAAGGGGAACAGTTTCATCATGCCAACCTGTACCTGATAGAGTGCCACATGGAACAGAGCTGAGGCCACAATTATTTTTGAAATATACTAATGACTTGGTTGAGGAAACTGAATGTGTTAAGCCAAATTTGTGGACGGAATATAACGTGGGAAAATATGAGGTTATTTCCTTGGGCGGGAAGAATGAGAAGCTGAGTATTATTTAAATGGAGTAAAACTGCTGAAAGCTGCAGAACAGAGTAATTTGGGGGACCTCACGCATGAATCACAAACAGCTAGCATCCAGGTTCAGCGAGCAAATGGAATGTTGGCCTTTATTCTAAAGGGACTGGAGTATAAGAGTAGGGGGGTTTTGCTATGTCTCCACCTAACCCCAAACTGTATTAATCAGCAACAATTTTACTGTAATTCTGTCCTTAAATCCAGGTTTTGCAAGGCAGTATATCCCACAAAGTCATCTGCAGCATTGAATTCCGATCAACTACTCTGTCATGTTTATGCCAGTTCTTTGCTGAGACAGCCTAGAACTAATTCTATTGCCTTGTCTCTCCTAACAGACTTTTGACTCTCTTTCAAATATTTGCCTATATTTTATTAGATTTGGTGTCTATATTAATAATTCCCAACAACAAAACATGCTGTACACCTTCTGTCAAACAAATTCTCCTAAACTCTCTCTTCACTCATTAACTGGTAATGTTATATTGATGACTCCAGCCTACTTCTGTATTTCAAACCAGAGATGTTGTTATTTTCATATCCACTAGATCAAAACTTAGAAAAAGCTGTAAAGTCCCCTGTAAGTTTTTTTACATGCTGGAGGTAGTCAATACACGACAAATCTTTCCTCATACTTAGAATTTCTGATAACTACAGTTCCCACCGACTTATGGCAGTGTGTTGTAATATATATTGTCAAGTATATTTGCTGTACACTGAAACAAATTGCAATATTTATCTCCCAGTTGTTCTCATAGCACTGTCTACTACATCAATGGGCTTGCAAAATCTGTGCAATTGGCACATTCTTGAAGTGTTGGTTTCCAAGTTCTAACTGAGAGGTAGAATTTGGGGATCCCAGCTCCGGCAGCGGTGCTGAGTTCAGGCAAGGAGTGGTATCCAGTGATAAGTAAGAAATACCTTGAAGTAAGAATATATATCAGCACCACAAAGCTTTAGCTCTGACTTGAGGCAAACCAGGCAATTCAGTGATGGGTAAAAGTTCTGACCAAATAAAGTGAACCGTTAGAGTCACTATCACCAGCAACTGTGCAATTGTAGTTCATGTTAATGGTTTTGTCTTTATGGATGATGTGAGTGACTCACCATTTAAGTATGGATGTGATGAGGAATGTATCGTATCCCATCTCTGAGATTGTCTCGCTGAATTTATACCTCATGCTTTTGAAGGCTTTCTGAAGTTTATTCTGTTTTGTGTGCCCAAAACTGCACATGGTGCTTTAACAGTAGATTAATTGATATGTGTAGAAATGCACAGTTTCATCATTGCTTTGTTGTCTTTGGCACCATTTATAAAACCCTTAAATGCTGCATGTAGTTTCAGTAATTTTCTATGAGAGAATTCTGGGAAGGCAAGGTCTAGAGTTGCAGTCACAATGGCTGTTTTCTGTGGTAAATAAGTTTCAACCAGTGACTGAGTGCAATTATTCTTGTTTTCTTTCCAGTTGAACACGACCTAGAGCAGATTGATTACATTGACAGCTGTGCCATGGAGGAAGAGGAAGAGGATATGCGATTGCCAAAACGACTTGACTCCTCCAGTCTCAGCTCACAATTCATAGCATACATTGAACGACGACGGATTAACTATGATGTAACATTTTAGTTCTTGCTTAAAACCAGTCAGAATATTTGCATGTAAAGAATTTTTAAATTCATTCACTGGATGTGGGTGTCTTTGCCAAGATAGTATTTATTGCCAATCGTTACTAGCTGTCAAGCAGTTGCTTCTGAGCTATCATCTTGAAGTGGTGCAATTCATGTGGAGAAGCTACTCCCAGTCTTTGTAGGCAGGGAGCTCTAGGATGTTGGCCCTGTGACAATGAAAAGACAGAAATATATATCCTCAAACCAGGATGGCATGTATCTTTGAGCAGTATTGGGGGGGGATAGTAGTGTTCCCATACCCCTGCTGCTTGGCCATGGAGATCGTGTGTTTTGAAAGAGCAGTTGAAGAAACAATGATGAACTGCTGCAGTACATCTTATACATGATAGCTATCTAGCCAGTGTGGTGAGAATTAATACTTACTCTGGTCAAAGGGTTACTAGCCCATCAGGATGCTTTGTCCTAGATGGTCTCAAACTACTTGAATGTTTATGAAGATACTTTCACCCCGACAAATGTGAATGTTCTGTCCCATGGCTAATTTCTGACCTGTAGATAATGGAAAGCTGCTATCAAAGACAGAATATGATGCGTCTAACCCAATATTGTAATCACAGTATTTATGTGGCTAGTCCAGTTAAGTTTCTGGTTAATCGTAACTCTCGTTACATTGATGTTGGAAGATTCTTTGATGCTGATACTGCTGTATGTTAAGCAAGTTACTCTTGCTTTTGCATATTGGAAATCAACATTCCCTGGCACTTGTACATACAAATGTGACTTGCTGCATATTAGACCAAAGCTGAGCGTTGTCGAGATTTTGCTGAACATTGGGCAAACTCACTATCTGAGGAATTGCAAAGAGAGCTAAACCCAACAGGCAGCAACGAGCATCCACACTTTGGTCTTACGGTGAAGGGAAAGTCATTGATGAAGCTGCTAGTGATGGTTGAACCTAGAACACTGCCCTGAAAAACCTCTGAAGTGATTCCATGAACTTGAGCTAGGTATAATTTTAGCCAGTGGAGAATTTTTTTCCCTCATTTCCTTTTAACTTCAATCTTACTGTGACTCCGTGATGCCACGCTTGGTGAAACCCTGCCTTGACCTTAAGAACAGTTTCTGTCAACTCTGGAACTTTTTTCTCTTGCCCTTGCTTTAACCAAGGCCGTAAACAGATTATTGCCGAATAAGTGCCTTTTGAAACTCTAGAAGATTGACCATAAGATGATAGAAGTTAACAGTCAGTTTGAAAGTGAAAAACATGGGTTGGAAACAACTGTTTTTAATTTAAATAAAGGGAATTACTGTATATACTCAAGTACAAGTCGATCTTGTGTAAAAAAAAAAAAAATCTGGAATTTTCCATTTATCTCATGGAAAAGTCGACCTTAGTTCTTCACAGATAACAGATCAACATTTGTGAGTCAAGGTATTTTCCTATACATAAATGTTACGATATTACAATTAGGAAATGAGTTTTTCTTTCAGGCTGTTATATGTTTTTGATGTACAATTCAACCAATTTGGCATGAAAGTTTAAGATGCATCAGGTCAGAGTCAGGTGACAACCTCCCTTTGTGTGCAACTCACCTGAGCTCAGTTCCCCTGTAGCTCTCATTGAATACAGTCATATACCTAGTTGAGGTTTTGAAATTTCTTCGTTTTGTGTAAAAATGCCCTCCAGAAAACGCAAAAAATATATGGCAGTGTTTAAACTGAAAGTTTATTGAAGTTGCAGAGAAGACAAATAACTGTGTAGCAGCAAGAGAACTTTGTGCTTTTGTTGTTTTTCTTTATTTGTTTAGAGATCCATTGGGCTTCTGCAATGATACCGTAGTTTAGACTGTAGCATGAATTTTAGTCCCTCAAAAGTAGTATCCATGTAACCTTAAAGTCTAAAAAATTTGACTTTTACACAAATATATACGGTACAGTGGAACAAGGATAGAGTTGGCTAAAGTGAACTGGGCGAATAGGGTAGCGGGAGAAATAGTAAGCAAGCAGTGGCAGGTATTTAAGGAGGTCATTCATGACTCTCAGCAAAAATACATCTCAGTAAAGAGGCAAGATTCTAAAAGATGGATAAACTAACCATAGCTAAACAAGGAAATTGTGGAGAGTATTAATTTGAAACAAAGAGCATTTAGGAGGCCAAAGTCAGTGATAGCCCTGTAGACTGGGATAAATTCAGAATCCAGCAAAGGAGGACTGAAAAAGAGAAAATAAACTAAGTGGGCAAACTAGCGAGAAGTATTAAAAACTGTCAATAAGGGCTTCTTTAAATATACCAAAAGGAAGAGAGAGATCAAAATGGACACAGACTCCTTGAAAAATGAATCTGGAGAGATAGTTATGGGAAACAAGGAAATAGCAGAGGAGTTGAACAGATATTTTCCATCGGTCTTTATTATGGAATGTGATTCGCGTATCCTATTAATACTAGAGAATACGCATGAGGAATTCAGTATCATCACTAGAGAAGCAGTATTAGACAAACTAATGGGGCTAAAGACAGGTAAGTCCCCTGTCTCTAATGGCTTGCATACTAGGATCATAAAATAAGTAAGTGCACTGATAGTGAATGCATTGGTTGTAATTTCCAAAAATCCTTACATTCTGGCGTTGTACCAGATGATTTGAAAACTGCTAATGTGACACCTCTATTCAAAAAGGGAAGGAAGCAAAAATAGTGACCTAGAGGCTGATTAACCTAACGTGCCTTGTTGGAAAACTGTTGAAATCAATTCTTAGGGAAGTACTAGCAGAATATTTGGAAAAATCATAACTTAATCAAGCAAAGTTAGCATGGCTTCATGAAAGGGAAATCATGTCTGGCTAATTTTATTAAAATTTTTTTGAGTAAGTCTCAAGCAGATAGAGGGGAACCAGCAAATGTGTTGAATTTTCAAAAAACATTCGACAAGGTACCTCACAGAAGTTATAAGAGCCCATCGTGTCTGAGGTAGTATATTGGTATGGATAGAGAATTGGCTCATGGGAGTGGAGATAAGGAGTTCTTTATCAGGTTGGTGACGTGTGACCAGTGCAATTCTTTACTCTATATGTACCCTTGCACGAAGGAAACAAATGTACAGTAATCAAGTTTGCAGAAAACACAAAAATGGGTAGAAAGCCTGGTTGTGATAGGGGTGCCAGCAGTTTGAGATATTCTTTGTTTAAATATGCGGACAGAAAGTTGGCAAATGCAGTTTAATGTGAGCAAATGTGAATTTAATTTTAGAAGGGAGAATGAAAGAACAGAATATTATTTAAACAGAGAAAAACTGCAGAAAGCTTGCAAAAGAATTTTTAAGGTTGCCTTTGGCAGAGCAGACAGCATATGGGCTCCTTGCCAGGGCTTGTCCTCTTCATCTGCATGTTTTTTCTTTTTCCTTCTTCCGCTTTTTTCTCAAACTTCTCTGCTAAAGAGAGCTCTTCAACAGGAGGTGGACTTCGCAGAGGCAGCGTGGCCACAGAGACAGTCGATCAGCCTGTGAAACCTGGAGTGGGACTCTCGCTTCCGCATGGAGTGGGCCCCTGCTGGCAGCGTGTAGTGGACTGGGCAGCTTGGAACAGGACACTCTTGATGGCATGGAATGGGCTGGGAAACCTGGAGTGGGACTGTCTTGGTGGCATGGTGTCTGCTGGAAGCCCAGAGTGAGAGTCCAATGGCAGCATGCTGAAGGAAAAGTTGGACTTTTCTTTAAGTTACCTTAGTTTTAATTTTATTCTAAGTTAATGTGAATGGCCCCCATGTATGGCAACAGTACACACTTCTCACTGTTTTTGATATTGAATATGTGTGACAATAAAGGATATTCTAATATTCTAACAGAAAGGGACTTTGGGTATTGTGCACAAAACAGAGAAAGCTAGCAAACAGGTGCAGCAGGTAATTAGGAAGGTTAATTGAATGTTAGATCGTATTCCAAGGGAGTTGATGTATAAGAGTGGGGAAATTGCCTTGATAGGGTAAATGCTGAGATGATGTTACCCCTCATGGGAGAGTCTGGGACCAGAACGTAGAGTCTCAGGATAAATGGGTACTAATTTAGGACTGATATGGGGAAGAATTTGTTCTTTCAGAACGTCAAGTGTTTTTTGGATCCCCTTGCCACAAAGAGCTGTGGGGGCATCGTCCTTGTTATATTTAAGGCTGAGATAGATTTTTGATCAGATAGACGGCAAGGGTTCTGCGAAAAAGTCAGGAAAGTGAATGTGAGGAATGTCAGATCAACCATTACCCTATTGAATGATGGAGCAGGCTTGAGGGGCTAAACAGACTATTCCTGTACCTGTTTTTATGGTCTTTTTAATTTATGTCATTCAAAAACATAGAGACCAGGCTGTTCGGGTACAGTGGTAATGTCCCTGTTGCTGGACTACAAGAGCTGGGTTCAAGTCCTGTCTCTTTCAAAGGTGTGTCATAACATGTCTGAACACGTTGATTAGAAAATAGAAGCACGAGTAGGCTATTTGGATCTTTGAGCCTGCTGCACCATTCAATATGATCGATATCCAACTCAGTGCCATGTTCGTGCTTTCTCTGCGTAGTTTTGATCCCTTTTAACTAGAACAACAATACCTAACTCCTTTTCAAAGGTAGTTGAATTGAATCAAACTGAAACCTGGCTTCTATCTCAGCTGGAGGTTGAGATGAATCATCCATCTGTGTTGCGTTTGCATGTTCTCACCATGTCTGTGTGGGTTTCTGCCAGGTGCTCCGGTTCCCTCCCACAGTCTAAAAATATGCAGGTTGGGTAGACTGGCCATGGTAAACTGTCTGTAGCGTCCAGGGACGTACAGTCTCGGTGGATTAGCCATGCTAAATGTGGGGTTGGGTCTGAGTGGGATGCTTTACAGGGGTTCGGTGCAAACCTAATGGCCCGAATAGCCCTTTTCCGCACTGTAGGGATCCTATGACTTGGAACGTCCAGGTGAAAATGCTTTCAAATGCTTCAACCTTGTTTCTTACACTGCCATACTGAGTTACACCATTATAAGAATGTGGAAATATTAATGGAACCTTCTTGTAAAATCTTTTACAAGTATAATATTAAAAGGAAAGTTGTTTACATAAATGTTCATTCCTTGGAAGCAGATACAGGAAAAATGATGATGTAGAGTAAAGAAATAGCAAAGATATTGAATAAATATTGTGTTTGTCTTCACGGTCGAAGGCACAGGTACAAATTATAAACCAGAAAGAGGGTAACCCAGAGGTTAGTAAGAGTGAGGAAATTCATGTTATTAATGCCGGTAGAAAAAAAAGTACTGGAGAAATTTAAGTGACCAAAATCCAACTTTTTCTACAGCTTAATGGCCTACATCTTAGGGTTCTAAGACATAGTTTTTATTACGGTGGATGCACCGGTTATGATTTTTCAATATTTGGACCAGCTGAGTGAGTGGACAACAACTTGGAGAAATAATATGGATAAGTATGAAGTCATACACTTTGATAGGAGGAATTGAGATCCAGAGTATTTATAGAATGGTGAGAGACTGAGAAGTATTGGTGTCCAAAGAAACATGAGTCCTTGTTCTGAACTGATTGAAAGCTAACATGACGCTGCAGCAACCAATTAGGAAGGAAAATTGTATGCTGACCTTTATTGTGACAGGATTTGAGTGCAGGAACAAAGATGTCTTTCTTCAATTGTATAAAAATTTGGTGAGAATGCACATGGAGTGTCTTGTGAAATATTGGTCCACTCCCTTAAAACAGGATATACTTGCCGTGGAGACAGTGCAACGGAAATTCATCAGACTAATTCCTGGATGGCAAGAATGTCCTTTGAGGAGAGGTTAAGGGAACTGGGCCTGTATTTTCAGGAATTTAGAAGAAAACTCTATGACTCTGATACATAATGTTATCTTACAGCTTAGCAAATTCTTAAACCTATAGAAAGTGTAAATGCAAACAGGAAGTTAGAGAATAAGGGGCAAACCATTTGTGACTGTGATTGTAATGAATTCCTTCAGATGGTAATGGATGTTTAAAATTCTGTACCTCAGAGCTATGTAAACTCAAGTCATTAAATACGTCCAAGACAGAGATCAATAGATTTCTAATTAGTTATTGCTAAGGAAAATGGGGATGGTATGAGAAATAGATGACAGGTCACGGTCTAGAATGGCAGAGCAGGTTCTAGGGGCTGAATAGCTTACTCTGACTGCGATGTTCCAATCCAGATATGCTGACAATAAAAAGGTAGGTGAGAATACCAGCTGAGAAGAGGACACAAACAGTCTGTGGAGTGATATAAGCAGGTTAAGTGAATGGGCAATAAAGTGGCAGATGGAGAAGAGTGAGGTTTTCCATGTTATACTCTTGATAGGCCGTTGTTAAAGGAAGAATCCGAAGATTGAATAGATTTATTCACAGTGTGAAACATTGCAGGTATATGTCTCCTGACTCCACTCAGAATTGATTTGAATCATTTGTTGTCACATGTATTCAATGTAAAAATACAGTGAGAAGTGTGTACCTTTGCCGTACATACATGGCGCCATTCACATTAACTTAGAGTAAGATAAGGAAAAAAAGATAACTTAAGAGAGTCCAACTTTCCACTACCGCAGTCCCACTCAGGGCTTTCCACCCCACACCATGCCGCTGCCAACAGAGTAGTGGTGCCACACATTAAGGTGGAGAGTGTTGTCAGTTTAGAATGGAGTATGGTACCACTGCGGCTGTGCAGTGTTCTATCCTACTAATATTGTCATTGATGTGAGCATATCGATTAGCAGGGGGACGGTTCACCTGGTTAGATTGATGGCTGGTGTGCGATAGAGTGATGCCAGTAGTGTGGGTTCAGTTCCCGCACTGGCAGAGGTTACCATGAAGGATTCTTGTTCTCAACCCCTCCCTTCACCTGGGGCACGGTGACTCTCAGGTTAAACCACTGGCTGTCGTCTCTCTCTAATGAGAGAACATCCCTATGGTCCAGTTCTTTTACCTTTATAGATTGGTGAGAGCCAGCTCAAGGAGGTGTCTCTATTTTCTCATTACATGCTGAAAGATCAGACTGCCAGCTGCATCCTTCAAAACTGACAGCCTCCATTTTGTCATTGTGATGAATATTAGAGTCTCCATCCGGATAGCATTCTCTGCCCTTGCTATTCTCAGCACTTCTTCAAAGTGGTGTTCGACATAAGGAATAGTGACCCTTGTACACGATTGACCCGATGCCTTGAGACGTCTAGGATCAGATGTCAATGCTGAGCATTCGCGGATAACTTCTGCCCACATTTATATAACTATGTCACCACTTCTGTGTATCTCAGAATCATTCAGTACTGAAGCAGTCCATTGGCCCATGGAGTGTGTCCTGCCAAAAATACACTACTACCAACACTTGTCCCACCTTCTTAGACTAGACCCATAACCTTGAATGTTATGACACTTCAAGTGCTTATGCAACTACTTTTTTTAAAGATTGTGAGGTTATCTGCCTCAACTATCCTCCCAGACAGTTCATTCCAGATCCCACCATTCTCTGGGTGAAAACATTGTTCCTCAAATCCCCTCTAAACCTCATGCCTTTCACTTTAAAAAGGTACCCCTTTGATCTTGACCTTTCGACTAAGGGGAACAGCTGCTTTCTATCTTCCCTGTCCAGGCCCTTCATAATCTTGTACACCTCAGCCTGATCCTCTCCTCAGCTGCCTTCGCTCTGAAGAAAACAAGCCAAACTTATCCAGCCTCTGTTCATAGCTGAAATGCTCCATCCCAGACAAACTTTGGTGAATTTCCTCAAGATCAGTCACATTCTTCCTAAGGCGTGAGGATCAGAATTGCACACTGTACTCCAGCTATGGCCTGACCAAAGTTCCGTGCAGCTTCAAAATAATCTCCCTGTTCCAATCATCTATGCCACTACTATAAAGGCAAACATCCCGTATGCCTTCTTAACTCCCTATCAACCTGTCCTGCAACCTTCAATGATCTGTGACTGAGCGCCCCAAGATCCCTCTTTTCCTCTGAACTTCCTCTTATTCTTTGAATACTCCCTTGTCTTGTTGGCACTTCTGAAGTGTATCACCTCACAATTATCAGGGTTAAATTCCATCTCTTTGTATCATCCATAAACTCGCTTATCATCCCACCCACACTCTCAACTACATTATTTGTGAATATCACAAACACAAACAATAAGGGACCCAGCACTACTCCCTGCGGAACGCCACTGCACACCAAGCTCCAGTCACACAAACAGCCTTGTACCATCACCTTCTGCCACTGAGCCAGTTTTGGATCCAAGTTGCCAAGAAATCCTGGATGTTTTTGCCACCTTTATCAGTTTCCCATGTCGAACCTTGTTAAAGCTCTTGCTGAAGTCCATATGAAGTGTGTCACCTGCTCTATCTTCATCTACACACTTGCTAGCTTCCTTGATAAATTTCAGCCAGATTTGTTAGGCTTGACTTCTCTTTGACAAAGTCATGCTGACAATCCTGATCACACCTCGCCCCTCTAAATAGAGATTTTCTCCTTTTGTATTTTCTCCAGTAGTTTCCAGAGGAGGTCTGTTCTGCCAGTAGAACAGAGCATAGACAGGAATGCTGCTGAAAGAAGCTGCTGCACAGGGTTAAAGATATAATTCTGAGAATAGGACTACCAGATTGTTGCATGACTCTGTTGGCTACCCTAGTTTTAGTATAAATTCCCAGCTGTTGCTGACGACCATATTGTAGGTCTGACTGGGCTGCCAGTGCCTTTGTCCTGTCTGATACCAATACCTAGATTGATGCTGAGAAGTGCGTCTATTTTATTCTTCTTATGCATTGTTTAAACTAGTTTTGTACAACCAGGCAACTGTTAGGACATTACAGCAGGCAGGTAAATGTCAACCTCTGTGGCATATATTAGCCAGGTCAGATAACGATAGCAAGTTTACTTTCTTTAAGGACATTAGTGAAGCAGATAGCGTTGTATCACAATCAGGTCATTTCATGGTCTCCATACTATTTGTTTTATTAACTGAATTGAGATTTAAATTACCATGGTAGATTTGAAGTCACTTCCCTAGATCATTAAATTGGGCCTTTAGATTAGAAGTCCAGTAATACAACCACAATGACATTTATACCCATTTTATATGATTCAGTTTACTGAAGCATTCTATATTTATAGATGTTTGAATTTAATACTTAGACTTAGCCTCATCCTTGTTAATTAAGTAACCCCCTGTACTGTTGTACTATATTTAATTGCTGTTTACTTGCATAGATCAATTTAACATGCAAAAATAAAATCTGGATTGTTTTTGTACATGCAGTACAATATACAAATGTGTACAAACGCAAAACGTACTTCCGTTCATTGATTACAGCATTAGTGATAGTAACCAACATTCATTTGAATGATCCCAGCTGATGATAATACTAGACAAATCAGATCCCAGAAGGAAATCTGATTTGATCATTTTTTCCATTTTGGTAATTAGTTACCATCGTGGTTATTCTCTGAAGATTGCAGATATTCTTTAACAATTGACCACAAGTTTATTATACAAGAACAAAAAGCGCATGAAGATATAGATGAAAGTTAGAAAGATCTTAACGCAAACAGCAAGACAAAATTTCAGTGTGTTCCCCAACGCTATCCTTTTACAGCCATTAAACCCTAAAATCTCAAGACTAAAAATTAAAAGAAAGAGATAAGGCCAACTTATAGATGAGATACAGAAGGGAATTCTCTTTGATATTTGAGTGTTAAAAAGTACTAGTGTTAGAGTAGATGTGACTTGAATTTTACAGTGTGTTGGAAATATTTCAAATTTTATTGGATGTAAATAGCTTAGTTTATTCTATTTCGTCTTGGTTTATTTTGAGTTACAAACTTGTTTATTGTTAAAACCATAATATGTCATTGTATGTTTGTGTTTCACTGAAAGATCACCTTGTTAAATAAAAACAAATCAAAATATGATCTTTCAAGCCAGTCTTGATTTTGAAATCTGACTTGTCCAGTAATAATATAGCTGGGATCATAACAATATAAATATCCCGCCCATTAACGATACAGGGTTTCTCCTGGGCACTGGAGTCTCATGCTTTCTCGGAATGAATGCACCTTGATCACTTTCAAATGATTTTCTGTCCTGTTTAAAAAAAAAAAAGAGAAAACCTTCACAGGACTGCCCCATGTCCACCTGCCTTGACTTTGAAATCTAGTTCCCACTATATAAAGTATGTATGTATTACATCTTTCATCGCACATTTTATAATCATAGTTCATAAAACTGCTGTGGAACTGTAACTGTTGGCAGGATTACAACTGGTAATTTAGTTTTGAAACTTTTTTTTTTCCTTTGAAGGCTTCTCCGATGAAATCGAAGCATGTTGGAGATCCACAAAAATCTGTAAATGACAGGGGCTGGCTACAACAAAACAGGTATTGCCTTCAGTTTCCATTTTGACTTTATATGAAATAACTAAAGAATTCTCCAAGCTGGTGAACTGCTTTTAGAAATGTACTTCAGGCTATGGGTATTTGTATGACCGTATTCCAGTATGAATTTGCACCTTCTGGAGAGAAGAAACCAACCAGAAATTAAGGAAGCGGGGATAGAAAAAATAATTTCTTGTGTGCGTTCTTTATTAAAAAGTGAACCGAAAATATTAGAAAGATGGAAAAAATGCCTGCAGCTATTGGCTAGTTAGTTGGGCATCGATGGCGCGAAGAGTATCAGTTGCTTTTGTTCAAAGATAGGTAACAAAATTCTAGAGACAAATACTATAATTTAATAAAACAGATTTAGAAAAAGAAAGTCCAACTTGACTCAACAAATAATTTAAAGTAGTGGAAAGGGCAGAGTGATGGGGTTGGTATACATGTTATTTCAGAAAGCCTTTGGTAAAGTTCCACATAATACATTAATGGCAAAGGTCAGCGTGTGTGAAGTCTACAGCCAGTCAATTTTTTTGTTTTTTTTGTGTTTCTCTAGCTAGGCCAGCATTTATTTCTCATCCAAGTTGGAGTAATTGTTACTTCCCACTTGTCAGTCCAAGCCTGGATGTTGTGCAGGTCCTGCTGTATATGGATATCGAGGGCTTCAGTATCTGAGGAGATGTGAATGGTGTTAACCATTGTCACATTGCGACATTTCCCACTCTGCCGTTATGATAGAGGGGAAGCTATTGATAAAGCAGCTTTATTTTGGGCCTCCCCTGAGGAACTTGCAGTGATGTCCTGGGGCTGAGATGATAGACGTCCAACAACCACAACCGTCTTCTTTTAACTAGGTATGACACCAACCAGTGGGGTGATTTTTTTTCCCCCCTTTCCCATTGCCTCCAGTTTTTCTAAGGCTTATTCCTACTCTGTCACTTTCTGCCTTGATGTCATGGGCTCTCACAGTTGCCTTTTCTGTTTTGTCCACGTTTGGACTAAGGCTGTAACTGGTCAGACCCGAGTGGCTCTGCAAAACCCAAACTGTCTGTCAGTGAACACACTATTCCATTACAGGTGCTGTTTGGTCACACCGTCAATGATCCTTTCCATCAGCAGCACCAGGTGTACTTAAAAATGAGATACCAACCTTGTGAAGCTACCAAACAGGACTACTTGCACGTCCATCAGTATAAGCAGCAGGTGATAGACAAAGCCAAGCAATCCCATAATCAATGGATCTAATCTAAGCTGTACAGTCCCGCCACATGCAGTCGTGCAGGGTGGTGGATAATTAAACAGCTCACTAAAGGAGAAGGCTCCACAATTCCCCATCCTCAATGATGGACAATCCCAACACGTCAGCGCAAAAGATAACGCTGAGGCATTCTCAAGAACCAGAAGTGGATTCTCCATCTCTGCCTCCTCCAATCATTCCCAGTATCACAGATAGCAATCTTCAGCCAACTTGAGTCACTCCATGTGACATCAAGAATCGGTTGGAGGCACTTAATAGTGCAAAGACTACGGGCCCTGACAACCTACCAACCATAGTAGTGTCATAGAGATGTAGAGCACAGAAACAGACCCTTCGGTCCAACTCGCCCATGCCAACCAAATATCCTAAATTACTCGAGTCCCATTCGCCAGCATTTGGCCCATGTCCCTCTAAACCCTTTCTATTCATATATCCATCCAGATGCCTTTTAACTGTTGTAATTGTATCAGCCTCCACAACTTCCTGTGGCAGCTCATTCTCTGCACCACCCTCTGCATGTAAAGGTTGCCCCTCGGGTCCCGTCTAAATCTTCCCCTTACCTATTCCCTCTAGTTTTGGACTCCTCCATCCTGGGAAAAGACTTTGTCCATTTATCCTGTCCATGCCCCTCATGATTTTATAAACTCTATAAGATCACCTCTCAGCCTGCGATGCTCCAGGAAAATAGCCCCAGGCTATTCAGCCTTTCCCTATAGCTCAAACCCTCGAACTCTGGCAACATCCTTATAAATCTTTTCTGAACGCTTTCAAGTTTCACAGCATCCTTCTTAAAGCAGAGAGACCAGGATTGCTTGCAGTATTCCAAAAGACTTGTGCTCCAGAACTTGCCACTCCCATCGCCAAGCTCTTCCAGCACAGTTACAACACTGGGATCTACCTGATAATGTGGATAATTGCCCAGGTATATCCCATACACACAATGTATGGCAAATCCAGCAAGGCCAATTACCGTCCCATCAGTCTATTCTCAGTCATCAGTAAAGTGATGGAAGATGTAGTCAACAGCACTATCAGATAGCTCCTGCTCAGCAATAACCTGCTCAGCAAAGCCCAGTTTGGATTCCGACACTCAGCTCCTGCACCTCATTACAGCCTGGGTTCAAACATGGACAAAAGAGCTGAATTCCAGAGATGAGGTAAGAATGACAGCCCTTGACATCAAAGCTGCAGTCAACTGAGTTTGGCGTCAAGGAGCCTGAGTAAACCTGAAATCAGTGGGTATCAGTGACCAACTCTCTGCTGGTTAAGCCAACTGGCACATAGGAAGACGGTTGTGGTTATTGAAGGTCAGGTATCTCAGCTCAGGACATCTCTGCAGGAATTCTACAGGGTAGTGTCCTAGGCCCAAACATCTTCGGCTGTTTCATCAATGGCCTTCCCTTCATAATAAGGTCAGATGTGAGGATGTTTGCCAATGATTGCACAATGTTCAGTGCTATTTGCAACGACTCGGATACGGAAGCAGTCCGTGTTCAAATGCAACAAGATCTGGATGATTTCCAGGCTTGGGCTGCCAAGTGGCAAGTAACATTTGTGCCACACAAATGCCAGGCTATGAGCATCACCAATAAGAGACAATCTGACTACAGCCCTTTGACATTCAGTGGTATTACCGTCACTGAATGCCCTACTGTCAACATCTGGGGGATTACTGTTGAAATGGAACTGGAGTCACCAAGTTAAAACAGTGGCTACCGGAGGAGGTCCGAGACGAAGAATATTGTGGCAAGTAACTCACCGACTGACTCCCCACAGCATGTCCATCATCTGCAAGGAGCAAATCAGGAGTGTGATGGAATAGTCTCCATTTGCTCCAGCAGCACTCAAGAAGCTTGAGTATCACTGATAGCATTGAAGCTTAGCCTGATAAATGACGAAGAGCATTTGCACCACCCAGTTGCGAGGCAATGACCAACAGTTCCAAATGAGAATCGAACCATATTCCATTGACATTCAATGGCTTTATTTTCACTAAATTCCCCTCTACCATCATCCTGGGGGCTAATATTGATGAGAAACTGAACTGGACCTGCTTTATAAATATTGTGGCTATAAAAGCAGATCAGAGTGTAAATTTAAAACATATTTGGACAGGTACATAATTTGTAAAAGTTTAGACAGATATGGGTCAAACAAAGGCAAATGGGACAAGTTTTGCTTGGGAAACTTGTTTGGCATGGACGTGTTGGACCAAAGGGTCTGTTTCTGTGCTCTATGCCACCATCCAGGACAAAGCAGCCTGCTTGATTGGTACCACATCATAAAGCATCTACTCCTGCCCATCCCCCTCTTCCAACATCAAGGCTCCATAGCAGCAATGTGTATGGTCTACAAGATGCACTGCGGAAATTCACCAAAGATCCTTAGAATGCATCTTCCAAACCCATGACCACTTCTCTCTAGAAGGACAAGGGCAACAGAAACGTGGGAACACCTGCAACTTCCCCTCCAAGGCACACTCCATCCTGACTTGGAAATATAACGCTGTTCCTTCACTGTCACTGGATCAAAATCCTGGAACTCCCTCCGTAAGGGCATTTTGGGTCAACCTACAGCTCCTGTACTGCTCAAGAAGGCATCTCACCGCCACCTTCTCAAAGGCAGTTAGGAATGGGCAATAAATGCTGGCCAGCCAGCAACACCCATGTCGCACGAGGGAATAAAAGAAAACTATTAACAGGAAAAGATTGGTAGATAAAGATAAACTACTTTGACTAGTTGGGGATACTAGAACTAGGGAGCACAGTATGAGAATTAGTGGCAGACTCTTAAGGAGAGATGTTAAGAAGCACGTGTACTCAAAAAGGGTGGTAAATGTTTGGAACTCACTTCCACAACTGGCAGTGGTTGCTGGATCAGTGTTCACTTTAAATCTGAAATAGATACATTTTTGCTGATACAGGACAAAGGTAGGCCAGACATCAGGCATGATCTGATTAAATGATGGAACAGTGTCGAGGGGCTGAATGGCCTATTCGTGTTTCTCAGGTCACTGCATTGGAAATGTTAACTCTGTTTTCTCTCCACAGATGCTGCCAGATCTGCTGAGTTTCTCCAACAATTTCCGTTTGTGTGTTTCGGTGTTCCAACATCCACAATTCTTTTTTTTAATGTTTGGATTCATAGTTTATTGATAATACCGCTTGACCATCGCTTCCCCAATTACAGATCTTTGTTTCTTTTCATGTATATAATTGACAGTGGTTTGTTTGACGTGAAGGGCAGCAATTAAATTTAGCATGCATCACCTATTCCCAGTAGAAGTGTATAATAGTTTCGTAATGTAGTATGTACAGTTTAATGTGATTTTAAATGTCAGCATTGATGAAATCTTAGCATATTTTGCTGGTTTTATCATTTGATAAAGGCAAGTTTTACTATTATTTTTGAAGATTCTAACTTATTACCTGTATATCTAGCATTTAATTTTTACTAAAATTAAACCTACGATTGAATTCCTTCTAGTGTATTTGCAGAAGCTGGCTTGAGCTCTCCACCTCCATCTAGTGGCCAAAATGTGGTAATTATCATACTGTTGATCCTATTCCATGTGTTTAGAACATCTTCAGTGTTATTGAAGTTTGTGGGAATAGAATTTAAAATGTTGAAATTGTCCTGGAACCACATGTAATAACTTACAGCAGTGATGAGGCAACATTAAAATGTTAATAGTTAAATCAAAGAATTGTGCAGCAGTATATGTGTTTTAAACATAAAGAAATTAATGCATTTTATAGCAATCTGCCCAAAGTGTCTTCCTTTTCTCCTCTTCTTTTCAGAAGTAATGCAGAATAGAAATTGAGATGACAGCTCTGATCTTCCCAATATGCAATATTCAAGTAAACTGTTTCACTTAAAATAGAATTGCAGCTGTGATACTTGTTAAACGTTCCCCAGTTTTTTGGTTCGAGTGAAGATGTCAGACATCTCAGCAAGTTTATTTATCAGCTTCAGTTATCAGTTTCAATCCTGGGAGCCAATGAGGAAAAACCAACATAAATTGCTTTAATCCTTAAAACAATCAGGAAAGTGGATCTTCAACTGTTTAAATCTCTCATTACTCAGAATTCATTTTTCCTGAACTTTTCTTTTCTGCAGATTAACAAAATAATTGTCCTTAAAATAGTTCTAGATTATATCAACTGCAACTTAATCTTGTCACATGAATATTACAATCAGTGTTACAAAAAAGTGATCAATGATTGATGAACAGGTAAATGTGTTTGAATACTGTATCTGTCAGGTTTCAGATGTTGAGTGCTCAGAATTGGAGTTACGGAGGAGACGTGAGCAACTACTCGTAGAACGGACCAGAAGAGAGGCACAACTTGCTGCTCAGCAATATGAAGAGGAGAGAATCCGAACTAAACAAATTCAGAAAGAGGCCGTTCTTGACTTTGTGAGAGTAAGCAATAATATTTCAGAGATTTAAATGCAACACTGTGCTCATTTTTCAAGAATAATCCAAAATGAACCAGGTTTGTAATTTTACTGATGAAATGATCTGCAGAAACTCATTTTTGTTTTCCATCTTGTGTGTGACTATTTTACTTCAATTAAGTCCCCCATTCTTAAATTTTACTGACCTAAGTAGCTAAAGAAATGGCAGACCAGGTTCAGTGGGATGAATTGCCAACCCATTTTAATTTCTCAAGGACAGTTAAGAAATTTGCTCCGGATTTCTACTTAAGCTATTCTATAGGACTCAGGAGGTATATGGGTTCACTGCCTGTTTTCACTATGCCCTAATAGTCCAGCTGAAATGAAATGAATCAAAGTTATATTGTTCTTTCTGACATGATACTTTTCTTACTTCCCTGAACCCAGTCATTTCAAAGAGGGGATGGGGTTATGTCAACATGTATTTCCCCCATTGTCTTTAAAAACTCTGCTCATATTTAAACCTTCTCCTGTCTTAAGGCATTTTAAATGAGTATGTTCTGAACTGTCAGTGCACCTCGCCTAGAGTTCTTTTAACGGTAATCCATCATCATACAGGCTTAAAATAAAGTTAATAGTAAAAATGAGGCTAATAGTTTGCGCAGAATTTGTTAGTTTCCTTTCTTCCTTGATCCTTTTTCAAAAGATAGTGTTCTCGAGTCCATTGAAAATGGCTGACCTTTGCATGTTCATGTGTACAGGGGATTTTGGCATCAATTTGTACCTGTGGGCAGTACGAGAGTCAGAATCTTCTCCTTGATCCGCTGTCTTTAAGTGGATGCTAATGAGAGATAGAAGTTGTTTACTCCATCCCAGCCCAGGAATGTCTAATCTAACTGTCATTACTTTTGCCTGTGCTTTAAATCAGGCATCTAATTTTGGGATTGGTCTGGTCTCTTTGGCTCCATTACATGTTGAGTTGTCAACTGAACAATTGGGCAAGTTTCACTAACTTGGGCTTTCTGGGCTTTCCCATCAGATTAATTTGTTTTACAAGTCATATTGCTGTGAACAACTAGGAATGATAATAAATGAAGATAAGATATTTTCAACATAATAAATCTCAAATAAAATTTTCACACATTTACTAACACAGAATGTTCATTTAAAATATGAAACATAATCCATTTTCATTATCAATGATATTTTTATGGCCAGGTTTATATTATTGTGGCTAATATTAATCTATGTAATATAATGAATGTTACCTGGATGTATTAGACTACCTTTGTCTAAATAACTTATCCAGTTGCACTTTTCACTTTTAATGGTTAAGGTATGTCAAAAATTTCAGAAACACTTTTCAAATAATTGGCACCATTTTCTCATGTATCATTTGCATTCAACATATGAATAAAAGGTGGAAACATTGCTGCTTGGCAAAGTTTCAAGTTACGCCTTAAAGGGGAAGTATACAATCTTGACTCAGTAGATATAGGAATAGCTCCTAATTAATGGAAAATGCAATTTAGGGAGTTGCCACTTCAATATAATTTATAGGAATGGTAATTAAATTGCTAGTGTTTGTGCTTTATCTCCCTGCAGCAAAAGAGTGGTCAAAGCTCTCAGCAACAAAGCCTCACTGACAGCGATCACAGTGATGTAAGTGCTCTGCAGGTTTAGCTCGATGTTAGAGAATAGAGTGACTGGGAAGGGATCTGTTTCATCTGTTGTTTGAAGGCGCAGTCATTTTAGTGTTTTTTAATCTTTCACTTTAAGGGACAATGTAATCCTAAATCGTTGTTAAACAAAAGCATTACATACCAGAATGCGTGATATTTGTGTCTGAGTCAATCTTTATACTAATCACCCTGTACTTTTTTGCAGCACTTCATTTAGACTAATCAAGTGATTAGTTTGGAGATTATTGTAGTATTCATGGTTTCCTGCATCAAATTTAATAATGTAGGTATTCCGTAATACTATACCACAGTCTCCATTTTGGAATATCAGGCTTCTAAATAATTTTGATTTGCTGTCTTGCTATTAAGGGGGCTATATGTTGTTGTTGTTGCTACTTCACTTGCTGGAGTAAACGATAATTTTTAAATGTGTTTTAGAAATATCTTGTGTCAACATTTTTTTTATTGACAATAAGATTGAGAAGAATTGTATCATTCACAATTTTATTTAAATAGTCTAATGTTGACGGAGGATGTGCCAATGTGTAGTATTCATTGAATGGTTTAAACAGAGAAGGAGGTCATTTGGAGATAGCAAGAACTGCAGATGCTGGAGGAACACAACAGGCTAAGCAGCATCAGAGGAGCAGGAAAGTTGACGTTTAGAGTCGGGACCTTTCTACAGAAATGGCCATTTGGCCTGTCTTTTTTGTGTTGGCTCTCATGCCACTCCCACTCTGCCTTCCCCTTTGCCCAGTAATATTTTCCTTTATGGATAATATTCCAAAGAAATTTGAATGCCTCAGTTGATCCTGTATCCACCACACTCTTCAGGCAATACATTCTAGATTCTAAACACTTTGCGGAAAAGCTTTCCGATGTCTCCATTGCTTATCTTCCTCATTACCTTAAATCTGTGCCCTGTGGTTCCTGATCATCAAACCAATGGGGACAGTTCTTCCTCATGTACTCTGTCCAGACCCCTTATGATTTTGACTCTGTTGATCAAATCTCATCGCGACCTTTTTGCCATGGAGAACAGTCCAAGCTTCTCTGGTATTTCTGTCTAACTGGAGTTCTTCATCCCAGGAACCATTTGTATCAATCTGTTTTCCAGCTTTTTCCTGTCCCATTTTATGATTACATGCTTGAGCTTTACAATTCCATTAAAATAAAAATTGTAAGAGCAAATTGTAGTTCCTCTGTATTGTTCCATTGGCCAAATGTTTCCATTTGATGGCCAAACAGTTTGAGGCTGGTATATTTTTAAGTTGAAAGATACAAATATTAGTGCTGTTAAGTAATTTCTTCAAAACAATTCACCATGATAATTAGAACTTCTTTGTTGTCATCTTTTTCCAGCTTCTTTCTGCAGTTTAGTTGGGTTAGCTATGGTAAATATGGGGTTACAGAGCTAGGATGGAATACTCTTTGGAGGGTCAGTGCAGACCCAATCGGCCAAATAGCCTCTATACGTATTGTAGGGATTCTGCGACTCCATTTTACAAGGTATTGTCACAGTACTGGCTGATCACCCTAACCCTGCTGGTCACCTATTCATAAAATCATCATAGAATCCCTGCAGTGTGGAAGCAGGCCATTTGATCTAACAAGTTCACACCGACTCTCCAAAGAGCATCCCACCCAGACCCATCCCCTGACCCTATCCCTGTAACCCTGCATTTCCCATGGCTAATCCACCTAACCTACACATCCCTGGACACTGTGGGCAATTTAGCATGGCCAATCCACCTAACCTGTACATCTTTGGACTGTGGGAGGAATCTGGAGCACCCAGATGAAACTCACTTAGACACGGAGAGAATGTGCAGACTCCACACAGACAGTCATCTGAGGCTGGAGCTGAATCTGGGTGCCTGGCGCTGTGAGGCAGCAGTGCTAACCACTCATCAGCTAATCCCTCTGTGTTTCAGTCTCTTATGGCAACATCATTGCATGTGGTCTTGCGCCCTTCACCACTTTCTCTCTGACAAACTCATTTCCATCACTCAGCTCAACATGTATTTTCTCTTTGCAACAGATGATCATGCTGTTTCATTCTCTTTTTGACTACTTGCTTTGATGCTTGCGCATACTCACTGACCTTGCTATAAGTATATTCTTTCTCCACTCCACATCTTATCTCCTGGCTATCCAGTTGTTTTTCCTTTGTTTTCAATTTTGCAGTATATAGTGAGGCTGGTCTATAAACTTTCTTGTAGTTTCTTCTTTTCACTTTCAGTGGTAGACTCTTTTTCTCACCATATACTGCTTGTTCCAATTACTCCAATCCACTGTACTTTAAAACTCAACCATGGATAATCATCATTACTAAATCTTCAAAAATCCTGAAAACAGTATGTCCCAGATTTCCTAATTCTTTCGTGTGTTTACTGTACGTATACCATTTAACTAAATATGTGGTTTATCTAGATCTTGAAAATGGTTACAAGAACTGACAAGTACAAGTTAGAGTTTTTATCTAAATTACAGTGAACCAAATCTTGTGATTTACGTATTTATGAAAACGTATAGCAAGATATGTAGTCTAATTTCTTGAATTTGATTTGAACTCTTGCATTATCCATTACGTATTGATTGTTTGCCTCCATACAGAATTCGTGTTATTTTGGTTTGGTGTAACTGTTCTGATGATTAGTTTGCTTATATTGGGAATGGTTGTTGTATTTTTATTCATCTCTTTCCCTATTCCCCTCCCTCAGCTCCCCAAATATTTCCCTATCAGACGGTCCCAGCATACAGATGATAGCGCCTTATTAGTGGTAAGAGTATGATTGCATGAATTGGCCTATACTGTAGAAGATTGGATCATAGAAATGGCATGATGTTTAATCTATCAATTTACCAATCATTAGCCTAAGCTTTACTGAATAGCACAACCCACATAAAAATGGACTGATTCCTTATACTCTATCGCTGGACAAGATCCAATGGCACTTATTGAAACAAAACAATTCTGCAGCTGGAGTCTTTCCTAAATGACTTCCTGTGACAATAACTTCAAGGTTGCAACAAAGAAAAGAAAAACTGAATAATCTTGCATCTGGACCTTGTATAAAAATAGTTAGTGACCAATGCAGTGAGCATTCGGCATTCTTGAATGGAAGAGACATAATGGTGCTGTTCTTCGACTATAACTACTTGTTAAACACTGAACAATTGACAAGGCATAGAGCACGATAAATGGGAAGTTGAGTTCTGATCCACCTTGATTTTCACTACTTGAACTTGAGTATTGAATCTAACCTAAATTAATGAGATGAACATTATCTCACCCACTGCTGCTTATGTCTCTACTTGGAATAAAACTTGTTGATGTCATTCAACTTCATGAAAAAAAAAACAAACACATACAAAAAAGCAAAGAGTAGTGGGAAACTAGTAGACTGGGAAGTCTTAAAAGGCCAACAGAAAGCCACAGAAAAAGTTATAAAGAAAAGTAAGATAGATTATGAGAGTAAACTAGCTCAGAATATAAAAACAGGCAGCAAAAGTTTCTATAAATATGTAAATCGTAAAAGAGTGGCGAAGGTAAACATTGGTCCTTTAGAGGATGAGAAGGCCAATTTAATAACTGGGAATGAGGAAATAGCCGAGACATTAAACAGTTATTTCGTGTCAGTCTTCACAGTGGAAGACACAAATAACATGCCGAAAACTAATGGCAAGAAGGTTATGGCGGGTGGGGACCTAGAAACTATCATTATCACTAAGGAGGCAGTGCTGGGCAAGCTAATGGGGCTAAAGGTAGACGAGTCTCCTGGCCCTGATGAAATGCATCCCAGGGTACCAAGAGAGGTGATGGGGGAAATAACAAATGCACTAGTAATTATTTACCAAAATTCACTGGACCCTGGGGTGGTTCCCGCAGATTGGAAAACAGCCAATGTGACGCCACTGTTTAAAAAAGGAAGTAGACAAAAAGCAGGTAACTATAGGCCAGTTAGCTTAACTTCAGTAGTGGGGAAAATGCTGGAATCTATCATTAAGGAAGAAATAGCAAGACATCTGGATATAAATTGCCCCATTGGCAACACCCAGCATAGGTTCATGAAGGGTAGGTCGTGTTTAACTAATTTGATGGAATTCTTTGAGGACATTAGTTGCATGGTGGACAATGGGGAACCTGTGGATGTGGTGTATCTGGATTTCCAGAAGGCATTTGACAAGGTGCCACACCAAAGGCTGCTGCATAAGATAAAGTTGCACGGTATTGCAGGTAATGTATTGGCATGGAGGATTGGTTGACCAGTAGAAAGCAAAGCGTAGCGGTAAATGGGTGTTTTTCTGGTTGACGGTCAGTGGCTAGTGGTGTGCCTCAGGGATCAGTGTTGGGACCTCAATTGTTTACAATTTACATAGATGATTTGGAGTTGGGGCTAGGTGTGGTGTGTCAAAATTTGCAGATGACACTAAGGTGAGTGGTAGAGCAAAGTGTGCAGAAGACACTGAAAGTCTGCAGAGGGATGTAGTTAGTTTAACTGAGTGGGCAAAAGTCTGGCAGATGGAGTACAATGTTGATAAGTGTGAGGTCATCCATTTTGGTAGGAATAACAGCAAAATGGACTATGTTTTAAATGGTTAAAAAATTGCAGCATGCTGCTGTGCAGAGGGTCTTGGGTGTCCTTGTGCATGAATCGTTGAAGGTGGGATTGCAGGTGCAGCAGGTGATTAAAAAGGCAAGTGGAATTTTGTCTGCCATTGCTCGAGGGATGGAGTTTAAATACAGGGAGGCTATGCTGCAGCTGTATAGAGTCCTGGTGAGGCCACACCTGGAGTACTGTGTGCAGTTTTGGTCTCCTTACTTGAGAAGAGATACTAGCACTGGAGGGGGTGCAGAGGAGATTCATTCGATTGATTCCAGAGTTGAGAGGGTTGGATTATGAGGAGAGACTGAGTAGACTGGGATTATACTCATTGGAATTCAGAAGAATGAGGGGAGATCTTTTGGAAACATATAAGATTATGAAGGGAATAGAAGGGGCGGCATGGTGGCTCAGTGGTTAACACTGATAAAAGGTACTGCAGGTGCTGGAGAATCCGAGATAACAAGCATGGGGCTGGATGA
>JAHRHZ010000017.1:26279466-26294117 GCA_024137785.1 Ginglymostoma cirratum | reverse complement strand
CCACACCTTGTTATCTCGGATTCTCCAGCATCTGCAGTACGTATTATCTCATTTACAAATTTTCACTTTGGCTCAGTCGAGGCTTTGTGGTTTAGAACCCAAATCGACCTTTTGTGCCGAATATTTTGGACTGTTTCCTGAACAGAGTACTTGAATATATCAAACGAAACCATTTTACTAGTTCAGCTGGGGAAAATACTTAGTTGAACATTTGATTTGCCGCTACCATGCTGTATATAATATATTCAGGAGTACCAAAATAAAAAGGAGTGCACATATTGTTATGCTGGCGTTGCACTAATGACCTCTATTACGGGTGCATCGAATTAAATGGCAACAAGAACGTAAAGTGGGGAAGAAGAAAAGACATGGACCTTGCTCTAGTCTAAATACTATCCACCCGTAATAGACGTCAACCTTGCCAGTTAGGATCTTGACAAATCATGCCAGCATCAAAGAGAAAGGGCGACTTTATAGAGGTTTATAAAATCATGAGGGACCTGGATAGGGTAAATAGACGTGGTCTTTTCCCCTGAGTGAGTCTGAAACTTGAGGGTTTAAGGTGAGAGGGGAAGGATTTAAAAGAGGCCTCAGGGGCAATTTTTACACACAGAGGGAAGTGCATTTAAGGAATGAACTGCCAGAGGAAGTGGTGGAGGCTGGTACAATTGCAGCATTTAAAAGGCATCTGGGTGGGTGTATGAATAGGCAGGATTTAGAAGGATATCGGTCACATGCTGGCAAATGAGACTAGATTAATTTAGGATATCTGGTCGGCATGGACGAGTTGTACCAAAGGGCCTGTTTCCATGATGTACACCTCTATGACTCTTTGACTCTAATTCCCAAAATGTAATTCAGCAAGATATTTATTCAATTCCAAATTTCCTTTCTCCATCTATCCTCCACAGACAAGTTCTTTTTCCCATCAGCATAGTAATCCTCATAATGACATGATGGAACCATGAAAACCATTCCAGTAATCTCCAAGAGATAGTAAGAACTGCCAGTGTTGGAGTCAGAGGTAACACAGTGGGGAGCTGGAGGAGCACAGCAGGGCAGGCAGCATCAGAAGCCAGAAAGTGGAAGTTTTGGGTCGGGACCCTTCTTCAGTCCTGACCCAAAACATCAACATTCCTGCTCTTCTGATGCTGCCTGGCCCACTCTGCTCCTCCACCTCCACACTGTGTTGTCCCAGTAATCTTCAATTCTGTCCCCTTCCAAATATTTACACAGTGTAGGATCTCATACATTTACTCGGTACTTTTCACTAGTTTGTGGAAATGGGGAAGATTTCTTCTTTTCTCACTTGTTTGTGAACGAAGTGGTGATTTAACCAACTTGATCGAAAGGTCATTTACGGCAGGGTCTTGAAAAGGAAAATGACTAAAACTTTCTGGTGTAAGTCTTCTTAAGATAATCAACTTATGTTTTTATGCAAGTGCTTAAATGAACACAGAGCTGGAAAGAAAGTAGGACATATAAACTTTGCAAACTCAAAAAAGTTCCGCTATTATTGCGCCCTATTCAAGTTGACTATTATTCAACTTGACATTGGAATCTGCAGTGGTTTGTGCTATTCACGTTAGTTTTGCCTGATAGTGATTTATTCATGGTTAGTTGATTTGACTTGAAACTATAGTTAATGACATTGACAAACTTGCCTGGACCATGAGACATGGGATTTTTTTTGTGTTGCATGTACTCCACACCTGCTGAATATTCTACCTACAGTAGTAACTGATGGATGACTCGTTGCTGCAGTGGAGCATACAGAATGCATGTTCACACCCTTGCAAAATAGATGTACATAATGTTGTTATAATATATACATTTCAAAGCTTTTAGATTGCCCATGCATCAGCATATTTTGTTGTCAAGTTATTTTAAATAACAATTGTACAAAGAAGTGAATTGAAATCTGCTGGTTCCTCCTGCAAAGCCACTGCTCTAAAGCATTTCCATTTATATGTCTGATTGGTTATTCATAATTTTTATACTGGATTTTTGATATCTACTTTAAACCTTCAAATTATTTCTAATTTTTAACAAAGTCATAACAAGTTTGTAAGTTTTATTGATTTCATCTAAATTAATTTTCATTTTATTAAACATTACACATTTTCTAATTGAAGTATTCTATTAATTGTTTTTGACTTTAGTTCTTATTTCAAAAAGAATATTTGTTTTTGTTTGAAGGTGTAACAGCTTTAATTCTTAGTTGGCTTATTACTTTCACAGAGATACCTTATGTTTATTTGCATTCTTTTGTTTTGCTATCTGTTTAAATGTGACAGTATTTTCAGCAACCAAAGTTAAAGCTAATTCTTTGTTTGTCACTAAACCCCCAAAGGCAGAAACTGAGACACCACAGCACAATGTAATGCAGTTACATCTGCCCTCAATTCGGTAATGCCATTGTCCATCATGAACTTAAACTCTTCCCTCACTTGAGCTGCTTTCTCTGGATTGAGTCTATAAGGATGTGTTTTATAGGTAATACATCCCCTGCATTAACATCTTAAGCAATCAAAGGTATTTTGCTTCGCCTATTATCACAAATCAATTTATGAGTTTGTAATAGCCTTTGTGACTGACTTTTATAGCTATCTGGAAGATATAGTATGCTGTCAAACTTTCTAAAGAGCTCTGTATCACCCAATCTGATTGCTGGAGTGCCAACTTTCAAATCTTCCAATTTCTGATTCCTCCTTTAATTGTTCTGATATTTTTGTTTTACTCATTTTGTTTTAATGCCATAAAAGCACTTTTCTCCTGACTATCCTCCATATCATAATATCTCTTAAACATCTCTTCAATACACTAGCTGATTTTTTTCCTTTTGTCTGTGGTACCTGCATACTTTTCACCATTCAGTTTCTTCTTGATTTGAAAGGTCCAGGGAACATTGCTGTTGATGGTTCCTGAGAGATAGGTAACAGCACGAACACTCTGTCTCCATCTCCAGTCTAAAAATGTAAAAGACTGTAGTTTTCATTAACAGTTGAGCACTGCTAAGATGTTTTTGCCCAATTCACATGCTTTGGGTTACTTTGTTTAAGAAACTCTAAATAGAATGGAAGGTCAGTCCTTGTGGTTTGGTACTCAATTTTCTTTTAATCTATTTAAATGGTCCTGTCTCTTCATATCCGTTTAACATTGCAAAAAGGACTGAATCCTGTGGTTGAGCTCCAAGTATCCGTGTTGGCAAAGTGTAACAAGGGAATTCCTTTATTCCAATCATTAGGACATTCTTGACAATAAACCCTAATCATTGTCTTCTATGTTTGATACCATCTTTCCAGTATGCCTTGAGATGGTAGTTGATGGCAGGGGTAAGATGTAAATTATTTTATCTCAAACTAATCATCATTTCTTTGAATACTTGTAACATACAATTAAATGAAGGTTCAAGTTTTATTTTGTCGAGTAACTCATATCTTGTTGAAAAAAAATTGAAACGTAACCGCTATCATTTTCGCTACACTTTTTTTCCTTGATTTACTCATGCAGGAAATCTTGTTGAAACATCCATAATTGTTAAAAGATGGTTTTACATACCTAGTTTTAGGTAGAGTTTCTATCCAATCCATTCAGACCCTCCTAATTAGTTCTTTGAAAACAGAATCAGGATTAATGGTGCAGGTTTAATTGATGGTGGGATCTTCCCTGCTACTTGGCATGTCTTGCAAACTTGACTATGGGCCAATAGAATTTTCTAATATTTTGACCCCTCATTTCCGCACTCGCCCCCCCCCCCCCCATGCCTGAGTGACTTGCCAGTGGAATTTTATGAGCTACTTGTAAAATTTCAGTACGCTTGACAATGATGTACCACTGCCTGCTGATGTTTGAGATAGCCTCAATTATCTCAATAGTACTGTCTTTCAAGTAATAAAATTTAGGTGTTGAGAATGATTCAATTTCTGAACTGGTTGTTTGGTATAACTTGTTTGATTCAGGATCCATTTGCTGCATTTCTATTAAAAAACGTATGCTTAAAATACAAATCTTATTCATCCTTTATATTTAAAATTTTTTAAACTGTACTGGATAACTGAATTTCAGAGTCATCTTCCTATTTCATAGACTCCTGTTCTTCCTGTCTAGTTTTAAATGCCAGATATCTAAATACAACACGGTTAGGAAACAAGCAAATATGTTCCTCCTGTAGCATGTTCATTCTTTTACTTCTCATGGTTGTTTCACCACTGTTGGTGAGGCCAGTAGTTTTGAAACAGTCAAGTCATTTCCTGAGGTAAAATCAGTTCCTTTGAAACGGATTTGTTTCACTGCTCTAATTAAAACTTCTGAATTTACTCAGTCACTGGTTAATCCAACTGTGTATAATGGGTTTGATTTGTAACTTCTGTGTATACCTCCGACCAATATTTTCTCCTTCATGAGCACCTGTGGAAGACACAAGTCAGCAGGTATCAATGACTGACTTGCTCCAGTGCCTCTCAACATCGTTGTCAGTTTACTCCTTTGATTTGATGCATGAGAAAATACCTCTTGTTTTGAATTTTTTGAAAAAAATCAGCATCTACACTGGATTGATTGCTTTTGTTGATACTCTTAAGAATTTTCATGACAGTTGTCTTTTCCTTTTTAGTAAATTTTGAGAAAGTATATTCCCTTTGTGTTACTGCTACAGTTTTAATACGTTTCCTGATACCCTCTTCTGAGGACCCTTTAACATTCTTCCTCCTGAACTCTGTCTCATATTTAACTTCCACCACTTGACTTTGGTATGTCCAGTCTTGATACAATGGAAACAGATTATTTTCTTTACAACATCTTTTGATCCTAACCTTTCTCCTTTATTACATTAGCATTCTGTGTTTGTTGTCAAAAAGTAGTACCTCTACCATCTGCAGATTTTCTGTTCTTGCAATTTCTTTGTAGCTTCCCAACTGATCATCTCCCCACCTATGTGATATATCGTATGTATCTGCCAGAACTGCTGCTTCTGTGATTTTTGATTCTTGACACTCTTTTTGGTTTGCAAGAATGCTATTTCTGAATTATTCCATCATCATAATTTCCATTACATTCTCAAACAAAACCAGGGATCCCACAGCACTTATTTTACTCTTACAAATTGTACATATGTCTGAGTAGGTTTCTTTCATGTTCTAAATTTTAGTTGATTGCCTTAAGGGACAAGCTCATAAATATTGAGTATTGCTTTTAATTTTTTTTAAATTCATTGTGGATGTCAGCATTTATTGCCATCCTTGGTTTTCCTTGAGAAGGTGTGGTCAGCCACCTTCTTGAATCACTGTATTTTGTGTAGGTGCACCATTGCCATTGGAGAGGAGTTTCCAGGAATTTAGTCAAGTGACACTGAAGGATTGGTAATATATTTCCAAGCCAGGACAGAGAGTAGTTTGGAGGTGAATTTGCAGGTGGTAGTGTCCCCACATCTGCAGGCCTAGTCCTTACAGATGATAGCAGTCATGGACAGTGCTGTCTTAAGAAGCCTTGGTGAATTGCTGCAGTCCATCTTGTAGATGTTAGACACTGGTGCTACAGATCGTGATAGTACAAGGACTGAATATTTGTGGATGTGACACCAATGAAAAAGGCTGCTTTGGCCTGGATGGTGTCAAGATTCTTGACTGTTGTTGCAACTGCACTCATTCAGGCAAATGGGGAGTATTCCATCACACTCTTAACTGGTGCCTTGTAGATGGTGGATAGACTTTGGGATATCAGAAAGTGAGTTAGTTACTGCAATATTTCTTGCCTCTAATCTATCTTGTCATCATTGTATTTATATGGCTAGTCCAGTTAAGTTTCTGATCAGTGCTAACCTCCAGGATGTTGAGAATGCGGGAATTCAACCATTGAATATCAAGCATCAGTGGCTAGGTTCTGTCTTATTGGAGATGGTTGTTGCCTGACACTTATGTAGCGTGAATTTTAATTCGCTACTTGTCAACTTAAACCTGGATATTGTCCAGGTCTTGCACCATTTGAACAAGAACTGTTAAGTATCTGAGAAGTTGCGAATTATGCAACATTGTGCAATCATAAGTGAACATCCCTACTTCTGGCTATATGATGGAGGGAAGACCATTGATGAAGCAGCAGAAGATGGTTGAGCCTAGGACATTTACCCTGAGGAGCTCCTGCAGAGATGTCCTGGAGCTGAGATGACTGTCTTTGAGCAACCACAACTATCTTCCTTTGTGTCAGGTATGACACCAACCAGCAGAAAATTGCCCCCAATTCCCATTGATCCCAACCCTGAAAAGGCTCCTTGGTGCCACACTCAGTTAAATGTGGCTTTGTTGCCTAGGGCAGACACTCGCCTCACCTCTGGAATTCAGCTCTTTCATCCATGTTTGAATGAGGCTGTAATGAGGTCAGAAGCTGAGTAACCCAGTTGAAACCCAAAGTGAGCAGGTTATTGCTGAGCAAGTTCTGTCTGATAGTATTCAAGAGTTGACGAATGAGGCAGTGATTGGCCAGTTTGGATTTGTCCTGCTTTTTATGCAGAGGGCATACCTCGGCAATTTTCCACACTGTCAGTAGATGCCAGTGTTGTAGCTGTACTGGAACAGATTGTGTTGGGGCCTAATTAGGTTTGGAGCACATGTCTTCACTACAGAGTGAAATCTAGAGTAGAATACAGTGGAATTTCTGACTAAATTCTTGACGACATAAACTTAGTGGGAATTAATTTAATTTTTTTTCAGAGCTACAATAAAAGCTTCTGTTGTTGGTTCACCAATATCGGCAGTCTTGACGCATTTTGAAAAATCAGTTTCTTTAAATCTTTAGAAAGCTAAGACTGCTTCTTACAAAAACAAATTCTCATCAAAATAAGAGAAAAATACTGTAGGTGTTTTTCCTCAAGGCTATCCCTGACTAATTATTTGCAAGCTATGTACTCTCCTCCCTAAAGCTTTCTCCTGTGCTTCTTTCTGTAACAGAACGGCTTTGAACAGCACTTCTTTTTGAGATTGACTGTAACACCACTACCGTTAAATGGAGGCCTGACTCGCACAGCAAGGTGATTGAGCAGCTTGTGTGGAGTTTGTGGCTTTGTATCGATCCTTATACTTTTCATTCTATGTTTGGAATTGAGTGGGCACCATTCCTTTCACCAGATCAGACTTCACAGTCTTTTTTAAGAGATGCTCTGAATGAAATTACGTTTGTTGTATTTACATTTTGTATAAAGTCGATAATGTATTGTATACCATGTTTTGTTACTCCTGAGTAATTTGAGAGAGGTAAAGATCAGGAAATGTTAAAATGGTTACAAGGCTCCCAACTTCTAAAATTGATCTGAAGCCAAACTATTAGCACTGAGTTTGGTGATATGCTATTTCAAGCAGTGCAGTTAGCTGGTGAAAGGTCCTGTCCAATCTGCATGTGCAGGCTATCTTTTGAATTTTATCTTTTGAACCATGATACTGTCGTCTTGTTCTTGAATTCTGTTTTTACCTAAGCCAGTTGAATTTTTAAAAATTAAAATAAATTATGAACCAGATAACAAATTAATACAGAACTGGAATACATAAATATTTTGAGAATTGCAGTAGTGTTTTTGTATCATATCCAAAGCTTCTGTCCACATTCTTATTATTTCCCTGTCATTAAAATGTTAGATATGCCCTGGAACAGAATTTTAATTTTCCCACACATTGCATTTTTTTTCTGCTTATTGTGTTTTATGTAAACAGAGCTCTTGCTGTTTTTGATTTTAAAAATACAATAAGGTAAAGGATATTGTCAGCAATTCATTAGATCTTCTTCTGAAGGCCCAATTTCAATACTGTTTATTATGTTCTGAAAAACAGACTGCTAAGCCATCAGTGCAGCAATGCAACTTGTGCAAAATATGCTGCTGTAATATACGTAAACTGATGTCTAGAAACAAGAAATTTTATACCTTTATTGTATCATAGGTTAATGTTGCTTTCCTGTCTTCTCACCACTGGAGAAGAATTTGAATGCATTTTCTGTGACAAATTTATTGGTAAAATATTGAACCAAGTGTTTCTTTGCAACATATACCCTGATTGTGTTCTATTTATGTAATTAGCATGATCTTTTATTCTTATGTAGAAATTATACTGTCCCGGATACTGAAAGCTATCCTTTCAACTGTCTCTCATCCTCTTTCCTTCTATCTCTGTTGCTAACGTAGAAAAACTCTTCATGCTGACTAAAAGAACCTAACGGTATGTGTCACTCATATTTTAAAAAATAAAGTTTAGACGTAACCTGATCCAGGACATGTTTTGCTTTAAACTCATTTTAAAGTATAAACTCTCAGGAGAAAACAGAAATCAACACTCTGCATTTATGCTCAAGTATGTGAAGTAGTATGCCTGTAAAACCAAGTCAGTCATTAATATTGCCGAGCTTGAGCTACACTAAACTTCTGCAGTAATAATGTATATATGAGACCGTTTTATTACTATAAAGTACATTGTTAACCAACGTAAAATGATTGAATCACTTATCTGGTCAGAAAAGCACAACAATTCCTCTTCATTTCCAAAGTGTATTGGACAGTCTCAAATTCCTTTTCACACTGTCGGAATGGCATTCAAATTCAACCAAGTTCTGTTCAATAATTTTGAGCAGACTGATTGTGCAGATTGTTCACAATAAAAAGCTTGCATTTGATTTCAGAAATGTGACAGTAACAAGACTGAGCATTCTCATCCTGGTTTGGATTCATTCTGCATTAAAATGCAGTCTTTCCAGAAGCTCAACTTGTGGTGTTTTAACATATGGGAGTTTTGTTCTCTGCTTGCAATGAACTCGCTAATGTTTTCTTGAAACAAATTTGTTTAGTTACTGTTGATTACAGCCATGTAGTTGGGAAAACATGTATGGTTTAAAAAAATCTTTCAAAATTGCATTTTCTGTAAAACCAAGTTAGTATAAAACATAAAGAGTAAGAAATAGTTTTAAAAATTGCTATGTTTTAGAAAGAATTAACTTCCATTCTTGGAATTGAAGTTTAGAAGTTACCTTTGAAAAAGGCCAGAATCTTGAGTGAATGATAACCGATGTTGATTTATTTTATTTGTGCTATATGTGGAGCACAGCATCTTCTAGTTAACGAAGTAATTAAAGGTCTTTCTACCACTTGAGTTCATTTGCCTCAACAGAAAGTTGTTTACAATCTGACCCACTTGTGGCAGCTCGAATTGACTGAAGAGTGCTAACTTAGTGGCAGGAAATACTGCTGTAGTCAATTTGCCACAGTGTAATTTTTGCAGCCAGTGGTTAATCAACAAATTGTTTGTTGGTTATTAGTCAAGCAGCTCATCAGTTTTGTGTTGATAGCTATCTTGATGGTGAAGGGATGGCAGAATGAGAGAGAAAAGGATGTGGAATGGAAGTCTGGAAAAAAGCCAATTGATGTTGACAGTGATAACAACATGAAGCCAGGGAAAGGATATTCGATTCAAAAATAAAAACAATCAAAAGTAATTGTATCATTCATCCATTTTGGTTATAATGGAGCCTTGATCCAAATAATCAGTTTATCTTCATTACATTTATCGAGAAACCCCAGGTGAGGAGCCAAGTCTGCACAACCAAATTTGAAAGAAGCAAGAAAAGGACACAAATGGAAATAAGTGATTGATGATGTAGTTGAATTTCAAATATCTACCTAGTATGTGGAAAGCAACCAAAGTATTCCACATGGGAGGTCAGAAGAATAAGCTGGAGAAGCTGACTCTTGATTTCAACACGTTGTCCATTTGTAATAAAATACTGAAACACTTTGCTTTAAAACTATTTGATGTTTAGGCACAAAGCCTGTTGTCTGAAAATGATCATTCTGAAGTTGCCTCTATTTTAAGCATGCAGAATGTAGTTCATTCAGTTCTAGTACAACTATAGTCAGGTTATGGTTTGGATGAAAATTATCTGATGCACATGCTTATTTTGGTATGTTTGTTCATGCCTCTAGTTTAAAAACATTTTAAAAGCTGTTTGTTTCTTAATTTGAGATGGAACATTAGCATTTAATAATGTGGGGAAATGTCTTTGTTTGATATTTGAAGAAAACTTGTGGGGTTTGTGTAAATTGCCCAAAAATACAATTCCGTTATCTTGCCTTCTTGCTAGAGGGTTTTAAAGATGAAGTTTGCTATTCTGTAAACGTAGCTAACAGATCTACTCCAAAATGTAACTAAATGATTCGTTTAATCTTCCTGCCAATGTCTTTTCATTTGCAGAAGTCTTACTTGAAGAGTTTTGGCCCTTCACCTTATCATCTCCGTTGAAAAAAAAACTCATTGTCATTTTATTACTGATTAATTTTTTACTTGTGTATTTCTTCGATGATTATTCGCAATTACATCATTTGTAGAATGCCTAACCTATTTAAATGCTCCTTAGAAAAAATTACGGATTGACCTAGACCATGTTAATCCAAAGATATCATTTAACATAGACATTGTCAATGTCCATACATTTTACCTCAGTTTAGAGATGTTACATCAAAGTCTTATTTAAGGGCCTTGTAGATATCATTAAGGGAATTTCATTAATTGATTCAGATGTTTACAGCACAAGGAGGCCCTTAGGCCCATAACCTAGAGGCAATGAAAAGACAAGTAAATATCTGTATACGACTTAAATGTCACAGCTGACCCAACTATTCTTTCAGGCAGTGAGTTTTAGACTCCCATTACTCTCAGTGAAATAGTTTCTGTTCAACTTTCCTTGTAGCCTTCTGCCTCTTACTTTAAGTTTCTGGCCCTGGTATTCAGCTCTCTACTTCTGGAAAGGGCACCATCTTATCTACCCTTCTATACCCCTCATTATCTTACACAGCTCTATTGAGTCTCCTTTGCTGTTTCAAAGAAACAGTTCTAGCCTATCAAAACTTTCCGCGTAGCTCCGAATCTGCAGCCTAGGCAGCATCCTAGCAAAGTCCTCTGCACTCAACAAGTGCAGTCACAGCCTTCCTATAATGTGGTGATCAGAACTGCAAGCAGTGCTCTAGTTGTGGGCTAATCTCATGAGAGTTTTATACGTTATCAGCATAAACTTGCTCTTGTATTCTGTGCCTTCTTAGACACCTTGTCTGGTCTGCTACCTTCAGGGATCTATGGATATGCACATGGAGGTCCTTCTGGACTTCAGAACTTTCCAGGGTCCTCCTACTCCCAGTTAAATTCCTTTCCTCATTAGCCCTCTCTAAGTGCGTTACCTTACATTTTTTCCAGATTAAATTCCATTTCCATTTGTCACTGTTGCCCCTATCTGACCAGTTCATTGATAACCTCCTGCAGTATGTCGATTGTCCTCACTATTCACCACCCTACCAATTTTCCTGTCACTCATAAACTTCTTAATCAGACCTCCTACATTTAAATCAATAATTACTCACCACAAACAGCAAGGGCATCAGCACCAAATCCTATGAAACCCACTGGAAGCTCTGACTTGTAGTCACTGAAACATCCTTCTAACATCACTCTCTGCTTAATTCATCAGCCTTTGTTTTTTTACCCAATGTGCCTCTTTGCCTTGCATGCCATGGGCTCTTAGTTCAGTCAGTCTGTCATGAGGGCCCTTACCAAAAGTCTTGCAAAATTCCATTTGACAGGATCAAATGCACTAGCCTCATCAACACTCTTGTTTCCTCGAAAAGTTCAGTTAGATTTGTCAGACACAACCTTGTCTTAACAAATGCATACAGACTGCCCTCGATTGATCCACATCTCTCCAAGTGCGGATATATTCTGACTCTCAGAACTCTTTCTAATAACTTTTCCTCCACCATGGTTAGACTGACTGGCCTGTAATTTCCTTGTGTATCCTTTCCTTCTTTCTTGAACAAATGACAATGTTGGCAGCCCTCCAGTCCTCTGGCACCTCCACCTATGGCCAGAGAGGATTTGAAAATTGCTGCCAGGGCCCCTGATATTTCCTCGCTTCCCTCACACAGCAGCCTGGGATACATCTCATCTAACCCTGCAGATATTTTCACTTTTAAGGCTGCTGAACCCCCTGTAAGTAACTCCTCTTTCTGTTAATTTCTTCTGCTGTTTCACAGACTTCCACTCTGTTGTCTGTACCTGTATTTGTCTTTTCCGTTATGAGGACCAACACACAGTATTCACTAAGGACGGTGCCCACATCTTCCTTGTCCACACACAGATTTCATCCATGGTCCCTAATGGGCCCTACCTTTTCCCGAGTTGCTCTGTTGGTTTTTTTTATATTCCCCGCACTTTTTTTTTCCTCTTACTAGGGACTCAGTTCTGTTGAGCCCTCAGTAATCACAAATAACTTCTTTTTTTGCTTAATTGTTACTCTGAGTTCTTCTACAATCGGGTTCTGGTCTTGGTCCCACCCCATAGCTTCTCCCTATCGAATCCTGTCCCCACATAAGCATTTTACCTAATTGCATGGTTATGGTTTTTCAATATTGCCATCAGATGCTTTAGAATTCCTCACTGACATTGCTCAATGCCAACAGCTTCAGACCTACATATTATCGTTTCAGTTCATAGCAAAGTAGCTGTTGCCACGTTGTTGCTCACTCTGGGCCTTAATAGTCCACAAAATCTACTTTTCAAGGATATTTAACTATTTTAATTATCTGTTATAAACTGAAGTGGAAATATCCTTTCAAGAAAATAAAAAGTCTGTATTAGAGACAGAACTAAGTAGCAGTGTCTTCAAAACCTAAGTAAAGATATGCATTATTGAGCTACACAAGTCAAAAGATCTTTCACCTTTGCTGTAAATCAGTCTCCGTTGGAGAAGCATTTTGAGGTGTCATAGTGTTTTCACTTTTGGGCAGTGATGGAAGTTTGGGTAGGAATTGGCACAGTTTGCACTCAGTAGAGTGTAGTTGGTATTTTCTGACACAATTTCCTTATTCTTCTTAATCTACCAACTTAAAGTTCGTTCTTAGGGTTCTGATGCTTGTTTAAAATATCTGAGTCAAGTGTCTATTCTTTGAATGTGATCCTGCCCAGTGATTCTTATTAGACTCTAATTGCCTTTACAGAGCCCTTATTTTCTCTTGCCCACACGATATGTGTACCTTTTGCCCAGCACTTGTAAGTGAGAAATCTGGCTGACCCTTTACTCCTCCAGTCCAGGTTTCTTAACACATGAGGGTAAAATCTAAGGCTAGCCTGGTTTGAATGCTTTACTGTTATACCACTGGTATATCTGCATAAAAGAATTGTGATGTACAAAAGCATAGGTTGAGTTTTCTGTGGAAAAATTTCAGCATTCACACTATTCTTTGTGTCTAACCAAGACTACTATATTCTTGCTTGTGTGGTCTAATGGCTTATGTAATAAAAGTGACTTTGTAATTGACTCAATTCTAATTCGATTGGAGTTTCAATTATATTACATTCGCAGATCAGCTTTGATTCAGCTTTTGAAGTGAGACAAAATTGATCTTCTTAAAGACCCTTACAGATTGTCTTCCCTGTTTTACTTCATTGTTTTTCTAACTGAACCGTGATATTTAACTAATTCAAAAATCTTTACAATTTTTAATGATCCCTTGTTGATAACTTTACCGATTACTGTGGCCTGAAGGAACAAAAAAAAGGTATTCATGTGTTTTGGCCTTGAAGAGGAAGCAAGATATATTACAGAAAGATGATCCCCCTCATGTTTTGCTGTTCTGAAGCCAACTACATTTGAGAATTTGCTTCACATTTCTTATTTCTTATTTCTAATTCTCAAGGGTAGCTTATCTGCTACTGTAAAGGATCTTGATTTTCTTTCTTGTAGAATGAAGAAAGACAGCCGGTGTCACCATGTGCTTCTGTTACCCAATCATCTGTCAATATGGGTAAGAGGCAGCTAATTGTCAAAAGAAATTGTAACATGCTTCATCTATGTTTTTTTTGTGTATATTGTATTTCTCTAGGTGATGACATGAAATGTTTATTTGACCTTTTATCAAAGAACGAAATAATGTTCTTTTGCTTTCATGGTAAATCTTAATTCTGGGGTCAGATTTCAATGATGTGATGAAATTTTGCAGTCAGCAAAAGTATGGCATGGGGTGGCTTTTAAAATGCACAATGGATCTGATGTGGCTCTTGTTCAGAAAGCACTGAATCCCCTCCAATAACGTAGTCACAAACCTCAACCTTTGGAAATCCACAACAGCTGGTTAAACTCCTCCAAATAGAAAGTAGGCTAAATGGCACTGTCCTGATGGAAGTTGACAAGTTTAGATTTTCCCAATGGCTTCCTGAGGGAAAGTATATATAACAAATAAGTGTATAAGAAATGGATTTCCATTCTTAATCTGCAATGAATTTGCTTTTTTGAATTTGGGCTCAAATTACTGTACTGTAATTTGTATCAATATTTTTGGCTTAAAGGAAAGTCGGATCAGCCCTGACCTTTGTCATATCCCATGTTTCTTGCAAATGATTTAAGGGTCACGTTCACCTGTTATTCCTGATCAAGTGAAGATTCCTTCTGTCAAAAAGCCTGCACGACTTGCTGTTTTGAGTCACTAATGGGGGAAAAAAAAAACCCTTGACGTATGACGTTGTACCTATGGAGCAGGATACCAGAATTCACTGCCCTCTGGACAGAAGGAGAGGAAAACATTGTACAAGCATGGGGCTGGATGAACACAGCAGGTCAAGCGATGCTGCTTGACC
>JAHRHZ010000017.1:26264410-26279066 GCA_024137785.1 Ginglymostoma cirratum | reverse complement strand
GTTCATCCAGCCCCATGCTTGTTATCTCGGATTCTCCAGCATCTGCAGTACCTTTTCTCTCTGAAAACATTGTACAATCAGCTTTCAGACAAGGTCCCAAATAGCTGCAAACTCTACAAACCTTGCTATGTTTAACCTATTCCACAAAATAGTCCCCTGTTATATTCCCAACTCTCATCATTACATAAAAACAATAACACTTGAAAATGCTTGACATATAAATCAAAATGAGCAAATGCACAACAGGTTTGTCGACATTTGGAGGAAACGAGTTAACATTTTGAATGCAGAAAAAGGTGTGTTTGCAGTGAAATCAAAAAAAACCTATCTTTTCACCATTGTCATCATTTTGAAACCAAACCATCCTTTCTGCGTCAGATCATTTTCTACTATCTTAATATTGCAGCATGATTGTATTGTTAATTTGATTTTTGCCCATTTTAATACATGTTTTTCTCATTTCTATCTCTGTTTCTTGCTTCCACTGCTTGTTCATTAACTCTTTGCTGAAACTGGCCATTAAATTCTGCTCATTTTTACGTTCTTATCTCCGGCTGCAGTCCAGTCGGTTCCTCCTTATCCTGGTTCTTCTCCCCACTCTTACAAACAGCCCACACATACTCAGCGGCTTGAGAATTTCCTATTGAGAGCGACCATAAGAGATGAGATGATAAAAGGTATGTTGGACATGAAAGTGGAATGTTACATTATCCAATTATGGCATTAGAACCAGGGTTTATCAACAATGATTTGTCACTGAAGTGTTTATCTCTATGTAGCTGTACAATATTTATAATATACTACCAGCACCGTACAAGGAAGATAGACATTGACAAGAAATGATGCTGAAAGCAAACACTCACTTTGTTTCTTTTTAGTGTCGCCTCAATCTTAGTGTTTAAAAAAATGGCATGATAAAAATTGAGTTTAAACTTGAAACAGTGTACTAATAGTTACTCTGGCTGTATGATTTGAATCTGACAGTCACAGGGCTTTTTATTATTTATCGTTCTAAGTGTTTATCTTAATATAAGCAACAAGTACTCAATGTTTATTCATGTTCTAAAATGTCTTTCTCTTATATGAATATGTTGAAACTATTGGCAGCATGCTTTGACCTGTGTAAACCTTAAATTTTCAAATTTCCTTCCTAAATCTCTCCACTTCCCTCCTTTTCCTTTCAAGATCCATAGAATCTATCTCTTCTGCCAAGCTTTGAACCATCGCTGTTCATATCACCTTCATGACCTCAGTACCCAACATTCTCAAAATGTCTCTGAAGTGTCTGGGCATTTTTTTTTAATGTTCAAGACACTATAAAAATTCAAGCTAATTAGATAAATATGTCAACTTGACAATTTTGATGGTTTAGTACAGTTTTATGAATCAAACAGGCTACGATTACATGCATCTGATCTCCAGGCTATGCTGATCTCAGCAGATCTCTGAAGGCAAAGTGGATAGTACATCGGACATCAGTGTTCCAGATCGGGGAAGGGAAATTGTCTCATATTCTGCTTCAGATCATTACTTATTTGATAATCCCTGCTGAAAATAAATCTGTATGGATGTCAGAATTTAAAAAGAGTTAGACAGATGACCCACCTACAACCACTCTTCTGCTGATTCATGCTAATGATTCCTTGGGTGATGTACAAGGAATTTGGCATAATGAAACTGTGCCACTTTGAGCAACTGAGTGTCTTCAGAAAGACAGCATTGAAGAAAAGAAGTAGAAGCCACTTTGTACATTTATTCTAATTATTCAGCGCACAACTTTCTTTTCTGATTGACTCTTAATTACTTGATTTATCAAGAATAAAGTGGTCTCAGCTGCTGTGTAGGGATTGTATCTTACCACGAGATGTTATTCCAGTAAATCATAAATAAGGTTGTAACAAAAAAAGTACAGTAATGATGCTAACATATGACAGGAATGTTCCTGTCATAATATGTTCTGATGCAAAATTTGTCTTCTATATCTTTAGATGGAAATTCTTCCACCTCCTCTGTTCCCCCTAGCCAGGACTCTGGGGACACCTTGACATTGCAGAACCAGAAGCAATGTGACGATGAACAGAGAGTCTTGCAGCAGCTACGGAAGGTTATCTAGTTGTTCATTTGCTCATCAAAACAGAAGCGTTGTTGCATAGACTGAGTGTAAAAAAAAGTCCACGAAGAATGTATTAAATGTACTATTAGTAGAATGTGAAGTTACTAACTTGCTGCATCTTTATTCTGTGGCAACATCTTGAACTTACTTTATTTTACCAATCACTGTACGGAATTGTTACAATTCAGAAGAAGGCAATTCTGCCCATTATGTCTGCTATGGCTTTCCGAATGAGCAACTCATCTCATGCCATTTCCCAACCTCTTCCTTGTAACTTCTTTTTCAGAAAACAACCTAATTACCTTTTTTGAACTTGCCTCCACCCCACGCTTAAGCTGTGCATTTCAGTCTTTAACTACACATTGTGTGAAAATTTTTTGCCTAATGTCACCTTTGGCTGATTACTTAAAATCTGTGCCCTGTAAATCTCATTTCTTTCACACGTGACAACAGTTTCTCCCATCTACTTTGTCCAGACCCTTCAGAATTTGAGGCCTCTATCAAATCAGTCTGCGTTTTTCAAGAAAAACAGTCTCAAGTTTGCCAGTGTACTTAGCAAACTGAAGTTCCCTATCTCTGGAATCATTCTTATGAATCGTTTCTATACCCTCTCAATGTCTTCACATCTTTCCAAATGTACGACGCTCAGAACTGAATGCAGTAATCCTGCCGAGATAATGTACTGTATACTGCTTCTAATTGAGCCAAGGCTACTGTATACTTTCTCAACTGGTCCTGCCACCTTCAGTGGCTTGTTCACATATACACCTAGTTCCCTTTGTCCCTGCACCATATTTACAGTTGTACTCTTTATTTTACATTGTCTCACCATGTTCTTTCTGTCAAAATGAATCATTTCGTCTTTCTCCACATTGAACTTTATCTGTCACGTATCCACCTCTTCCACTAACTTGTCAATGACCCTTTGGAGTTTTATGCTGTGCTCTTCACAGTTCACAAAATTGTCAAGTTTTCTATCATTTTTTCTTTTGTGCACAATACACCAAGGTCTCAGCCACCAATATATATGAAGAGCAAGAGGCTTATCACAGATCCTGGGGATTTCCACTATGAAGTGAAAGACACTCATTAACTTCTGCTCTCTATTTCCTGTCATTCAGCCGGTTTTGTATTTACATTGCTACTGTTGTATTTTATTTCATGAACTATAACTTTGCTCACATGTCTGCTGTGTAACACTGTATCACATAGCTTTGGAAATTCATGTATGTCACATCAACCTTCTCTGCGATCTCAAAAAACTCCAAATTATTCAAACTCAGTTTTCCCTTAACAAATCAGTGTGCACTTCCTTAATTAACCAAATTTGTCCTTGTGACTACTAATTGTGTCAAAACTTGCAGAAACAATAATTTTAGCCACCACTGAAGTTAAACTGACTGGCCTACAGGTGCTGAGCTTACCTTTACATCCTTATTTGAACAAGAGGTCAAACATGTGCAATTCTCCAGCACTACTCCCCAGTCTAAAGAAGACTGGAAAATAATGGCCAGTACTACCACAAATTCATCCTCACTTTCCTCAGTCTCTTTGAATGCATCTTATCTGGTCCTAGTATCTTATACATTTTTAAGCACAGGCAATCTGCCCAATACTTCCTTATCAATTTTAAATTTTCCAAATGTCTTAATTACTTTCTTTTTCAGTATGAACTTCACACTATCTTCTTCCTTTGTAAAAGCAGATGCAGGTTACTCATTTAATTCCTCCAGTGTCAACATAATTCTTCACACACTTGAGATTATCCAGCAGATATTGTCCAATTGCAGAATTACATCTAATGTTTTACATTGCTAAGTTTTGCACATGCTGTACTCCTGAACCAACATTGCTGTTTTTCCTGAACACCTTGTATTCAGGAATGTTTAGTTCCCAAGCCTACCATTCTTTGATCCAGGTTTCTGTTATAACCATAACATCCTATTTTGACATGACTAGAAACTCACCAATTTCCCCTCTCTACTCTCCATAAATTCTGTTTTGAGTTCATCCACAAGTTCCAGATCTGAAAGGTCAATTCTTCACCTAGCTGTCCCCTCCACTGCCAATAAAATTATTTGTCTGTGACCAAATAGTTATCTCTTTCTCACTGGTTGACTTTGCAGAACATTGAAACACGGTTAAAGATTTCTCTGCCAAGTGATCTTGGAACAGCGCTAACAGATGGTGTTGTCCTCTGTCATCTGGCTAATCATGTGAGACCACGGTCTGTGCCCAGTATACATGTACCATCTCCAGCTGTGGTGAGTATTCTGAGTTTGGATGCTATTAAAAATTGCAATGTTAATGCTGAACGTTTCCCTTTTGGGAAGGATGTGTGTAATACTTGCAACCTGACACTGGTACCGTTGATAAGTGATTTTTTTGTTATTCATTCGTGGAATGTGGGTATCGCCAGCTAGGCCAGCATTTATTCCCTAATTGCCTTGAAGTAGATTGTGATGTCCGTCTCTTTGAACAGCTGTAATCCATGTGGTGTATGAACATAGAAACAGAGTAGGCCATTCACCCTGTCAAGCCTGTTCTGACATTTCACGTGGTCACGGTTGATAAAACATTTTAACTACATTATTGTCAAAACCCCTTTAGGCATTGATAATCAAATATTCACCAATCTCTACTTTGAATACACTGAAAGATTGAGCTTCCACAGCCTCTGGCTCAGAGAATTCCAATTCAACTCTTTGTCCATGTTTGAACCAAAGCTGTAATAAGCTGAGTGAGCCTGGCAGACCACAAACTTGCCTTCAGTGAGAATGCTGAAAGCTGAACAGGTGCTTCCCTTTGAGTAAAAAGAATTTCTCCTCATCTTAATCCACAATAGCATCCCCCTTAGTTTTAAATTGAAGCCCCTCATTCTTAACTCTCCAGTCAGGGGAAATATCTGCATTCGCTTTTGAAATATTTTGAAGGTTTCAATGAGATCACCTCTTGCCCTTTGAAACTCTAGAGAATACTGGCCTAGTTTGCTCACTGTCTCTTCATAGGAGAATCCCATCATCCCAGGAACAAGTCTGGACTGTCCTGTACTCAAAAAGAAAGGGACAAATCCAACCAGGCCCATTAACCTCCCATCAGTCTTGTCTTGATCAGTATTGGAATGATGGAAGGCGTTATAAACGGCACGATCAAGCACCCGTTCAGCATTTAGCATTAACCTTCTCACTGAAGGCAAGTTTGTTGTCCTCCAGGCCCACTCAGCTTATTACAGCTTTAATTCAAATGTGGAGAAAAGAGCTGACTTCTCTAGGTGAGATCAGGTGAGAGAGACAGCCCTTAACGTCAAGGCAGCATTCAGCTGAGAATGGCATCACGGAGCCCTAGTTATATTGGAATCAGTGGGGCTCAGGACAAACTTCACTGGTTTGAGTCATACTTGCTACAGAGGAAGAGGTTGTGGTTGTTGAAGGTCAGTCATCTCAGTTCCAGGACATCGCTGCAGGAAAAGCTCAGCAGGTCTGGCAGCATATGCAGACAGAAATCATGTGAGATCTGAGGAAGGATCACTGGACCCGAAATGTTAACTTTGATTTCTCTCCACATATGCTGCCAGACTTGGGGAGCTTTTCCAGCAATTTCTGTTTTTGTCTCTGATTTACAGCATTCGCAATTCTTTTGGTTTTTATTTAAATCTCATTTCTGCATGAGTTCTTCAGGGTAATTCCCCAGATCCAAGCATTTTCAGCTGCTTCGTCAATGATCTTCCCTCTGTCATAAAGCCAGAGTGGGGCTGTTTGCCGATGACTGCATGATGTTCAGTGCCATTTGTGATTCCATAGATACTGAACTGGTCCAAGTTCAGATGCAACAAGATCTGGATGATTTCCAGGCTTGGGCTGACATGTATCAACTAACATTCACACCACTCAAATGCCAGGCAATGACCATCTCCAATGCGCCAACTCTTGACATTCTGTGGTGTTACCATCGCTGAATTCCCACTATCAACTTCCTGGGACTTACCATTGACTACAACCTCAACTGGACTCACCACATAAATACAGTGACTACAAAAACAGGTCAGAGACTAGGAATACAGTGGTCAGCAACTCATCTCCTGCCTCCCCAAAACCTGTCCACCATCGACAAGGCACAAGTCAGGAGTGTAACGGAATACTCCCCACTTCCTTGAATTATTGCAGCTCCAAAAACACTCAAGAAATTTGACATCATCCAGGACAAAGCAGCCGCTTGATTGGCGTCACATCCACAACCGTCACTCTCTCTACCACTGATGCTCGGTTGCAGCCATGTCTAGTATCTACAAGATGCACTGCAGAAATTCACCAGAGATCCTCTCTCAGCACCTTCCAAACTAATGTCTGCGTCCTTCTAGATGGATGCGGACAAGAGTAGTGGAAAGAGGGAACATTACAACTTGCAAGTTCCCCTCCAAGCCACTCACCATCCTTGTTTGGAAATGTATCATCATTCCTTCACTGTTGCTGGGTCAAAAACCTGGAATTCCATCCCTGAGGACATGTGGACTGCAGCGGTTCAAGAAAGCAACTCAGCACCACCACCTCAAGGGCATTGAGGGACGTGCAATACACGTTAGCCAGCCAGTGACACCCATGGTCTATGAAGGAAAAAAAAATACTATTTTTCCAGATTCATTTTCTGAGGGAGCTAAATTCATTTTGACCTTTTTTTTTTATATATATTTAGAGATGTCTTGTCAGTTTTTATATTCTTCACTAGTTTTTACCCTGGTAGTTTATTTTTTCTCTGTTTATTTACCTCCACCAAAATGGACTGTATGTCATCCGAGCTAGGATCATCTCTCACAACTGTCCTCATTTCATCTCTTACTAACAGTTCTGTCCCATTGACTTTTCCTTCCCTCTTGTCTTTCAAAAAGGTCAAATATTCCTGAATGTTAAGTTCCCAGTTCTGATCTCCTTGTAACTATTTCTTTATAATGGCTACATCGATTTACCTCCATTTGTGCCATCTGTTTGTCCCCCTTATTCCAAATGTTTTGTACATCAAGATGGAAAGCATTTAGGATTACCTTTTCACCATTTCTAATCTTCATAACTTTTCTTTGTACTGTAGCCTTTTTTGCCTCTCACCCTTAATTACCATGTCTACTGGTTTTGAGTTTTTTTTTATTTCCATCATTATTTCTCATTTCCTTGTCGCCCTTCTTGGATTCCCAACTCCCTGCTATTCTATACTAAACCTGACCCAAGCACTCCTCCAAATACTTGCTGCAGGACATCAGTCTCGGTTGTGCCCAGGTGTAACCTATCCAATTTGTTCTGGTCTCCCCTTCCCCCAAAACCGATCCCAATGTCCCATGAATTTGAAACCCTCCTGCTTGCACCATCTTTCCAGCCATGTACTCAACTGATATACTGTGATATTTCTATTCTGACTAGTTGAGGTCTTACTTTTCAGTACATTTCCTTACTCTCTATATTTGGCTTTAGGACCTCATTCCTTTTTTTTGGTCTGTGTCATTAGTACTGATGTATACCATGACCACTGGCTGTTCACCCTCCCACTCCAGAATGTCCTGTAGCCATACTAGCTGGTGTACTTATTTTATGTAATTTTTCTTCATCTGACCTTCTGTGCTTAAAAGTTAAATCCTGGATTCCCAGTGACCCAACAGCTAAATGCACCTTACCAAAATAAAAAGATCAGAAAAATGCAAAACTTGCCAAGTCTATGTTGAATACATTGGTCAAGGACGATTAGGATAGAGGGAGATCAGCTTTTGTGCACCAGGTAACTCCTATTGAAGAGAATTAGTGTTTGGATTGTGTGTTGATTTCCAAATAGGAATAAGCTTATTTGTGTGATCAAATATCCAGTTCATACTTTTGCTAGTTATGTATGGATAGTTAGATAATGTGTCAGAATGATTTCTAGTACCTATGAAGTCACGCGTGCATGTTGAACTAGGTAAAAGGAAGTTTTTCAAAATCTGTGCAATAGCTTCATTGCAGTCAATAGATTTTCCCTCGTTTTAAGTCATGCTCTGTTTGTTGAAGTTAATGCATCAGTTGTACTGATTTCAGTCCCTAGCATCATATTTTCAGAAGGTAACATTCAGTAGTTTTAATAAAATTAAGTTTTTAATTTAACTTCAGTTGCTAATATTGAGTGTCTTGCTTTTTTATCCAAAGGCCCCTTTTGTAGTCATTTTTAAAATAATTCCTGTTCTAAATTATTCCTATTTTAGAGAATTTCTAGCGAAAACACCGGAATGTAGGAATTAGGTGTGGGAGTCAGCAATTCAGCCTTCGAGTCCACTCAGCCATTTAACATGATCATGGGTGATCTTATACTGTTGTCAACTCCAGTTTCTTGCCTGCTTCCCATAGCCCTTTATCCCGCTTTTCACCAGAAACATCCATTTCTTTCTTGAATCTGTTGATTGATTCTGCCTCCACTGCATACTGGGACAATGAATTCCACAGATTTATAACCCTCTGATACAAGTTGTTTCTTCTCAGTTTTGAACTTACCTCCTCTCACTCTATATCTATGACCTCTTGTTCTAGTTGGTCCTACAAGGGGAACATCTGTTCAGATTCCACCTTATCAATCCCCTTTATTATTTTATATATGCAAGAAACCCCCGCATTCTTGTGAACTCCAGCGAGTACAAACCCAAGCTTTTCAACTGCTCCTCATGTGACAGCCCTTTCATCCCTGCAGTAAACCTGGTGAACCTCCTTTGAATTGCCTCCAGTGCCATCACTTCCTTCCTCAAGTAAGGAGACCAAAACTGGACACAGTACTCCAGGTATGGCCTTACCAATGTCTCTCATAATTGTAACAACACTACTTTTATAATCCAGTCCTTTTGCAACAAGTGCCACGACTCCATTTGCCTTTCTTGTTATATGCTGCACCTACATAACCTCTTCCTGCGATTCCTGTACAAAGATGCCTATATTCCTCTGCACTGACGCGTTTTGAATCTGCTTCCTATTTAAATAATAATAATTTGCCCTTTTAATTTTCCAGCCAGAATTGATAACCTTGTACTTTTCCACATTAAAACCCATCTGCCAGTTTCTGGCCCGTTCTCCTAATGTATTGCTATCCATTTGTAAACTCTTTATTTCCTCATTACAGACGACTTTCCCACCTATTTTAGTATCATCACAAATATTATTTTATGCTGTGTCTCTGCTTGTAGAAATTATTATCCTCCACTGTGAAAACCGAGACAAAATATTGGTTCAGTGCTTCAGCCTCTTTTGAGTTTTCCATTATTACCTCGCCATTTTCATCCTATAAAGCACCAAATTTCACCATTCACTTTTTACTTAAATACTTATGGAAGCTTTTTGTCTCGAATTAAAACATTTCTATTTGGTTTTTCTAACTATTTACAAATGGGATGCCAGCCGCAAGATCAAAGAAGCTAAGCTAATATCTCAAACTTTATTGAGGTCAGTTCGTGATGACAACTGCTTTGCTGATTCCTATGTATTTATAATTGGAAGGATTGATTGAGTTTTTGGATTAATTCTGTAATGAATTTCCTTATTTCTTCTTTCCCTGTTCCTCATCCATTATCCATCCTCCCTTGCCCTTTCTACCATATGCTGTTCCCTAACTGAGTTGCACTTGCTTGTTTTGTTTCTGGTTGTAGCCCAAACTGACTATGGCAAAATGCAGACGAAATGTGGAGAATTTCCTGGATGCTTGTAAGAGAATTGGTGTACCACAGGTCTGTACCCTTCTATATTACAGTGGTCTATTCTATATCAGTATTAAAAATCTTGTATCATTGCTACTGCATTATTGTATTGAGCCTTTAACGTTGTTGATGTGGCACGCACACACAAAATACATGACACCATGGAGTAGGCCAATCTTTGGAAAAAGATTTATAACTCATGTATTTGAAATGAAAGCTTCTTTTTTCGCTGTTGTTGAACTGTAGTTTTTCATTCTCTCTGCTCATTCTTTATCCCTTTTACCGCTCAGCCTGTGGTCCCCTCACTGTCGTGACTTTCCTCAGTGACTGCAGCTTCCATGTTGTTTTCCAACCAAGCGCTCCAGCTTGTTGTGGGAGAGACTCCAGCTTGTATTCTTTTCCACCACCTCCACCAATGGCAAGTGCTCCATCTCTAATAATTCCAAGCTTTTGAAATCTGCACAGCTCCAGTTCCCAATGCTTTTGTTCTGAAAATGGGCCTTCCCATACTTTGACCACCTCCTCAATTATACAGCTTTATATAACTCATTTCAAGATTTCCCCATTCCTGATTCTAGGGGTTTTAGCAGCACAGTGGAAGAGCACAAGTATGATTTCTCATGTAACACAGTGCTGAACAGCTAACTAAACTGAGCATCGCAACCAACGTCTCCTAACATCAACACCACCATCACTACCAGCCCATCCAACCGATGTTTGATGTTAGGCCTTAATTCAGCCATTATGACCAGAACTGCAGATTTAATTGAGTCATTTAAGTAAATTCAGTTTAATTTGATTCAAGAATGTTTGCAGCTTATGGTGTGTAGTTAAATCTATTAATAATTGGAGCATTGGTTTAAAGAGATTGAATGTGAAATTGTGTTTTTAACTACATTGTTTTCCAGGATCTTTACTTGAGTTTTGGGATTTTACAAAAGAAATAAACCTGAGGCATTAACCATGCTGTAATAAGTCTTTGAATAAAAAATGCGTACAGCCAAGCAGTTCTGAAGCTGTGCAACTGAATTCTGAAACTGGTATTGATATGCACTGTGGAATCTAAAATTGAATTTTTAATCTTTTTGATGATTTTTCTTCTCTTCAATATTCTATTTTTTGTGGCTTTGGTTAGCCATCAAATTTTCATTTTATGTTCTGTGAAATCGGTTATGTGGCTGATTGTATCTCTGTTTTAAGGCAGGTAACCTGATGAATCTTTTAGCTAGATTTATGCCTGCATGTGCGGAAGAAGTTTTCAACTCAAGTTATAACTTAACACAGTTCGACGGTGTCTAACCAGATCACTGTATTCTTACTTTCTGTGATCTTTTTGATATGTATTTGGATATGAAAGCATGTTGAACATAGCTTCTGTCAAATAAGAAACTTCTCACATATACAACCTGCTTTAGCTGAGACAGTAGAGCACTTCAGGCCAAGAATCGTGTCAAGAGCTATATGTTGCAACCATTTCCTATAAGTTGTTGTTTTACTGTACACACTTATCCATTACTATCTCATTTTGCTGCTGATACCCCTCTTGGAATAAAACAACTGTATATCCTTAGTCAATGTAGACAAAGCCCTAGCAAATCTTGAGCAGTTGAATAGGTGTTGAATACATATGATGCGTCAAATAACGCCCACAATACGTGAAAGCCCATTACTGAAACGATCCGTATCCAAACGTAGCAAGACCTCGACAGTGTCCAAGCTTTGGCTGACAAGTAACACACAAGTGCCAGGCAATGACCATTTCCAAAAAGAGAAAATTTAACCCTTGTTCTTCAACAATCAATGGCATTGCAACCACTAAATCGGGTAGGGCCGATCAAGGATTGTAAAGGGAATTTGTGCACAGAGCCTAGAGAGATAGGAGACGTCTTTAATGAATACTTTTCTTCAGTATTCACAACTGAGATGGACCTAGTTGTAGAGGAGGACGTTGTGAAACAGTCAGGTATGTTAGAGGAGGTTGATGTTAGTAAAGATGATGTGCTAGGAATTCTGAGGAAGTTGAAGATACATAAGTCCCCCGGGCCTGATGGGATTTATCCAAGGATTCAATGGGAAGCGAGGGACGAGATCGGAGGGCTTTTGGCAATGATCTTTTCATTGGAAGATTGGAAAGAGGCAAACATCATTCCCTTGTTCAAAAAAGGGAACAGGGATAACCCTGGAAATTACAGGCCAGTTAGTCTTACGTCAGTGGTGGGCAAATTATTGGAAAGGGCTCTGAGAGATAGGATTTATGATCACTTGGAAAGGCACAGTTTGATTCGTGATAGTCAGCATGGATTTGTGAGGGGTAGATCATACCTCACAAACCTTATTGAATCCTTTGAAGAAGTGACCAAACACGTGAATGAAGGTGGAACAGTGGATGTGGTATACATGGATTTAAGTAAGGTGTTTGATAAGGTTCTCCATGGTAGGCTCGTGCAGAAGGTAAGGAGATATGGGACAGGGGGAAATGTGGCAGATTGGATTCACAATTGGCTGACCCTTGGAAGACAAAGGGTGGTAGTGGACGGAAAATATTCAACATGGTGCTCAGTTACGAGTGGTGTACCACAAGGATCTGTTCTGGGTCCTCTTCTATTTGTGATTTTTGTAAATGACTTGGATGAAGGAGTGGAGGGGTGGATTATCAAGTTTGCGGACGATACGAAGGTGGGTCAAGTTGTGGACAGTGCGGAGGGCTGTTCTAGGTTACAAAGGGACATTGATAGAATGTAGAGCTGGGCTGAGAAGTGGCAGATGGAGTTTAACACTGAAAAGTGTGAGGTGATTCATTTTGGAAGGACAAACTTGAAAGCAGAATACAGGGTTAACGGAAAGATTCTTGACAGTGTGGAGGAGCAGAGGGCTCTTGGGGTTCATGTCCACAGTTCCCTGAGAGCTGCCACCCAGGTGGATAGACTTGTTAAGAAGGTGTATGGTGTGTTAGCTTTCATTAATAGAGGGATTGAGTTCAAGAGCTGTGAAGTTATGCTCCAGCTATACAAAAGTCTGGTTCGGCCACATCTGGAATATTGTGTCCAGTTCTGGTCACCTCATTACAGGAAAGATGTGGAAGCGTTAGAAAAGGTGCAGAGGAGATTTACCAGGATGTTGCCTGGAATGGAGGGAAGGTCTTACGAGGAAAGGCTGAGAGGGCTTTTCTCTGTCGAACGACGAAGAGTGAGAGGTGACTTGATAGAGATGTACAAAATGATCAAAGGTATAGATAGAATGGACAGTCAGAGACTTTTTCCGATGGTGGAGGTAGCTTTTACGAGGGGACATTGTTTTAAAGTGAGTGGAGGTAGATATAGGGGAGACGTCAGAGGTAGGTTCTTTACTCAGAGAGTGGCAGGGGTGTGGAATGCATTGGAGAGGGTAGTGGAGTCAGCCTCATTAGGGGCATTCAAGTGGTTATTAGATAGGCATATGGATGATAGTATAAGGTAGCGGTGGACGTTAGATAGACCTTAGGTTTAGGGTAAAAGTTCAGAACAACATCGTGGGCCAAAGGGCCTGTACTGTGCTGTACTGTTCTATGTTCTAAATACCCCACTGTCAAAATCCTGGTCGTTACCATTGACCAGAAGTTGAACTAGAACAATCAGATAAATACTGTCAGAATAAGATCAGGTCAGAGTCTAGGAATCCTGCAGTGAATAACTTTGATTAGAATGGAAATTCCCAATGCCTGTCCACTATCTACAAGGCACAAGTCAGGAGTGTGATGGAATACTCTCCTCAAGAGGCTTGACACCACCCAGGACAAAACAGCTTGGTTGGCACCATGTCCTCAATCACTGTCTCCATCACTGATACAAAATAGCCACTGTTTGCACCATCTAGAAAATGTGCTGCAGAAATTCACAAGACTCCTTAGATAGCACTTTCCAAATCCATGACTACTACCACTGAGAAAGACAAGGGCAGCAGATATATGGTAACACCACCACCAGTAAGTTCCCCTCCAAACCACTCACCATGCTGACTTAGAAATATATCACTCAACCTTCAGTGTCACTGGATCAAAATCCTGGAACTTTCTCCCTATTGGCATTGTGGGTATACCCACACTAATAGACTGCCATGAATGACTAAGAAAAAGATACTGTATGCTCATTGAAATGTAAAAGCTTCTCTGTCAGCGTGCATTTAGTTGACTAAATGCAGTGCAGTCATTACATAACTGCGCTCAACACTTATCATTAACAAAATGGTGTAATCTACCTCAAAGGATATGAAGAACGTTCATGAAGTACTGATCTTGTGGCTTAGAATTTCAGATTGATTTCTAAGATCCCAGCAATGTATTCAGTAATATATGGGGAGGTGATGGCTTGGTGGTATTATTGCACGATTGTTAATCCATACACCCAGATAACGTTCCGAGGACCCGAGTTTGAATCCCACCACAGCAGATGGTGAAATTTGAGTTCAATAAATATCTGAAATTAAGAATCTAGTGATGACCATCAATCCATTGCCGATCGTCAGAAAAACCCTTCTGGTTTGCTAATGTCCTTTAGGGAAGGAAGCTGCCATCCTTACCTGGTCTGGCTTATATATGACTCCAGACCCACAGCAGTGTGGTTGACTCTCATTTAGGGATAGGCAGTAAATGCTGCCTAGCAAGCAATGCCCTCATCCCATGAAAGAATAAAGAAAAAAAAATCATTTTCCTTCAGGCTTTTGCAAGATATGTACTGATCTGGTCTAAATCCCTGTTTATATTAGCATAAGCAACAAAAGAGAGTATTGATCTCATAAATAAGAGATAACAAAGTGTGGAGCCAGAGGAACACAGCAGGCCAGGCAGCATCAGAGGAACAGGAAAGCTGATGTTTCGGATC
>JAHRHZ010000017.1:26250424-26264010 GCA_024137785.1 Ginglymostoma cirratum | reverse complement strand
GATCCGAAACATCAGCTTTCCTGTTCCTCTGATGCTGCCTGGCCTGCTGTGTTCCTCCAGCTCCACACTTTGTTATCTCTGACTCCAACATTGCAGTTCTTGCTATCTCGTTGATCTCATAACATAGTTTATTACCAATGGTGTTATTTACTTGAAATAAATCCTAACATTTTAGTAGAATCTGAAGTTGTTTGTCTGTGGTTCTTAGTGAGGACCTGTCCATCGCATATTTTGCTTTGCAACTAGCTATTGTCCAAATCACTATCCCTCTGAAATTCACCCTTCTGTCAGAAATCAAATGTAAAAGTATCATTAGAGTAGATTTCATATGTGAAAGTTTCCATCAGCTGTAACATCTGCTTGTTCTCTTATTTGTAATGTGTAAGAACAAATTTAGATCATAGACATAATATTCAATATAATCCAAGACCTAGATTCAGATGTGACAAAACTCGAATTCTTCATCTTTTATCTTGGTACTAATGAAATGTTTTATCTGCCCACCATCTTTCAAGCATCACTTGGAATACAGGGAGAACTAGGCATTTGGATACAGAATTGGCATGAAGGTAGAAGACAGTGGGTGGTGGTGGAGGGTTGTTTTTCAGACTGGAGGCCTATGACCAATGGTGAGCCACAAGGTTTGGTGCTGGATCCATTGCTCTTCGTCATCTATATAAATGATTTAGATGTAACATAGGAGGTATGGTTAGTAAGTTTGCAGATGACACCAAAATTGGAGGTGTAGTGGACAGCGAAGAAGGTTACCTCAGAGTACAATGGGATTTTGAGCAGATGGGCCAATGGGTTGAGGAGTGGCAGATGGAGTTTAACTTCGATAAATGTGAGGTGCTGCATTTTGTAAAGGCAAATCGGGACAGGACTGACACACTTAATGGTGAGGCCCTGGGGAGAATTGCTCACCAAAAGGACCTTCGAGTGCAGGTTCATAGCTCCATGAAAGTGGAGCTGTAGGTAGGTAGGATAGTGAAGAAGGCATTTCATATGCCTGCCTTTATTGGTCAGTGCATTGAGTACAGGAGTTGGAAGATCATGTTGCGACTGAACAGGATGTTGGTTAGGCTGTTTTTGGAATACTGTGTGCACTTCTGGTCTCCCTGCTTTGGAAGGGTGTTGTGAAACCTGGAAGTGTTCAGAAACGATTTACAAGGATGTTGCCAAGGTTGGAGGGTTTGAGCTATAGGGAGAGGCTGAATAGGCTGGAGCAGTTTTCCCTGGAGCGTCAAAGGCTGAGGGGTAACCTCGTAGAGGTTCATAAAATTTTGAGTGGCATTGATAAGGTAAATAGGCAAGGTCTTTTCCCCAGGGTGGAGGAGTCCAAAACTAGAGGGCGTAGGTTTAAGATGAGAGGGGAAAGATCTAAAAGGGACCTAAGGGGCAACTTTTTCATGCAGAGGGTGGTGCATGTATGGAGTGAGATGCCGAAAGAAGTGGTGGAGGTTGGTACAATTACAACATTTAAAAGGCATCTGGATGGCTATATAAATAGGAAGGGTTTAGAGGGATATGGGCCAAATGCTAGCAAATGGGACTAGATTTACTTAGAATATGTGGTCAGCATGGTCAAGTTAGACTGAAGAGTCTGTTTCAGTGCTGTATAGCTCTATAATTCTATTTTTCCAGAGAGCAATTCAGGAGTTTTCATAGATCATAGAAGATCATAGAGTCCCTACAGTGTGGAGACAGGCCCTTCGGCCAAGCAAGTCCTCACCGACCCTTGGAGCATCCGAGCCAGACCCATTCCCCTATAGCCCACCTAATCTACACATCCCTGAATTCTACGGGCAATTTAGCATGGCCAATCCACCTAGCCTGCACATCTTTGGACTGTGGACGGAAACTGGAGCACCCGGAGGAAACTCACGCAGACACGGGGAGAATGTGCAAACTCCACACAGACGGTCATCTGAGGCTGGAATCGAACTAGTGTCCCTGGTGCTGTGAGGCAGCAGTGCTAACCACTGAGCCACCGTGCTGCGCCAAATTCTCTTCCTTTTAATTCTCTTTCTTTTCTCAATTCTTCCAATCACTGCATATGCAGATGGATTGAAAATAAGAGACATGAGCATTCCTGATTTTTGCTTGCCACTGTTCATTTTAGTTTTGACATGTGATACCCCTCAACATAACTGTTCACAATGAATAATGATCGAGCAGTAGTAAGTGATGCAGCAGTGGTTAGAAATTGAAACAAGTGGTGATACTATCACCAGCTAATAGTCTATTCAAGTGTTAAAGCTGTAAGAATTTAGTTAAAATGAACACAAGTGACCTGTTTCAACTTTACAGCAGAGAAGTTCACCTATATGAAGAAAATTTCTTAAAATTCCTTTGTAAATCAAAACAAATAATCGAATAGATTTTGAATAAATCCAAAGTTCAATTCTTTAACAAAGTCTTCAACATTTTATGCTTGTTTCCGCAAGAAACAAGGGTAAGCGGAACAATAATTGTGAACTTCTTTGAAATTAATGGCCCCTTTAAATTGGTTACTGACTTTTGGAAGTTAATTGCACACCTTGTGTTTATGTGCTTGAATCTGAAATGGCGGAAAGATAAACATAATTGAGAGTAAATGTTGCATGCTGATTTTTCTCAACTAATTTTTCTCTGTCATTTCTCTCCTGCTATCACTGAACTATTGGAAGGATGACCTTTGCTCTACATCTGATGTGCTCCAAGCCAACCTCCTCAGCACTCAAAAGACGGTTGACATGCTACTGACTTTGGGAGCAAGCATAACCAGTCCTGTTCTCACCCCTCTCTCTGGTGGCCAGCTTGCAGGCTTTGCTCTTTTTTACATCAATGTGATGCTTCTGCTTTTTGCTGTATACCATTGTGTCACTGTGTTCTAATTAGAAGAGAAAGAAGGTGTAAGGGAGGGTCAGGGTTGGGAGGGGGTGACTGCAAAGTGCATTTGGTCTTAGTTGCAAAAAGTCATAGAAAATTTTTCTAAATACACTGATGAGATATTTTTAATAAAGATTTTATACTCCCAATATTTTGGAATAAAAGCCATTCACAGTGCCTTGCGTACTATTTGTTATGACGTTTAAATTGCTTTTGTTGTCTAGACGCCTTTTTTTGGGCTACTCATTCAGTTCAGTCAACACTCCATTGCTTGACTGAAACGTTTATGCTTTCTTGGCTGACATTATAGTTCTTACTTAAAAAACCTATTGCAATTCCATCAGAATAATTTTTGGGTTTTCTTGTTAATCAAAGTTTTTTGCAAAATAGCAAGGCTAAGTTTACACTTTTGTTGGGCTAATTCTAAAGATGAGATCGTTGTTAGAAAATGGAGCAAACTTTTAATGTTCACTTTAATGAGACCTCCAACTCCCAACTTTCTATCCTTGGAAATGAACTCCTGGAACTGGGAAGGTAGTGCTTTGAAACACCTTTACCTTCAAAAATAATTGTTCTTATTGTCTGCCAATGACTGGTTTGTTTTGATTATGTTTAAGTATCTGCGATTGTTAATCGACTACACTAAGTTGTTAATTCCATCTTTTCAGATGTTGGCTGGTGTAGAACTTAGTAGTTGTAAAAATATTACTTATCTTCGTGTGAATTTATTGTGCACTTGTGGATATGTAAGAAGATCTATAGCACATGCTGTGCCTGGACCTCACTACATTATCACAACTGCATTATATATATTAGTATTAAAAATTATAAAGTTTGATCATTCAATTAAAAGTCAAAGCAAGAATAGATAGTTTCAGTAGCAATAAATACTGCATGTTTTGTTTCTTGTGAATAAAATTCATTTCTAACATCTGTTTAATTTGTGTTTAGATCAAATGTAACCATAATTAATGTTTCATCACTCCTGATAACTAATATGCAAAAACAGGCTGTTGTTGATCTAGATCATTCAGCTTAACATTATATGATAATGAAAATCATTAAAATTAGTGGAATAAAGGTTGGCTCATGTAGGAACAGATGAACTTTATGCTACTGAACGCTTATATTTCATAAATGCTATAACTTGTACATTTTCTAGGGACAGCTGGTCTACCTATTCAGTTACATAATTAATGTCAAAATTGTGATTTAAAAGTTATGGTACCTGATTTAGCACCATGGTCTCAAAAAAGCCTCACTGATGCAAAGTTGATACACCTTTTTCCTTTACATTGCAACAGTAAAGTCGTTGATGCTTGAAAATATCGATAATTTTGACAATAAAATCTTGCCTTTTTTATGTAATGCCACTTCACATCTGATATTACATAAACCAAGTATCATTGTTTCTTTAACTTTCAAGAATATTTGCGAAAGTAGAAATTTTATATTGCCAACTTCCAATTTTGTTCAATTATTCATTTATGTTTATTTAACAAGTTATTTTCTTACACAGCAGTGAAGAAAGTATATGTTTAGTTAAATAAGTCTTAACATTTTCACAGTAGTTAGCAAAACAGTGAACATTCTGCTGGAGTTACTGGTTGCTAACATCTTGAATTCAGTAACTGGAAGTACATTCATGGTGGCCAGAAATAAAATTGCGTTTCTTCGTATCAGAGATGAAACCAATGTATATTTCCTTTAGCTAAAAGGCATGCATAAGAAATACTAAAATTGAGCTACTTGCAGTGGAATGTCCAGTGGTGTGAGGCAAGATAGAGAGCCAAGCACAAAAGCAAGACAGACCATTGAAATAAATTAATGCTATTTCTCCATTAGTCCAAATGTTGCCATTTGTAAACCCCTCCTTCCTAAACCCTCACTACTATATTCTTGGTTCTGGTTCCATTGGTGTTGCACACAGCATTAGTGTTCACTGCCATGCAAAGATGGCCTGTTATTCCCATGTGAACCTAGACAGCATTTCAACACAGAATGCACTCACTGCCCCATCACAGCAGGATGGAAATCAGATTATTGAGGAGATTTATTTTTCATTCTTTGTCCATCTATCTCTCAAACCAGTTTTGTCAACTCTGTTGCTGCCTGACTGCGATTCATTCATTTCAAATGTAAACCTGAGACCTTCCTGGTCTATACAGCTCAGGACCAGATTTGACATTGTTTTATTACCATTCTTGCAGCCAAGAGTACTTTCAAAGTACAAGTTTTATTGGTGCATTAATACTATAATTGAAGTAATTGGGGAATGATATTTTTTCCATAGATTTTCTGGAAAATAAATTTTCCATAGAATCCCTACAGTGTGGAAGCAGGCCATTCAGCTCATCGAGTCCACACCGCCCATCTGAAGAGCATCCTGCCCTGAGCCACCCCATCCCTGTACCCTACATTTAAATTTTGTAAGATCATGTAACTTTGAAGAAACAGTAGACTGTATTCTATGAGAAAAATTACAGATGTTCTGTGAAATTGAAAAGTATTTAAATTAGAAATGATTCTAAGAATGTAGTAGGGGCCCACTGAAGTGCACCTTTATGATGATTAATGCAAAATTCCTGTTGATTTTATGAAATCTGGTAGATGGGAATCTAAATTGCATGTGTTCTTTTTAAATGTAGATTTTTGGTTTATGAAAACATTGCCTATTGATAAGAACAGGAGCTTATTTATAGAATTTTCTTAATGAAGTCATTTTCTTTTTTAAAAATTTTCCAATTCCGATCTTTTTTCTTTCAACAGGAAAGAGAATATTACTGATAAAATATAATGGACAATTATAAATTAATATTATTTGTTCTTGATCAGCTTTTCTGAGGATTTAAAACATTATGGTTTGATTTTATTACATTTTACTTGACTTTATGATTGTGACTACTTGGTATTTTAGTCTGCTTCCAATTTTTTATGCTCTATAAAATTCTTTTCTGTGTAATGCATTCTGCAGATAGGTCTGAAATTAATGAACATATGCTGGACAAATCTCAGTAACAGATATCAAGCTTCTGCCTTATATTTACTGCACCCTGGTAAATTCACATTTTACACACTCATGTCCAGGACACCACTTTTTAATCCTGCATACGAAAAATAGGATCATGTCACACCTGACCCAACATCTTTCATTTTAAAAACTTGTCATTCACCTCACATGTAAAGCAGCAAATTTTAGTTACATTGAAGTCCGGAGATATAAGTGGACATCCAAAGGTCATCCAGAAAGAATAAAACACTTTTGTGTTGATTTTTTGCACCTCCTTAATCTTTCAGCTGGGGTACAGGTGCATGGAGATCAGTGATAATGTGTGAGACTTCATTTTTTGTTGGTGGTGTTTGGTTAGTGATAAATCCTAATGTTAGTGTTCACAACGGCATCCGTCCCAATTTTTGTTGCTGTTTGTACATACATCAGTTTACTTGTATGCAAGTAATTAGCATTAAGAAATTAATTTTATCATATTTTGTTTTTCAGTTTTTTTACGTTTGGTTTTCTTTTCACATGTATGTCATTTGTTAATTTTGTTTTTCTCCCTTGTCCTTTTGTTCCCCTCCCTTTTTTTTTCATTTTGTTTAGGAACGATTGTGTCTGCCCCTTCACATTCTAGAAGAGAAAGGACTGGCACAGGTAGCCGTGACTATAGAAAATCTGCTTGAGCTCGCCCCTACCAAACAGCACCATTAATCAACTGCCTAAAGACTACAAGCGATGGGCACCTCACACAAGAAACACTGTAAAAGCACAATTGAATATGCTTCAAGTTGGTCTCCATCACAGTCACTCCTATCACACTCCTCTTTAGTATCTACATAACGGCTTTCTGAAAGTCATGTGCTAAATGTGACATTTTTAATGCTTTTTTTAAAAAAATGCAGCACTTAATTTGTTTTCCAACTTGGGAACTATGATACAAATTGTTTTTATAACACTTAAAATGGGTATACATTGCATTCAGTGAACAAATGGGCCTAGAAACTAGTTCATGACATCTTGCTTTGTGACAGCCCAGCAAGTAGCTCACCAATTCATTTTATATCTACCATAGTTCAATGTTTGCCTGGTGCCAGTAAGACCATGTTTATCAGGAATACTCTATGTCATCTGATACATAAATAGGAATAAGAAATAATTCAAAATATTACGAGGAGGTGGCCACTCCCTACATGCAAGGAGGTCAGTGACAAATGGGAAGCCAGGAAGGTAAAACAACTTGCACCTCAGCTGAGAAACATGGAATGGAATGCAAGGATCTCCTTCAAACAGCCCCTTTTACAATGGAAGCACCTCTACACCAGGTTCCTCACCCTTGGCCTCTCATCCTGACCCAGCCAAGAAGCCCCCTCATCTAACTTATCCTGCTCCTGGCTTCCTTTCTTTAGCAGCATATCCAGTAAAACAGCTGGCACCAGAGTGCAACTGACTGATGGGGGCAGTTGGCCTGTCAGTCTACTCACACTCTTTACAGCTTTAACTGGCTGTGGAGTATCCATCAGAGAGGAAATCAAAAATTCATAACCAGCAGCCAAACCACTTGAGGAGTGGCCAGCATATCCTTTTAATATGTATTCCCTCTCTGATAGCAAGTAGTGTAAAAATTTGCACAAGTGCATGAATATCTAGTCAGAAGCTTTTTTCAGTATAGAAATGATGTATTTCACTGGTAGCTAATCCAGCTGTAAATTGACATAAGGATGTTACATGGTGTTTCAATGAGTTCATTTTAGAAATTATGCACTGTACTCTTAAATGGATCAGTACTGTATGATTTGTTCCAGGTTTGGTACCGAGGGTTCCTTCGTTCTAGTTATATATTTACTTACTTAGGAATTCCTTTCTGTTAACTTCATGTATTCATTTTTGCAACACTGAGTGATTTAAGTATGCTGACAGAATTTACTCTTCATATTATAAATTATATTCATGCAGTATACATGTGTATATATTTATTCATAGCACATAAGTATGATAATGCAATCACTAAGTTACTCCATCATATTTGCATAATGTAGTGATTAGCACTTTATCATGTGGCATTGATGATGTCAATCAATTCATGGCATCAGAAGGGAACCTGTCTGTAGTATAGGCTTGCTACATGAAATATAGCACAGCATCTTCCACTACATTGTTGTGAACTTATGTATGCCCAGTTTTATGACTAGTAAAATATGGTGGGATAGAGTCTGTGTCCATTTTAGCTTATTTTGTGGCTTAGTTGTAGGTTAAACATGAAAGATACCCTTTGTGGAATAAGTTGTGTATCCATTGTTTATCGTGGTGGAATCTCTCTATTTGAGCAATGTACACTTGCAATAACTAAACCTAAAGTGTTCAGACTTAGAAATCATTGATCCTGAAATTCACTTTTAAATTATTTAGATGCTCATACCAAAATTCTGTCACTATTTTTATCAAAGTGATTTGTTTTCACACCATTTTAACAGTTCAAAGTGTTCTTTGCTTAAAACTTGGGATGGATTTTAACCATCAGAAGGGATTTCACTTTTTTAATTATGACTTGAAGTGAAAAATTTTTGCCTGCACTTTCTCTTTTCTCTTTGTAAATAGTTCATTTTTTTTTGTGTAACCGTTCATGTTTAGTTTCAAGAGCAACTTTGGTTCAAATTATGATATTTTAATTTGTTAGGCTGTATATGTTTTTATGATTTAGTTACCAACCTAGTTCATTGGTTTCCATGTTGTCATTTCATGTCTCTTAAAAGTAAGTATCTGGTTTAAAAAAAACTGACCTTTTAAAAGTTATTTTGGCAATGAAAACTGTCAGGACCAGGCTAATATCATACACATTGAATTTGAAGTGAACTGACCTGTACAGAGGTAGTTCCCTTGTATTAGTTTTCATCAGACATGTTTTTCCTCTTCAAAATCATTGAGTAGCAGAATAATTATTCTTGCTCACAAATTATCCCCGAGAGAGCTAGGTCATCTGAAACCGCATGCTGTGTACATTACTGGAGAAGGAACTATTTGTTTGTGGACCTGATTCCAACTCAGAAACAGGTGGGTGGAGATGTAAGCTGTGAGGTAAAAAGGGGCTGCAAAGAATTACAGCTTGAGTGAGTGAGTAACAAAATGGCAGATGGAATATATATGGAGAATTGTGGGCTTATTCACTTTGGGCATTAGAATGGAATGTTTTGAAAAAATGTGAAATTTGAAATTGAGAGAGACTGCTGTGTTATAATTCACAGTGCATATAAATTTAACATGCCAGGAAAGGAAATAAATGCTGGTCTTGATTGCAATAAGATTAAAGTACAGGAAAAAGGGAAGTCTTGCTACAATTGTCCAAGGTTTTAGTGAGACCATGTCTGGATTATTCTGTGCAGTTTTGGTCTTCTTTTGGAAGGATGTACTTGCATTCAAAGCAGAACAATAAAGATTCACAAACTCGGTCAACCATCTGATCCTAGGGACCAATGGTGAGAGGTGACTGTATTGAAACATTAAGGATTCTGAAAGGGCTCGACAGAGTAGATAATTGAGAGATTATTTCTGCAGGCTGGTGAGTCTAAAACTTGTGGGTGTGGTCTCAAGATAATGGGCTCAATCATTTAGGACTGAGGTGAGGAGAAATGCCTTCACTCAAAGGCGTGTGATTCTTGAAGCTTCTGTTCATAGGTTTGAGGATCCTCAGTTGTTGAATATATTTAAGGCTGGGGTCATACATTTTGGAGTTTGAAAATAATCAAAGGATATAGGAGTGGATGGGAAAGTGGAATTTAAGTCCATGGTCATACTGAATTGCAGAAAAAGCTTAAAGGACCATCTGGTCGTCTTCCTGTTGAACAGAATGAGATTTTATAATTTTTTCTTTCCAGTTTTTCTTTTGGTCAGGGCAGTTGGGAGTTACTAACAAAATGAGGAATAGAATGTCTTTTAAAATGAATTTTCAATCACTAGTCTAACATAGGACAGTGCATCATAGCAAAGTGTTACCAAAATTATATTACCTAATTGTTACAATGAGTCAAAAGAGTTAAGGGGGCAGTTAATATTTTACAAGCAAATGGATTTTTGCCTGTCATTTTACAAGATTTCACAGTATGGAAGCAGCAGAGTTGCAGCTGGCAAATGCTACTTATGTTACTTCTGACTAGCCAATGTTCTGTCAACCAAATGATTAGCAAATAAATCAACCTGATTTATTTCACATGGTTTACAACTGGTATTTCTTTTAAAGTTACTGTCAGTTGCTTTTCAGTTGCTGTAATACTTTTAGAATTATTGTCTGCTGCTAAGTAAGCCGCTTCCAACACTTTTTGGAAATGGTTTGTTGTTTGAACCCTGACAAAACAAACAAAAAGGTGGAAGGTTAACTCCCAAACAAAAGGAGACCTGGCAGATTAAAGTTTGCTGTATTCTGTGTACCAATAACAACCTCAGACCGGAATTCTCACACCTTTGATTTGAAATAAAACTCATGCTAAATTTGGATAGTTAATACTGTAGTACAAAATAGAATCTTGAATTTAGACTCATTTTGTCTTTTTTTTAATCAAATTCATTTGGAAGAACTGTTGGCAGTACTGGTCTAAGAAGGCTTTTTTTCCATTCACATACAGATGGTAACTTACAAAGCTCGTCCACGAAATGTATGAGTTTTTAGTAAGATTAAGTTTTAAGTCCTATCTTGATTATCACTGATCTGGTAGAAAAAAGTAGTTCAATGTGGGCTCCAATCTGATACCAGCTTTGACTATTTCTTATTCTCTATTCACTTACAAATATGTTGAGAGGTTAGAATACATTCATCTAATGGAAACAGTGACAATTTGAAAAAGTAGTTCATGGTAAGAATTTTGAAAATAAAACTGGAAAATATTTCATTAAACAGTACTCTATCCAGATTAAGATGTTTCAGTTCATTCTAAATATAACATTAGATTCTAATAATTCAGATTTCTTTCTCGGTTCCTTCAAATGTATTCCAATGTTGAAGTAAATTTACTGTATCTGTTTTTGGATTTGTCAAAAAGAACTTACATAATAATTCAAACATTTGAAGATGTTCTGTTGTGCTTTTATTCTATATTGGCATATTTTTTCACTCTTAAAAATGTAGTTTTCTAAATTTCCAGGCTCATTTCTATCTGTCACTTCTAGAAATAATTGTGAAATTTTAAGTGCCTGATTTACTTTTATTCAATAGGTAATTCCATATTTAGTGAATAGAAATTCATGTTCATTTTTGAAATTGGTTTGGTTTGGGTTTAAACTGACTTTGGTATCAGAATGGAAGTGAACTGATTTACGTCAGAAAAGATACACAAGAATGTTGTCGGGTTTGGAGAGTTTGAGCTACAGGGAGAGGCTGAATTGGCTGGGGTCATTTTCCCTGGAGTCTCGAGCGAAGTTACAGAGGTTTATAAAATCATGAGGGGCATGGATAGGGTAAATAGACCAAGTCTTTTTTCCCAGAGTAGGGGAGTCTAAATCTAAAGGGCATAGATTTAAGTTAAGAAGGGAAAAATTTAAAAGGGACCCAAGGGGCAACTTTTACTTGCAAAAGGTGGTGCTTGTATGGAATGAGCTATTGGTAGAGGCTGGTACAATTAGAACATTTGAAAGACATTTGAATGGGTACATGAATAGGAAGAGTTTAGAGTGATATGGGCCACATGCTGGCAAATGGGACTAGATTAATTTAGGATATCTGGTTAGCATGGATGAGTTGGACCAAAGGGTCTGTTTCTGTGCTATACAACTCTGTGACTCTATGACTTTCTTTACTGCTCCCAGTATTTTTGGTTGGAAGAGTTGAAACTGACATATTGAGACAAGATAATTTGCAAGCAAGGTAACCCCATAGCGAAGTTACCTGGATCCAGTACTTAAATTTTTAAGTCCATGGTGAACATGCTTTGAGGATTGTATGTCCAGTATAGGTTGTTTGTCTTTCGTTTGTACACTTGTAAATATATTTGCTTTTGTAGTTATTCTCATTGTGGTCATTTGTACACATTTTGGATGCTATGTGTACATTCTTGTTCCTTTAAAAATTATAGATGCTCTGCAGGGAGCCAAAGACCTCTTTGTAAGTGTTTTTACAGCTAGAGAAAGACTGGATATGTATTTTGAGTGTTGTTTTCTATGGGAGACTTCTGTGGAAAACGTGGGGCCTTGATTTTGATTATATCATGTAGATATTTATCGTGTAAAAAGGCATGTTGTGAACTCCAGCTTTGCTGTAACTGAATTCTTTGTATATATGTAGAACACACAGTATATGGTTATGAAGCTTTTGTAATGAATAAATACTGTACATTGGAATTGCCATGAAGATATGTGTTTTACTGTTTTTCTACAAACAAAATTGCCTTATTACAAATTTCTAACCACACATCCACTTCTGTTCGAAAAAATGAAAAATACTTGAAAAAGGACAGATTTCCATGAGAGCAATGGAAAAACTGTACAATACAATGACCTGTTCTTGTTGTGAACAAGATGAATAGAATGAAAATTTCCTCCAAATGCTTATTTTTACAGGTGTATTTTCAACTTTCATGACTTAGTTTTGATTGAACATCAACCTGTAAGTTAATACTTGAAATGACAAAGCTTACAAACGTCTTTTAGTCTTTGACAACTTAAAGTATGATTTCTTAATTTGAATAAAAATGTATGATAAAAACGTTTTCAAGAATTTACCATAAGATGTAGAATATTACTTGGAAAGAGCAGATGGTCAGTATAGTTCCGTGCCATGTATTTTTTAAAACAAAAATCTAGCATTTACTAATTCTACACTTTCTTTATGTCCACTATACACTTAACCAATATGTAATACATATGAAGGAAAGAAATTGACAAAATTTATTAAGCAATGTTCATCTTGATAAAGACGAGTTAACTTAAAAATGCCATCGGAACATCTATATTTAACTAAAACATTTTTGTAGGTTTCTTTCATCTTATTAATTTCTCAGAAGTGTTAGAATCCCTACAGAGTGGAAACAGGCCCTTCGGCCCAACAAGTCCACACCGACCCTTGGAACATCCCACCCAGACCCATTCCCCTATAACTCACGCACCCCTTAACACTATGGGCAATTTAGCATGGCCAATCCACCTAGCCTGCACATCTTTGGACTGTGGGAGGAAACCGGAGCACCCGGAGGAAACCCACACAGACACGGGGAGAATGTGCAAACTCCACACAGACAGTCACCTGGGGCTGGAATTGAACCCGGGACCCTAGCGCTGTGAGGCTGCAGTGCTAACCACTGAGCCACCGTGCCGCCAAAGTGTTTATACCCTTTCTGATTCCTGATTTTCTTCTCCATTATTTAAAAAAAAAGTTTGTTCATGGGATGTGGGCAATTGCTTGTCCCTAATTGTCCTGAAGAAGCTGGTGGTGAACTGCTTTCTTGAACTGCTGCGATCCTTGGGTGAAAGAGCACCTACAATGTTGTTAAAGTGATTTCCAAGATTTTGACCCAGTGACAGTGAAAGAATGGCAATTACAGTTACAAGTCAGAATGACTTGCGGCTTGGAGGGGAACTTCCACCCAGTGGCATTCTCATACATCTGCCCTTTTCTTTCCAGGTGATAGAAGTCACGGGTTAAGAGGTGCTGTTGCCGGCTTGGTGAGTTACTACAGTGATATTATAAATAGTATAAAATGCTGTCACTGTCTGTCAGTGGGGAAGATAGTGAGTGCTG
>JAHRHZ010000017.1:26226171-26250024 GCA_024137785.1 Ginglymostoma cirratum | reverse complement strand
CAGGAAGGCTGATGTTTCGGGCCTAGACCCTTCTTCAGAAAATTTCTGCTCCAGTGATGCTGCTGGGCCTGCTGTGTTCATCCAGCTCTACACCTTGTTATCTCAGATTCTCCAGCATCTGCAATTCCTACTATCTCTGAGAAAGAGTGCACCTTATTTTGGAGCATGTCATCAGTGCCATTGCCAGGGTGTTATCAGGACCATAGCCTTTGTAGTATTCAGTGCTTCCGGCCAGAACTTGGTAATAGGTGCACTGAATTGAGTTAGTTGAAGTCTGGTGTCTGTGAAACTGGGGACCACAGGTGGAAGCCCAGGACTTCTGGCTGAAGGTGTATGCAAATACTTTAGCCTTGTCTTTTGCAATGCGCTGGCCTCCCTCATATTTGTAAATTGGATTACTTGTGAAATCTCCACATGTTGATAATTGTCCACTACCATTCACAACTGATATAGAAAGACAGCAGATCTTACATCTGATCTGTTGGTTGTGGGACTGTTCAGTTCCATCTATTACTCGCTACATGCACTTTTTGGCACATGAGTAATGCTGTGCTGTGCTGTAGCTTTACCAGGTTGACCTCTTCTATTGAGATAACACAGTGTTGAGCTGGAGGAGTACAGCAGGCCAGGCAGCATCAGAGGAGCAGGAAAGTTGATGTTTCGGGTAGGGACCCTTCTTCAGAAATGGGGGAGGGCGGAAGGGAGCTCCGAAATAAATAGAGGGATGGAACTGGCGAAGGTACGTGGGATGGTGATAGGTGAGTGCAGGTAGGCAGTGGTGGGGATTGGTCAGTGAGGTGGGAGGAGCGGATAGGTGAGAGAGAAGATGGATAGGTTGTGGCAGGTCAAGGAGGAAGGGATGAGAGGGAAGGTTGGTCATGGGTTGAGGCCGGGGGTGGGGAGAAGGTTTCAAATCTCCCCAAATGAGTGGACTCTTATTTTTAAACAATGACCAATAGCTCTGGATTGTCCTATTAGAGGAATCGTACTCTTCGCATCTACCCTGTTAAGATCTCTCAGAATCGTGTATCTTTCAATCAAGTCTCTTCTTGCTCTTCTAAATGCCAATGGATGTCTGACTTGTCTTACAATGTTAGACAGACTACTCATTCCAGGCTTAGTCTGGTAAACCTTCTCTGAATTAATTTTAATGCGTTTACACCCTCAAGTCAGGTGGCCAGTGCTGCACAGAGTACTCAAGATATGGTCACACATTGTCCTATATAACGGAGGCATAAAATCACTACTTTTGTATTCAAGTCCCCTTAATAAAAATAAAGCATCTTTTTATAGACTCTTTTAAAAAGACATTTAAAAATAAGCTGAAACTAAAATTGGGCGTTTTAATAATAACTGGTGATCAAATGTGTGGATACCATCTGTGCGTCACCTTAATATTATAACTTTGATTCAAACCATTGTCTTGATTTGGTTTGATAGTTTTTGATTGATGTATTAAATTGCTAGCTTTCCACACATTTTCTTACATCAACTGTATAACTAAATTGTAGTCAGGTACATAATGACTCTTATTTTAAGTAATAGGTCGATGGATAGTGATGATTTGATTGCAGTAGGTCCATTTTAAAAGCAGCAAAGAATCTGATGCAAGTCCCTGCTGAAATTCTACTTGTTAAAGTTTTTCTTTATGGATATTCAATAATTAAATTCAGAGGTTCAAGTAGTTCTTGAGAAAGCATAATTGACGGAAAGTAGCATCAGTACTGCAGAAATTAAGAGGGCTGAAAGTAGACAAGTTCCCTGAACGTGATGGTCTACATCCTAGAGTGTTGAAGGAGGCGGCGATACAGAGGATCGATGCATTGGTGATTATCTTGCAAAATTTAATAGATTCTGGAATGATTCCTGTGGATTGGATGGTAGCAAATGCCGCCCCCCCCATCAAAGAAGAGAGTGAGAGAAAAAAACCAGGAACTACAAACGTCTGTTAGCCTTAGATCAGTGGTAGGAAAATGCCAAAAACTATTATAAAGAATGGAATAGATAGATACCTGGTTGATTTGGTTGGGCATTGTCAGCATGGATTTGCAAATGGAAAATAGTGCTTGACAAATTTGTTGGAATTTTTGTAGATAGGATACCATCAAAATTGATAAAGGAGAGCCAACAGATGTAGTATACATAGATTTTCAAAGGATGTTTGATAAAAATCCCACAGGAGGCTGGTCTAACTAAAAACATTAAAGCATGTGGGATAGGAGGTCATGTACTGACATAGATTAATGATTGGCTAAGTCAGAAAATTGAGCAAGTATAAATTGACCATTCTGTTGGCAGGTTGTGACTAGTAGGGTACTGCAAGGATAATGCTTGGGGCAACCACTGTTCACAGTATATACCAATGATTTTGAGTTGGAGCCCTTTGAGTCATAGTTGGGCCCTTTGCCATTTTGGGACATTACCTCATAAATGTAATATTTTCAGATGATACAAAGCTAAATGGGAATGTGTATAGTGAGGATGAATGTAAATCAGGAAGATTTGGACAGACTTAGTGAATGGGCTTGAACGTAGCAGATAGATTACAATGTGGAACAAGAGATGTGATCGGAGAAACAGATGTGCAGAATATTTCTGGTGCAAAATGAAGAGGAAAGTTGGCTTAACCATGGCTGACAAGTTTGGGACAGTATTAGATCGACAAAGGTGACAATATAAAAATACCTGTAAAAGTAGCAAGCCTGAGAATTGGGAGGATTTTAGAACTCGGCAAGAAAAGAGGAAAAAGTTTGATCAGAAGTAGGAAAATAGTGCATGAGAATAAAATTGCAGGGAACGTAGAAACTGACAATAAAAGCTTGTATTAAAATATGAGAAGAAAAAAAATTAGTAAAGACAAATGTAGATCCCTTCCAGTCCAACGCTGGGGGAAATTTATAATGGACAACAAAGAAAAAGCATTGGTTCAGTCTTCACAAAAAGAGGGCACAATAACCTCCAGAAATGATAAAGAACCAAGATTCTAGTGAGACAGCAGAATTGAAAGAAATCAGTATTAGTAAGAAATTGGTGCTGGAAAAATTATTGGGGTTAAATGCTGACAAATCACCATCACCTGATAATCTCCAATCCTGAGTACTGAAAAATGTGGCCCAAGAAATATTGTATGCATTTGGTGGTCAACTTCCAAAATTCTATAGGTTCTGGAGCAGTTCCTCTAGATTGGATGGCAATAAATGTAACCCGACTATTTGAAAAGGATGGGAAAGAAAAATATCAGTCGTCGGGAAAATTCTGGAGTCTAGCTATTTTCCTAATCAACCCGTTCAGACATCTTGTTACATCCTCATGGGTGGGTGGGTCTTATACCCGGTTTCCCAGCTTACAGGTAGGGACATTGCTGAAGTCTATTATAAAAGATGTGATAGCAGAACATTTGGAAAGAATTCATATGATTGGACAAATGGTGATTTATTGGGAACTGTGGATGTACAAAGGGATTTGGGTGCCCTGCCACACCAGTCAATTAAAGGACACAGGCACGTACAACAACCAATTAATAAGGAAAATGGCATATTGGCGGTTGGTGAGGTTTACAAATTAAAATACTATGCAAATATCATAGTAGAGCATTAAAACATTGAAAAACATGTCCCTTACCACTGTTTTGCCAAGGTGAAGAATGTAATTTTTGTTTTACAAGTTCCATTGTGATTACCACCTGATTTTTAATAAATTAAAATTTTATTCAGTCAATACAACTTAATTAAATAATTTTGTTTTTTCAATTAGTCTGTATTATCTAGTAATATCTTATTTTTACGCAAAACAAATTTGATGGATGGTGAATATGCATAAAAAAGCATCACTTTTTATCAGTTGGCTTCCCTTTTCCCTTTCCTTTGCCTTTTCCCTTTCCTTTGTTCTCTCCTCCTTTCTTTTTAATGTACTTATAGATTCCGATTCCTCTGCGAACCATGACCCCTCGCCACCACGATTGGAGCTGTAAGGAAAATAGAGATAATATTTCATACGATCATAAAATCCCTTCATTTTACTTCGTTTGAGATTCCATTACAATCTAAATGGAAATATTGGATTAGATTTTATCAGTCCTCTCCCAACCCCTAAAATGGCAAGAGGAAGTGAAGGCCAAATACCAGTGTCTTCTAGTCAACAGCTTTATACTAGTCATAGTTGGGCCCTTTGCCATTTTGGGACATTACCTCATAAATCTTGGCAGGCCTTCCTGCGGATTGAGTTAGGGTCCTTTGATTTGAGCGCTCTGCACCCATGGGTGGAGTCCCCCAGCAGCAATGTCTCTCATGGTACACACACTGCCTACCCTTAAAAATCTCCTAACTCCAGTACCACTTGTTGTGGTCAGTCTGAATGGCCCTGGCACCCTCAAACCACATGTTACTGATTGTGAGAGTGTCCTGATACCATGGCATTCTCTTATTCCAAATGGACACTGAGGTGTACCCATTTTCCTTGCTGCTGCAATACTGACATTATGATTGAATGGCGGCACCTGGGGCTAGGCAAGCCACTTACCATCTGATAAAATTCCAAATGTACATGACTCTTTCTGTATTGTAATAAATGTACACCAGCAACCCAGATCACTGTCAGAGGAACGTAGAAGTGGCAGCCAGATCTTGGGCACCAAGGATGAATCTCGTGTTCAGTGGGGTATGGCAATATTTAAAAGAGTGATTGTTATAGGAGACTCACCTGTCAGACACACACAAGAGATTCTGCAGCCGTGAGAATTCAGGATGGTATGTTGCCTTCCTTGTGCCAGGGTCAAGGATGTTGCAGCATATTGTCAAAGGGACAATCAGAAGCCAGAAGTAGTTGTACACATTGATAAGAATGACATAGTTAGGGAAAGGGTTGAGGGTTTGCAGAGTGAATATAGGAAGTTAGAATAACAAGGGTTGTAATAGTAGGGACTGCCATAGTGTTGGATGGTGAGGAGGAGCAAAACATGACCTTCTCTTGGGAAATAAGGCAGGGCAAGTGAATGAAGTGTTTGTGGGGGAGCACTTTGGGACCAATGATCATAATTCTGTAAGTTTTATAATAGTTATGGAAAAAGATGGGCCTTGTATAAAAGTTAAAATTCTAAATTGAGCTAAGGCAAATTTTGAGGGTACGAGATAGGAACTTTTAAAAGCTGTTTGGAGTAGTCTTTTCAGAGATAAAGCAATGACTGGCAAGTGGGAGGCTTTCAGAAGTGAGATAACGAGGGATCAGAAGTATTATATTCTCTCATACACACTCTCTGTCATACACTCTCTTGTACACACACAGACATTCACATACACGCGGACACACACAAACACTCTCCCTCTCTCACACTCACTCACACATACATATAAATCTATGGGGTGAATTTGCATTTGCAGATATGCTGTATTTTGTTCAAAAAGCACACAATTGATGGTGAGAGTTAGTCAGTGTGGCATTTTCTAAATTCCTGCTCTGGAAATAAAACCAGTCTGACTCCACGTTAAAACACAGACAGTTTCCAAACAAGGCGTCACACCAAAAGGCATTGTCTGACCTGAGATGTCACCTCTTGTATTCACTGACAAAACCTTGTGTTATCTTGGGACATTAACTTGAAAGAAATTCGGAGAGTTGCGTATTAATCAAAACCTGCATCTCCTTTCTAACTGATTAAGGATTTAACAAGAGGGGGTCAGCTAGCCAATTTAGGGTTATTAAATGCATTCGCATCAGTTGTATAATCCTTTGATCTTTTACCTATAAATTCCATGTCTTGATACTTTTCCTTTCATTACACCTGAGGAAGGAGCAATGCTCTGAAAGCTTGTGTGTTCAAATAAACCTGGTGGACTATAACCTGGTGTTGTGTGATTTTTGACCTTGTCTCAGCTCTCCTGGAGAAGAAATTCCTCCTCATCTCAGTCTTAAATTGGTGCCCCTTTATTCTGAAACTCAGCCCTCTCGTCCTAGATTCTTCCATAAAGGGAAAACATCCTCTTAGCATTTAGCCTGTCATGCTTCTTAAGGATCCCATATGTTTTGATGAGATCATCTGTCATTTTTCTAAACTCCAGTGGGTAAACTCCCAATCTGTTTAACCTTTGCTCCTAAGACAATCACTCCATACCGAGGATCATCCTAGTGAACCTTCTTTGAATTGCCTCCAATGAAAATAATATCCTTCCTTAAATAAGGGGACCACTGCTGCTCACAGTACTCCAGATGTGGTCTCACCAGTACCTTATACAACTGCTGTCAGACTTCGATATTCTTATACTCCAAACCCCTTGAAATAAGGGCCAACATTTCATTAGCCTTACTGATCACTGACTAAAACATCACCAGTCGTATCTCTTTAATGAGTGAGCAGCCCTATGATCCAGTAGTACAATGGCGACTTTACCTACATATTCCCTTCAAGTCATTAAAATATGCTGCAAAAAAAGCAAGGATCCTAGCACTGAACCCTTTGGAATTCCACTGGAAACAACTTTGTACTTGTTTCAACACAGTCCACTGCATTTGCTGCTTATGGTAATGAAACTCCCTTTAAATAATAAAGGCTAAAGTTGGTTACTACTTTATCAATCACCTCCATTCTATTTCAAATATAACCTCAAGTTCCAATATGACACTGTCATATTAATTCCTCATGCCTGTTCCCATTCTGATTTGATTGTCTTTTTCTTCAGTACCTTTGAATTGAGCTCAATTTAACTGCGAGGAACAGCATCTTGTCCTTTCACTTTGCCAACTTTTGGCTTCAATGTTAAGTTCAACAATAAAACACCTTAACTTAGCTTCCACTTCCTGTTTGGCAGATATTACTGTGGGATGGGGCTACTACTATTCTGCCAGAATAGATTTACATAGAATATACAGCAGAAAACTGGGCCAGGAAGCCCAACAATTCTATAATTGTGTTCATGATCCACACAAGCCTCCTTTCATTTTATTTCATCTGATCAACATGTATTTTATTATTGCCCTCCTTGCTCATATATCTATAAATCAATCTATCCCACAAATTCTTTCAAATTGTGACGATGTTCAATATGGTAATGTATAGAATATACTTCCACCTGTAGGGGAATCTAAAACTAGTGATCATAAAATTGAGATGAATTTTGACTTGCACGTTTCTCGTCCCAGTCTCCTGAGACAAAAGAGCCTTGTTGACTTTGCTAGATTTTCGTGTTGGAATTTCTACCTCTCATCATCACCTTCTGAATTATTAACATATTCTCCATGTCTCATAAAAATGTTGTATTCCTCTCATTATGTTTCATAACGCCTCATGTTAATATTGCCTGCATTTAGCAATCAATTGCTTTGTACTCAGGAAATTTATACAGCAATTCTATTTCCGCTTGTATGTGTATTGTCTCCCATTCTGCTTGTTTTATTTTAACTCTTTGTAAATGCTGTTAGTTCATCTATAACTGTTAATAGTTCTGATTATATAGTTTTACACATAAATCATCAACTTATCTGTTTCTGCATGACGTGCTGAGTTGACAAGAATTTTTAGTTCTATTTCAAACACATTGTTTTTATTTAAATAAGCTGAATTTAATTGTGACTTTGCTAAAGCACATTGTTATTGGAATTATTTCAGTGATTGAATTTTCACCCTGGAAAAATGGGAGATTTGAAGTCATTAGGGGATCTGTGGTAGTGGGCCAGGGAAAATGCCCACAGAGGCAGGCAGAGAATTAATGTTTAAAAATTCAGTTAGAGACAATTTTGCACCTCACCGATATTTGTGGTGGTACAACTGTTCCCTGCCACATCTGAAAACTGCCAGTTCAATGGATGTAACCTCCATGTTGCCGGCCTGGGGGAAGCGGAGGAGTTACTGGAGCTTTATGCTCCACTACTGATCGAAAGGCTGCAGTCAAACTGATTCCAATCCATAAAGATTTCCCTCCATCTGGTGACTCTTGTGGCACAGTGGTACTGTCCTTACCTCTGAACCAGGAGACCTTCCCTACATCATGAAGGACATGCCAGCCTAAATCTTGATTGTTTCTTTATTGATAAGCAGGCCAGTGAGGATAGAAACTAGGAGTAGGGAGTAGGCCATTCAAGCCTACTCCACATTCCAGTAGGGTCATAGCTGATTCTCTATAGCAATGCCATATTCCCACGTTCTGCCACATCATTGATGCCTTTAAAAACTCTAAAATTATACCTCTCTTTGTTGATCTCCACACGTCTGTAGTAGAGAATTCCACAGTTCACTGCCTTTTGACTGAAGAAATCTTTCCTCATTTCAGTCCTACGTGGTCTACCGGTACGCTAAGACTTTGTCCCTTGGTTCTAGACTCCGCAGTCCGGGAAAACATCGTCTTTGCATCTAGTCTTAGAGTCCTCTTGGAATTTTATACATTTCAATCAGATCTTATCCTTCTAAAATCTAGTGAATACTGGCCCAGTTGAATCAATCTCTTCTTGGAGGACAGTCCTGCCGTCCCTTGTATCAAGCTAGTGAACCTCTGCTGCATTTTTTTCTACAGCACGCATATTCTTTCTTGGGTAGGGAGACTAAAACTGCATGCAATATTCCAGCTGTGGTCTCACCAAGCCCTCATAACTGCAGTAAGACACCCCTCTTTCTGAATTTAAATTGTCAGGCAATGAACATCACTAACCATTTGCCTTCCTAATTGCTTGCTGCACCTGCCTGTCATCTCTTATTAATGCTGTGTAAGGACACCAAATCCTTTTGTAATCCACACTTCCCAATATATCACCATTTAAATAATACTTCCCCTGTTTTTTACACCTTTCAAAAAGCCTTCTGAAAATCTAAATGCATCACATCTACACGTTCTCCCCATCCCACCAGTTAAATCCTCAAAAAAATCCAGTAAATTTGTTGAGCATGATTTGCCTTTTATAAACCCATGCTGGTTTTGTCCAATCCTGCTAATGCTTTCTAAATGTACTGTGTTTTTTTTTATTATAGACTGTAGAATTTTCCCACTACTGATGTTAGACTAACTTGTCTGCAATTCTGTTTTTCTTCCTCTCTTTTTAAATAGTGGGGTTACATTTGACACCCTTCAATCTGAAGGAACAGCAACAGAACTTGTAGGATTTTGAAAGATGGCCACAAATGCACCCAATATTTACTTTCATTACTCAGGCATGTAGATTATCAGGCCCTGGAGATTTTTCAGCCTTTAACCTCTTTCACTTTCCTAGCAACATTTTCTTACTAATACTGACTTCATTCAATTCTGGCTTCTTATGAGACCCTTGGTTCCCTAACATGTATGGGTGGTTACTCATGCTCTCTTTTTGTAAAGACAGAATTGTGCCTCCATGTTGGTAACCTTACAGTGCCCAAACTGCCTCTGGAGCATCCACTTCTCCTAATCAGGCTGCTGATTGGACCTGGAGCATCAGGAGTCTGCTTGTTGTCCATAAGTAGACAAGCACGGAGGCAGCCAATAAGAAGGCCACCTCCCAGATATAATTCTAATCCGATGTTTCATATATTTAAGTAAAATTCTTAAAAGTAATATTACCTTTATAATGCTTTTAAATTCTAACTCCTCTTGTGTTCTTCTCTTCCATTCATTCTCCCTTTCGACCCTATCCTCAATTATTACTCGTTCATAAGTCAAGTACTGAAGGGACGTAATGAAAAATATTAGATGTTTTTCAATTCTTTGGTACTCAGTTATAATAACTCTGAAATAAAATAATAAATAAGCAGCCAAGCTTCAAGAAATACCATGTATCAACACTCAGAAATAAGAAGATATATAATCCATGTACTCCTTGAGCAGTGAAGTGAAACAGTTGTGACAATTGTCTTCTAACCTAGCTTACTATTAAAAATTCCTTTGTTTGCCTAACTCTTTTTCCTCTCTCAGTGTGGGCTCTGTCTCCACCGACCTGCACACTTCTTTTCTATGGTCCCTCCACCAACCGATCCCCCTTCCATCAGTATCAATACCACTTTTTTTGAAGTTATCAGTACTGAAGAAGTGTCACTAGACTCAAAACATTAACTCTGTTTTCTCTCCAGAGATGCTGCCAGACCTGCTGGGTTTCCTCAGCAATTTCTGTTTTTACTTTGGATTTTCAATATCCGCAGTTCTTTGATTTACTTTATGTGCAATTGTTTTAAATTGTTACACAGTCCTAAATTTAGTTTTTTTTTCCTTCCCTGTCACCTCCAGTCAGGGGCACAACAACGGAAGGGCCAGGATGCAAGTGACTTATACTCAGTCATGGAATAAATTTCACACATTTGGAGCAAAGCAAAGTTTCCTCCAGTGAAGAGATTGAGGAAGAGACTAGGAAGTTGAAGCAAAACAGAAGCAGAGCTTAAAATTAACCAAAACAAGTCCAGGCAACAGATAGGTAATTGACTGAGAGTATTGCAATTTTACTTTAAAGTTATGGAGGTGAGTCATATCCAGTACTGGCTATCTGTTGGTTAATATTTCTAATTAAACATGATATAAACCAGATAAGTGAATGATTCCGTTGAACTAGATATAAAACAACTACTGAATTGATTTAAATAATGATTGTATTTAATTAAAAGATGAATGGTTTAGATACGCAAGGCAGGGCAACACTGTTGCTTCGGAGAATGCTATCCTTTGGGAAAATGGGTAGGCATATCTGTGACTGCAGATATAATTCACATGTTGCCTTGTGAAGCCACAATCAAGAAGGCCATTGAGTGCTGCAGAGCTCTCTTGAATAGGGAGGATGAACAGCCAGGGCTTATGTTCAATTTTGGTACCAACAACATTTGGCAATAGGATTCTTCTGGAAATTCTAAAAAGCTAAGGAGACCTCAAAGGCAATAATTTATGATGACTCCTGCCCTTGTCAGCAAAGAAATAGGATGCAATAGATAAATACATGCTTGGACTGATGGTGAAGGAAGCAGAATATTAAATTTCTGAGACATTGGTAACGGTTCTAGATAAAATGAGGCTGCACAGGCTTGATGGGTTGCACCTCAATAGAGGTGGAAACAATGTTCTGTCAGGATATTTTGCTCATACTGTTAGAAAGTATGTAACCTAATTTGGTCGGGCATATAGGACTGAATTTATTTATCAAAACTAGTTGTTGCTTAATTAGGTGTAATGATTAACCAAACACTATGTTAATATTGTATTCTGTTTGGTTGTGATCCAAGTATGGTGTCATACTTGAGTGAGATTTGACCTCGGGTTAACATAAAATTCATGCTGAAGGAGACACGTTTTTCTGGCTTGCTTTATTACAGGATAAATATGAAGACATCTGGTACCGAAACAGCTTTCGGTTTCAAGACACATCTATCTCCTCAGTTGGTTTAGCTTTTTAATTTAAAGTCCATTAAAGATAAATAGTCATTTTCTTCCAAAGTTATTAATAGGCCTATACAGTACATTAGAATTAAGTTCAGGAAGTATTTTTATATGTAGTTCTTGTGATTTTTTTTTTTGATGTCTTGCAATGGTACCTTGTTTCTTTTCTATTATTTGCCCGTAGGATAATTTCTTATCACATAACCTAGGTTGTACAGAATTAGTACAGTAATAAAATGTGATTTCTGATAATGTTATGTGGTCTAATGAGAATCCAATGTTTCGGAATCAGTCAGAAATTTAAAAAACAAATTAAAAACAAATTAAATAAAATGGAGACGCCAGGCTAGGTGATCTGTTTTAACTGCATGATGTGGGAGCTGGTGGACCCCCTTGTGGTTCATTGTAACCACATCTGTAGAAAGTGTTGATTGCTCGAGGAACTGTGGCTCAAAGTTGATTGAGCTGGAGTCTGAGCTTCAAACACTGACACATCTGTGACGCAGAGAATTACCTCGACATGTTTCAGGAGACAGCCATACCCCTTAGATTAACTACCTCAAATTCAGTGGATGGTCAGGAACAGAAAGTCATGACTATGACTGAGGCAGTTAGAGGGATCCAGGAGATAGTGCTACAGAAGCCTCACCCCTTGACCTTGCCAGAACATCAAAATTCTTGCTCCCTATGCAGATGAGAGCAGGAGCTGTAAGGAGGATGACTAAACTGACGATAGCACCATGGTAAGGGAAGCAATTCAAGTGGGAGGACAAAAGAGAAATATAGTTGTAATAGCGGATAGTATAGTTAGGGCATAGTGGTAGAACCTTCACTGATTAAAGTTTTGGCAAAGATATGCAGCTTGGGTTGTGGGTGACGTTGTTGACTTGCTCACCGAGCTGGCTTGTTCTCCGTTAGACGTTTTCTCACCATACTAGGTGACATCATCAGTGAGGCCTCCGATGAAACAATGTTATTCTACTCCACTTGGAATTTAGACTCTTTGGTCCATTCTGGTGAATAGTGTCATTTCTGGTTTTGATCTGTATGGGTTTGTATATGGGGTCCAATTCTATGTTTGTTGATTACATTACGGATGGAGAACCATGCCTCTCGGAATTCCTGTGCATGACTACGTTTGGCTCGGGCTACCATGGTTACATCATCCAGGAACAAGGAACAGCACCGATACAAAATCCTCGCTACAAACAGATGTCCCCACAACTTCATCTGCAGACAACAGACAACAACAGGAGGACACAGTATGCCCTAACATACTGGCCACACTGCCCTACATCAAGAACATATTGGAGCTGACAACAAGACTCCTAGGACCACTAGGAATCATGGTGGCCCACAAGTCCACAGCCACTCAATAACAAACACTTACAAGAATTAAAGACCTCATTCCCACAACTTGCAGAACCAATGTGGTTTACAAAATACCATGCAATGACTGCCACAAACATTACAGCAGACAGACAGGAAGGAAACTAGCCATCAGAACATATGAACATAAACTAGCAGCAAAACAGCACAACAAACTCTCCTTAATATCGGTACACTCAGACAATGAAGGCCATCAGTTCAATTGGGATTAGGTAGCCATAGTAGCCCAAGCCAAACGCAGTCATACATGGGAATTCCTAGAATCATGGTTCTCCACTCTTAATCCAGTCAACAAACATATAGAATTGGACCCCATATACAAACCCATACAGATCAAAACTGGAAATGACACTACTCACTATAACGGACTGGACAGTATAAATTCCAAGCGGAGTAGAATAACATCGCTCCATCAGAGGGCCCACTGATGATGTCACCTAGCATGGTGACAAAACGCCTGAACGAGAACAAGTCAGCTCGGCGAGCAAGTCAACAGCCTCACCTTCACTGATTTTTTTAAAAATGGTTTTATTTTTTATACTTTTGGTTGGAGCTGTAAACCACGAGCTGAATGTCATCTTTGGACTGTAGGCAGCAGCTTGTATCAGATAAAAAGAAACAAAAAAGCTGTTGTTTTTTTGTGAGGCCAGATCTGAAAGGTAATTGCAGGTTGGTTCTTGATCAAAAGACACTCTTTGACTCCAGGGAAAGAATAGATTTAACCAGATTATACATGAATGGCCATTAATGAGGTTAGTACCTGGAAATTAGTGCAAATAAGTCTGGAAGAAAATATGATGGTCAAACTGAGGGAGGAGCCAGAGATTACGAACTGTTTTGAACAGAGTTTTCTGAGAGAAAGAATTTGGCTGTAGATGCTGCAGCATGGAGATTTGAAAGCTCACTGCCTGATCTCCCATTATCAGCAATTCGAAGTTTACAGCATCAAAACTAAGTTACAAATATGACTGAATCTTCCTGAACATGAACTGAAAAAGTGGCACTGATTGATTTTCTGGAGAAATCAATCAAGAAATAATTATACGTGCCCGGGGTTACAATGCATTGAAAAACAGCTTAAATAATCTGGCTAGTTTAGTAATTTTCTTTAAATTTATCCCCTAACTTTGTTTGTTTGCCTGTCTTTGTATGGATGGAACTGAAAACAAAGGTTCTTGGGTTTAAATCATAGACAGTAATTAGGTTACATTGTTGTTTAATTTTGTTCTGCTACAGTTACTGTATTATTAATAAATAGATAAGTCTTTCGCTTAAGCTATAAACCTAGTATCTGGAATCGATTATTGACAAAGTGAGGGTTTAGTTATTGTAAAAGTCTAATTAGGAACCATTAATTTTGAGGGACTTTGAAGGTTTTATTTCTACAATGTTGCAAATACAGAGACAGGGAGGCTGATTGAATTTGTCTGTCTGTCTCTGTCTTGTAATAATGGACGCTGTTCTCTGGCCAGAATCGAGTGGCTTGAAGTCTGTGTTGCCTAACTTCAGAATATCTCATTTAGGCTGCAGAGGAACTTGGAGTGGGAGGGGAAAAGATCCAGTTGTTGCGGGCCACATAAGTACAATGATATAGGTAGAATGAGGAAAGAGATTGTGTTGAGGGAATATGAGCAGCTAGAGGCTAAACTAAAATGCAGAATCAGAAAGGTGGTAATATCCAGATTACCACCTCAGCCACGAGCTAATTGGCACAAGGTCAATAAGATTAAAGAGGTAAATGCGGGAACAAAGATTTGTGTGGGAGAGAGTGGTGGTAGAGGATTGTTTTACAAACTGAAGGCTTGTGACCAGTGGTGGGCGGCAAGGATCAGTTCTAGGTTCACTGCTTTTTGACATTTATACAAATGAGTTGGATGTTAATATAGGAAGTATGGTTAGTAAGTTTGCAAATGACACCAAAATTGGTGGTGTAGTGGACAGTGAAGAAGATTATCTAAGATTACAACAGGACTTGGATCAGCTGGGCCAAAGGGCTGATGAGTGGCAGATTGAGTTTAATTTAGATAAATGTGAAGTGTTCTGTTGTGGTAAGGCAAACCAAGGCAGGACTTGCACAGTTAATAGTAGGGCTCTGGGGAATGTAGCCAAACAAAGGGTCCAAAGGGGTACAGGTGCATAGTTTCTTGAAAGTGAAATCGCAGGTAGACAAGCTGGTGAAGAAGTCATTTGGCAAGTTTGCCTTCATTGGTCAGTGCATTGAGTATAGGAGCTGGGATGTAATGTTGTGGCTGTAGAGGACATTGATGAGGCCACTTTTAGAGTATTGCATACAATTCTGGTTGCCCTGCGATACGTAAGATGTTGTGAAACTTCAAAGGGCTCAGAAAAGATTTCCAAGAATGTTCCAGAGATTGGAAGCAATAGGCAGAGGCTGAATAGGTCAAGGCTATTCTCCCCAGAGCATCGGAGACTGAGGGGTGACCTGATAGAGATTTATCAAAATCATGACGGGTATGGATAGGGTGAATAGTCAAGGACTTTTTCCCAGGGTAGGCAGGTCCAAAACTAGAGGGGAAAGAATTAAAAGGGACCTGAGGGGCAACTTTTCACACAGGGTGGTATGTGTATGGAACAATGTGCCAGATGAAGTGGTGGTAACAGGTACAATTACAACATTTAAAAGGCATGTGGATGAATACATGAATAGGAAGGGTTTAGGGCGATATGCGCCAAATGCTGGCAAATAGGACTAGATCAATTTAGGATACCTGATCGGCATGGATGAGTTGGACTGAAAGGTCTATTTCCGTGCCATGTAAATTCCATGAGTCTAAATGGGTTCAAATTCATGGGACTAGTACTGGGGAAGGAGGGAGCTGTTCAGATTAGAAGGGGCTCCACCTGGAATCATGTTGGGTCCAGAATCCTGATGAATCATGTAACATTGGCTGTAGACAGTGCCTTAAACTGAAGAGTGGGTGGGTGAGTGCGTCAGTTGCATGGAAAATTACAAAATCTTAGTTAAAGGAGAAGGCGTGAGGTGCAGTCCTGGAGCAGTGGCCAGCGATTCCTGGGTGGATGCCAGCAGGGGGAGCAAGTCCCGGGGCAGAGGCCAGTGTGGGGAAGCATGTCCCGGAGGAAACTTGCCTTGGAGCAGCTCGGAGCTGGTGTGGAATGGAACAAAAAACATAGAACAGTACAGCATAGTACAGGCCCTTCAGCCCACGATAATGTGCTGACCTATTATCCTACTAAGATCAAACTACCCTGCATACCCTACATTATACTCTCATCCATGTGCCTATCCAAGAGTCGTCTAAAAGTCTCTAAAGTATCTGATTCCACTACCACTGCTGGCAGCGCATTCCACGCGCCCACCACTTTCTGTGTGAAGAACCTACCTCTGACATCTATACCTTCCTCCAATCACCTTAAAATTATGCCCCCTTGTAATAGTCATTTCCGCCCTGGGAAAAAGTCTCTGACTATCCACTCTCTCTATGCCACTCATCACCTTGTACACCTCTATCAAGTCATCTCTCATCCTTCTTAGCTCCAATGAAAAAACCCCTAGCTCCCTCGACCTTTCCTCATAAGACCTGCCCTCCAGTCCAGGCAGCATCCTGGTAAATCTCCTCTGCACTCTCTCTAAAGCTTCCACATCTTTCCCATAATGAGGTGACCAGAACTGAACACAATATTCCAAGTGTGGTTGGTCTAACCAGAGTTTTATCGAGCTGCAGCATAACCTCGCAGCTCTTAAACTCAATTCCTGTGCCGATGAAAGCCAACACACTATACGCCTTCTTTACAACCCTATCAACTTGGGTAGCAACTTTGAGGGATCTATGGACATGGACCCCAAGATCCCTCTGTTCCTCCACACTGCTGAGAATCCTGCCATTAACCCTATATTCTTCATTCAAATTTACCTTCCAAAATGAATCACTTCACACTTTTCTGGGTTGAATTCCATCTGCCACTTCTTTGCCCAGCTCTGAATCCTGTCAATGTCCCCTTGCAACCTGCAACATCCTGAGGATGTTACCAAGCACGGTAACGAAACGTCTGTGGAACAACAAACCAGCCCGGCGAGCCAGCCAACCTCGACACTCACAACCCGAGCTACAGATCTACTCCAAAACCTTAGAAAACTGCAACAGCCCTCCACGCTGTCCGCAACTCCACCAATCTTCGTGTCATCGGCAAACTTACTAACCCACCCTTCCACTTACTCATCCAAGTCATTTATAAAGATCACAAAGAGCAGAGGTCCCAGAACAGATCCCTGCGGAACACCACTGGTCATTGAGCTCCAGGCTGAATGCTTTCCATCTACTGCCACTTCTGTCTTCTATTGGACAACCAGTTTTGTATCCAGACAGCCAAATTTCCCTGAATCCCATGCCTCTTTACTTTCTGAATGAGCCTACCATGTGGAACCTTATCAAATGCATTGCTAAAATCCATATATACCACATTCACTGCTCTGCCTTCATCGATGTGTTTCGTCACATCCTCAAAGAATTCAATAAGGCTTGTGAGGCATGACCTACCTCTCACAAAGCCATGCTGACTATTTCTAATGAAACTCTGCTTTTCCAAATAATCACAAATAATATCTCTCAGAATCCTCTCCGATAATTTGCCCACCACAGAACTAAGACTGACGTGTCTGTGATTCCCAGGATTATCCCTATTCCTTTTCTTGAACAAGGGAATGACATTTGCCACCCACCAATCATCTGGTACTACTCCAGCGGACAGTGAGGATGAAAAGGTCATTGCCAAAGAGGCAGCAATCTCTTCCCTCGCTTCCCATTGTAACCTTGGGTATATCCCGTCTGGCCTTGGGGACTTAACTATCCTCATGTTTTTCAAAGTTTCTAGCACATCTTTCTTCCTAACATCAGCCTGTTCAAGCACATCTGCCTGTTTTATGCTGTTCTCACAAACGTCAAGGTCCCTCTTGCTGGTGAATACTGAAGCAAAGTATTCATTAAGGACCTCCCCTACCTCCTCTGACTCTGCGCACAAGTTCCCTCCACTATCCCTGATTGGCTCTACTCTGGCTATCCTCTTGTTCCTCACATAAGCATAGAACGCCTTGGGCTTTTCCTTGATCCTACCCACCAAGGTTTTCTCATACCCCCTTCTAGCTCTCCTAAGTCCATTCTTCAGTTCCTTCCTGGCTACCTTGTAGACCTCTAGAGCCCTGTCCAACCCTTGCTGCCTCAACCTTCTTCCTCTTGTCTAGGTATTCCACATGTCTTGTCTTCCAAGGTTCCTTCACCTTACCATCTTTTCCTTGCCTCAGTGGGACAAACCTAGCCAGTACTTGTAGCAACTGCTCCCTAAACAACCTCCACATTTCTGTCATGCATTTCCCTGAGAACATCTGATCCCAATTTATGCTCCGCAGTTCTTGCCTAATAGCATTGTAATTCCCCCTCCCCCAATTAAATACTTTCCCATACCATCTGCTCCTACCCCTCTCCATGACTACATTAAAAGTCAGGGAGTTGTGATCACTATCACCGAAATGCTCTCCCACCTAGGCTTGGAGCGGAGCGGGTACAGTTGTTGTACTGGGGTCTGGCGTGGGCGGTCAGACCATATGTGGAAGTCCTTACACTGAGTTACTGCAATGTAATGTTTATTTGTAATTTGTTTATCTGACTGTAATGTCAATCCTTTAACTATGTCTTATTTCTAATTTATTCTTTAAACACTGTAAAGTAATGCAACCACTTTTCTTTTTTATTCTTCTTTTGTATCTAAGATTTTTACCTGGGTACTTGTAACTAAGATGGCGCCCATAAGAGGCGACATTGTAAAACTTTTCACTGTACTCCTGTACTTGAATACACATGACAATAAAGGATATTCTGTTCTGTTCTACAGGTATGCGTACAGGTTAGTGATCAGGTTGATTGTTACCAAAAAATAAAAGGAAGGGACAGAACAAAATGCTTGAACATCATACTGCACCAAGGAATCACAAAAGTGTAAGGAAATTTGATAATAGAACAAACTTAAAGCCTTTATGTCTGAATGCACATGTGTTTGGAATAAAATTAATGAGTTAACAATGCAAAGAACGGTTAGGAGGACTAAAAGTGGCAAAAAGGCAAATGTAAAGGCTTTGTATCTTAATGCACAAAATATTTGGAATAAGGTAGTTAAACTGACAGTGCAAATTGAAGTCAATGGCTACAATCTCATAGACTTCATGGAGACACGGTTATAAGGAGACAAAAACTGGAAACTTAATATTCAGGGATATTTAACCTGTTGGAAAAACAGGAGGGAAGGAAAAGGTGATGGGATAGCGCTGTTAGTAAGAGATGAAATGAGGATGGTTATCGGAGATGATCTAGACTCAGATGATGTGGAGTCCATTTGGGTGGAGATTTTTTAAGAAAAAAAGCAATGGAAAGAAAACATTGATAGGAGTAGTGTGTGGATCCCCAAACAGTAGCAAGCTCTGCACGAGAAGGATTAAATGAACAAATAATAGGAGCATGTAAAAAGGATAGAGCAGTAATTATGGGTGACTTTAATCATTCACATGAATTGAGTTCATCAAGTTGGAAAGGGTAGCTATGACAATAAATTCATATGTCATGGAGCCAACCAGGGAACAGGATCTTGGATCTCGTAACGGGTAATGAGGCAAGAGTAACAAATGATTTCAGGGTAAAAGATTTCCGAGGAAATGTTAATCATAACATGATATAATTTAATATTCATTTTGAGCGTGAGAAACTTGGTCAGAATCAACTGTGCTTAACTTAGATAAAGGACATTACAATGAAATCAGGATAGACTTACAGCAGAATGGATAGATAATCAGGAAAGACAGTAAACAAGCAGTGGCAATCATTTAAATAGGCAATTTATGTCTTTAATTTCAGAGAAGATTCACGAAGATGATCCCCAGTATGGAGAAGATTGTCTTATCGCAAAGGAGAAACAGGATTGGACTCTATTTATTGGACTTAAGAAGAATGAGAGGTGATGTCAATGAAACACATAGGATTCTCAAAGGGCTTGATGGGGTAAATGCTGAGAAAATATTTCCCCTCGTGGGAAGAGTCTATAACCAGAGGGCATAGTCTCAGAATAAAGGGGTGTCAATTTAAGTCTGAAATGAGGAAGAATTTCTTCTCTCAGAAGACCTGGGAATACTTTGCCATGGACAGCTGTTAGGGTGGAGTCCTTGTGTGTATTTAAGGCTGAAACAGATTCTAGATTAGTAGGGTAATCAAGGCTGCAGAGAAAGGGCAGCAGAAAGGATGTGAGGAATGTCAGATCAGCCATGGTCTTATTGAATTCTCCAGTAGGCTCGAGGGGTCCAATGTACTACTCCTGTTCCTTATGTTCTTATGATAACAGGTGACTTAATTTATCCTAATTCATACAGGATATTCTCTAATCATAATAAATAAAATGTGGCATTACCTTTTCAGAGTATTCTTTAAGCCGTTGTAAATCGATGATTTTTGATGTTTTCAGAGTAGACAGACTACTCTGCATAGTTTCAACATCTTTATCATATTTTTCCATCCAAAATTCTAGGCTTTCCTCCAATTCCTGATTGACAAACAAAGAATGGAGAGGTATGAAATGGAAACCTCAAGGTACTTTAATCAGCAGAAAAATTGAGTAGTTCCATAATATTCAAATACCAAGGTGGATTATTGTCACTGATTAATTTCTATTTTTCCCTCAGACTAGATTTCGTGTATGTTTCATATTTTTATTTATGTCTGGTACTGGATATACTGAAGTAGTTTTATTCATTTATTGTAATCAAATAATAAGAGACAACACAACAGTCTGGATACTGATTCTAATTTGTCATTTCAACATTACAGTTTAATAGAAATTTTCGTTGAAGTAAATTAATTAATTTATTTTCAGTTCCCAACTTATCTCATTTAACAATCATGTTATATTTAAAGCTATATAAATGAACACCATCAAAAGTGTTTTGTCTCTTCCCTCCTTCTCAAGAATGCTTACCTCTTGCTGTGGTTTATTTAATAGCACCAGCTGGGGTGGAGGGTAAAATGTGAGAATGCAGAGATGCTTCACTGCTGGTTGGACAAGTTGAGTGCGTAGGCAAATACATGGCAGATGAAGCTTAATGTGGATAAATGTGAGGTTATCCTCTTTGATAGGAAAAACAGGAAAGCAAATCATTATCCAAATGGTGATTAGACTGTGAAAGTGACTGATGTAACCAGGCCTGAATGTCCTGCACCTGTTGCTGAAAACTTGCAGGTGCAGCAGGTGGTGAAGAAGGCAAATGATACGTTGGCCTTTGTGGTGAGAATTTAAGTACAGGAGCAGGAATGTTTTGAAATTTTACAGGGCCTTAGTGAGACCACACCTTGGGTACTGTGTGCAGTTTTGGTCTCCTTATCCGAGAAGGGACGTTCTGGGTATTGAGGGAGTGTGATGAAGATTTAGTAGACTGATTCCTGGGATGGGACAACTGACGTATGAAGAGAAATTGGATATGTTAGAACAAGATTCACCGGAGTTTAGTACAATGAGGGGATAATTATAGGGCGGCATGGTGGCTCGGTAGTTAGCACTGCTGCTTCACAGCGCAAGAGACCCAGGTTCAATTCCACCCTTACACTGTGTGGAGTTTGCACGTTCTCCCCATGTCTGCATGGGTTTCCTCCCACAGTCCAAAAATGTGCAGGCTAGGTGGATTGGCTATGCTAAATTGCCTGCAGTGTTCAGGGATGTGCAGGCTAGGTGGGTTAGCCATGGGAAAGGCAAGGTTACAGGGATAGGGAAGGGGGATGGGTCTGGGTGGGATGCTTTTTGGAGGGTCAGTGTGAACTCGTTGAACCAAATGGCCTGTCTCCACACTGTAAAGTTTCTGTGATCTCATGGAAACCTATAATGGGATAAAAGCAGGAAAGATGTTCCCAATGACCAAGGAATCCAGAATCAGGTAGGCCAAATAGGACTGATATGAGGAAAAATTTCTTCACCTGGAGTGTGGTGAGTCTGTGGAATTCTCTGTCACAAAACACAGTTGAGGCCAAAACAATGGATGTTGTTAAAAGGAGTTAAACATAGTTGTTTGGGCTAAAGACATCAAAGGGTGTGGGGAGAACGCAGAATAGGATACTGAGTGAGATGTTTAGCCATGATCAGATTGAATGGTGGAGCAAGGTCAAAGCGCCAAATTGTCTACTCCAGTTCCTATTTTCTATGTTTCTGTAGTTTTTGAAGCATTTTGCTGAAAGGTTATTCTTTGAACATAAGTGTGGCCTATATTTTCTAAAGCGTGTTATTTTCATATTGGTAATAAATGAAATTACCACAGGCATTACAATGGCATGAGTTGGAAAATTTAAACTTTGTTATAGGCAGTGGGGGCTTACAGCTGATCAATGTCTACAAAATAATGTCTCGTCACAGCTGCTTTCGTTTGGAGTTAGTGAAATAAAAACACAAAATACAGGGCTGTTGTGGTGCAGTGGTAGGGTCCCTGCCTCTCAACCAGAAGCCTTGGGTTCAGGTCCCACCTGCTCCAGATCTGTGTCATAATATGTCAGAACAGATTGATTAAAAAGTTTAATTTGAATCCTCTTGTGGTGGAGTGGTAGTGTCCCTACACCTGGAGTGAAAGACCCATGATCTAGTCTCACCTGCTGTGAAGATGTGTGTTGTGAAGTTGGGTGGAGTACTTGCGGATTAGGAGGCAGGAAGTTAGAATGTAGTGTTTGTAAAATGCCGGGGGGAAAGCATTGCATGGTCCCTTTAAAAGATCATGTACTTTTCCTGTGCTCAGAGATTTAACATAGGTGTCTGTGAGCAGCAGCTTGAAAGCTTGCAAGTAAACAGAGCACCAGAATTGAAACATTTGTATTGAAAGGCTGTACAGTTAGCAGGCTGAGCAGCAGTTTTTTTTTTAACCAAGACAACAGGCTTTTGAATTTAACCAATCTTAGATACCAAAAACCTATTAAATTTAGGTCTGATGGTTTTGACAACTAAGGACCGATCCTATTGTAAGAAATATTGATATAACATCAAGGGTATAAAAAGAAGGGGCAGTTGCACACAAAGCCCAGAGCTAGCTGCCATCTGCTAGAGCTTACAGCACTCCACTCTCAAGATAGAATCACTGGCTCTCTCTCAGCTTCCTCTGTGCCCTAGAGAAAGCACCATCTAAATAACAATGGCACAACTAGTTAGTATTCCTGACAGAAGAATCGACAGAGAAGGCATTGCTGACAGTAGATTCAATGAAGAAAGCACCAAACATGCCGGACGACATGTAACCTGGCTGTGAATTCAAGAGACAAAATTTTATTTTTTTTATACAAAAGTGGGGCTTGTATTTATTGGAACAACATACCATTACAGCCTTGCTTTAGTTGGGAATAGTTAGTAGTTAGAAAGGATTTATTTGGTCTGTTAATAGTTTAGTTAATTTTTTTACTGTTAAAGTTAGATAATAAATTGTTACTTGTTTATTTTAAAATGAGTGTCAGGGATCTATTTTGTTTAACCACCAGAACTAACCACAGAGTGGATGTTAGGAAGATGTTTCCATTGGTAGGAGTGACTAGGACCCGAAGGCACAGCCTTAGAGTAAAGGGAAGATCTTTTAGAACAGAGATGAGGAGAAACTTCTTCAGCCAGAGAGTGATGAATCTATGGAATTCACTGCCACAGAAGACTGTAGAGGCCAGGTCATTGAGTATATTTAAGACAGAGATAGATAGGTTCTTGATTATCACGGGGATCAAGGGTTACGGGGACAAAGCAGGAGAATGGGGTTGATAAAATTATCAGCCATGATTGAATGGCCTAATTTCTGCTCCTATATCATAGTCCTATGATCTTAAATTGCTGAAAAGCAGGTTATACCACTTTCTACACTCCTTTTACAGATTATTGGGTGAGGTGCTCCTGTTTGGGTGTTTTGGTTTTCGTTCTCAGAGGGGGAGGTCAGCCTTCACTCTATAACGGACTGGGGGCTCGTCATCCGAGATCTGGCCAGATTCGAACAGATTTAGGGTCATAAAAGGTCCCAACAAATTTAAACAGACTTGGGGACGAGTGTCCTAGATCTTTAAACAAAACTTAAGTGAGTAGTGGAAAAGAGATAGTAGGAACTGCAGATGCTGGAGAATCTGAGATAACAAGGTGTAGA
>JAHRHZ010000017.1:26196503-26225771 GCA_024137785.1 Ginglymostoma cirratum | reverse complement strand
CAAAGATGCTGCCCAAATTGGCTAATGAGGTGTTTGCAGCGCTGTCAGAGGTGGTGGCAGGAGAATAAGTAGTAAAAAAGGCTATTTTGAGTGCCTACAAATTGGTACCAGAAGCATATAGACAACGGTTCGGAAATGTAAGGAAGGAACCAGGTCAGACTTCTATCAAGTCTGAAAGAATTAAACAGAGCAACTTCGATAGATGAATGAGAGCATTAAAGATAGAAAAGACATATGAGGAGCTTAGAGATGTTATTCTGCGTGAGTTTAAAAACTCACTTCCAGAAATGATAAGAACTCATGTTAAGGAACAGAAAGTTAAAACAGCGAGAAGAGCTGCAGAGATGGTGGATGAATACGCATTAGTCCGTAAGTCGAAATCTAGCTTCCGACATCAATTTCATTCTGTGGGGGGTAGAAATTGGGGAAAAAAAAGAGATCCTTTAATGAAAAACAAAAAGTAGATCACACTGGGAACAGTTTACCACACATGAAAAAAGAAACCCAACAGGGTGAAAAAGAGGTGAAAGATCTCAGGTGTTTTCACTGCAATAAGGTGGGGGACACAAAGTCACAATGCCTGGTGGGTTAAGAAAGGCACTCAGAAAAATGATATGGTAAAAGAGGCTAAACCAATGGGATTATTTAAGGTGGTAAAGGAAATCCCAAGATAAGTCAAGGAGCTGCAGGAGAATGCGCAGTCTAGTCACGGGCTGGATACTAAAATAGCACCCGATCTTTTCAAAGACTTCACCTGTGTGGGTAAGATTTACTCAGATAGAACAGGTGGAGAAGGTAAAGAAATTAAAATATTAAGAGATATGGGAGATAGATCATCTCTAACAGTAAGAGATGAAAATATTTGCACTCCTCTGATATATTGCCTTAGACTGGTAGTCTGTGGAATAAATGGAGTAATGTTCCCCTGTGTAAGATAAGGCTGGAAAGTCTATTCAAGACTGGGAAACTGGGAGTGGTGGAAAAATTGGCGATTCCAGGAATACAGTTTATTCTTGGAAATGATATAGCTAGATCACAGGTAAGAGTGTTGCCTGCTGAATGGAAAAGCCAAAAGAAATCCAGGGAACTGTGGAATTAAAAGATAATTACCCTGGAATTTTTCTGGACTGCGTGGTGACAAGATCTCACTGCCATAAGTCAAAACAAGAAGGGAAAACAAAAGAGAAAGATGAAGGAGTTTAGGCCCAGTTAGCTGACACTCTGATGAGATGGTAAAGCAAAAAAACCTAAGCAGGTAAGCAATCAGGCAGAGGTGTTTAGTTCTGAAAGATCAGTGGAGTTATAACAAAAATATGAGATGATAAAGGATTTATATCATAAAGCCTACTTGCAAAAGGAATCAGTATATTCCAGAATGCTATTACCTTGGGGATAAAACCTTAGTGGAAATGGAGACCTTGGCTGGGTTAGTGCAGGTGCTAAATGGGCTGAAGTTTACCAGATTATATTGCCAGTAGAATACAGACAGGAAATATTGTGGGTAGCACACAGATACCTGTAGGAGGTCATCTAGGAGTGAGGAAGACTCCGGCTAAGACACAGAAGCATTTTTATTTGCCTCGATAACATAAAGATGTGGTTGAATTTTGCTGTACCTGTCATATGTGTCAGATGGTAGGAAAGCAATAGACAATGATCAAACCAGTGCCTTTGATGCCAATTCCCGCATTTGAAGAACCTTTTACACGGGTTATAATTGATTGTGTAGGTCCTCTCCCAAAAACCAAAAGTGGGAACCAGTATTTGCTAACTGTAATGGATATGTCTACCAGATTTATTCAAGTTGTGCTATCCTTTGTGTTAGAATTTAGAGCGATTTCGAGTGTATTTTTGGTGGTCTTCGCCTAACCCCACTGTTCCCATAGGCCCCGTTATTTCTATAATGTGATTTTCTATAACGCGATGTTGGCACAGGAACGCAACTATTGCGTTCTAGCAGAACAAACTGTATTAGTTACTGCCACTCAGAGTGACGAATCAAATCCAGATGATTTGGATTTTGATGTGCCTCAGAATAAATTGAATAATAAGGAAGTCCTTAAGGAATAGGATTGTGTAGTGAGCTATCTATCCTAAGAACAGACAGGTGAATTGAAAAACTTGTTACAGTGCTATGAGGACCTATGTAGAAATAGAATGGAGAGGACTAACACCATAGTACATGAAGTTAACATAGGGAATGCTATTCTGATAAAACAAGACCCCTACAGGCTTAATCCATTCAAAGCAGTGCAGGTTCAGAAGGAAATGGTAGCAATGCTTCAAGAAGACATCATAGAGATGAGTCAAAGTGAATGGAGTTCACCCATTGTGTTGGTTCCTAAACCTCATGGTACTCGACGATTCTGCATAGATTATCAGAAGATCAGAGCTGTGACCAAGTCTGACTCATACCCAATTCCAAGGCTGCAGGATTGTATGGAAAAAGTAGATAAGCCACTAACATCACAAAGTTGAACTTACTTCACGATTACCTTTGTCAGAGAGAGCAAAAGAAGTTTCTGCTTTTGCAACCCCAAATGGGCTACAGCAATTTAAAGCAATGACCTTTGGAATGAAAAACGCACTGGCCACTTTTCAAAGGCTTACGAACAGAGTTGTTGCAGGATTGACAAACTGTGCCATCTACATAGTTGGCTTGGTGATCTTTAGTCATTTGTGGAAAGATCACATGGAGCATTTGGCAGAGATCTTTCAGAGACTACAGATGGCAAAGTTGGTAATGAACTTGACAAGAACAGAATCTGCAAAGGCAGAAGTGACATTCTCAGGGCACAACAGCAGATACGATGGATGACACTGAGGAACATGAAGATCAAGGCCATCGAGGAATTTCCAAGACCATCTTCGAAGAAGGAAGTGCTATGATTTTTACGATTGAGCAGATTCTACAGGAAATTTGTACCAAACTTTAGTAGCGTAGTGGTACTATTGACAGATTTGTTAAAAGAAAACATAAAATTTCGGTGGACAGGAGGCATTTGAGAATTTAAAAGCAGTGTTAACCACCACACCAATTTTAGCCATGCCAAAATTTTGAAACCCTTCGAAGCTGCCATTGATGCAATCGATTGTAGGTGTTGGAGCTGTGTAGTTACAGGAGGATGATTGTGGAATTGAAAGGCCAATCGGTTATTTTTCAAAACAACTTAATACCCGTCAAAAAAAAAAATTCAAACATTGAAAACATTATTGAGTTTGGTAATGGCCTTACAACATTTTAATATTTATGTTGCAAACAAAGCATCAGAGACGACTGCGTATACCGATCACAACCCTTTGACATTTCTGGAAAGATTTAAGGACAAGAACACCATATTATTTCATTGCAGTCTCTTGTTACAAGCAATTAATTTACAGATTGTGCATGTTGTGGGTCATGAAAATATCATCATGGATGTCTTATCGCAGTTTAAAAGAAAATGCTAATATGAGATAGAAACGATAGTGTTCAATGTTATATAAATACAGAATTAGTATAAAATATGTAACATGAGATTGATAAGCTATGGATCTAGTAATATTATGGAGTTAAGGTTTCTGAAAAAAGGAAAAAGATGAAGACATCTTTTCATAATGGTTTTTTTTCTTAAGGGGGGAGGTGTCGCAAAGTTTGGTACAGTACTTGTAGATTGGGATGCAGGAAGTTAGCACTTAGTGTTTATAAAATTCTTGGGGCAGAAGTATTGCGTGGTCCCTTTAAAAGATCATGTGCTTTTTCTGTGCTCAGAGATTTAAAATGGATGTCTGTGAGCAGCAGCTTGAAAGTTTACAAGTACAGAGAGAACACCCAAATTGAAACATTTGTATTGAAAAGTCATACAATTAGCAGGCCAAGCAGAAGCTTTTTCTTTTAGCAAGACAACAGGCTTTTGAATTTAGCCAATCAATTTGAACCAGGTACTTAGATACCAAAAACCTATTAAATTTAAGTCTGATGGTTTTGACAACATAGGACCAATCCTATGGTAAGAAATATTGAAATAACATCAAGGGTATAAAAAGAAGGGGAGGTACTTAGAAACAGAGCCCAGAGCTAACGGCCCTCAGCCTTCAAGAGAATCAATGGCTCTCACAGCCTCCTCTATTTCTTAGAGAAAGCACCATGTAAATAACAATGGTACCAATGGTACAACTAGTTAATATTCCTGACAGAAGAATCGACGGAAAAGGCACCAAACATTTTAGAAGACACGTAACCTGGCCATGATTTCAAGAGACAATATAAGTGGAACTTGTATTTATTCAAACAGCATACCATTAGAACTTTGCTTTAGTTGGGAATAGTTAGTAATTAGAAGGGATTTATTTGGTTTGTTAATAGTTTAGTTAATTTTTTCACTGTTAGAGTTAGATAAATGAATTGTTACTCGTTAATTTTAAAGTGAAAGTCAGGGATTTATTTTATTTAACCACTGAAAGTTGCAGAAACACAGCTTACAGACTTTGTAAAAGGAGTGTGCAGATTGGAGGGTAACATTTTCCTCTTTGGGTGTTTTGGATTTAGTTCTCAGCGGGGGTGGTCAACCTCCACCCCCGTTTTATAACGTGTAGTAACATCTCTGAACATGTTGAATAGAAAATAGACCAACACAGAAAAATAAATGTTTGGTAGTACAGAACTTGAACATTGCTAAACAGGGGAAGGGAAATTGAAGTTTTAATTTGTCTTGCATCCATCAGAACTAGGACGCAAGAAACAGACATGGGAAATAAAAAGACAACACATTATAATACATGAAAAGAGAGTGCTGTTTGGTTGGGCAACAAGAACAGTTAACCATCAACTTAATTCTAAAATGAGACAGGTCTGATTGGTCAGGTTGGTGTCATGAGGATGCAACAGAATTTGGCTGCATCCACTACCCCTTGTTTTCTAAAAGGTACAATTCTACAAAACATACATACATATTTATGTATGTTCCCACTAGTGCACACAAACGCATCAGACTGAGTGTCCGGCTGATGATCTTAAATTTGTTTCCAGTGTAACTCTTAGTCTAATCCAGATTATTTACCATCGTTTCCAATTGCAGAATCGCACTGAAAAGTGCATACACCTGTCTGAGGCTTGAGAGCACAGGCTGGTTGAGCACGAGAAGCAAGCTGCCAGCACTGAAAGTTCATCGTGTCATATTGTTTGATATGGTCCGCCAACACTTGCAATGTACAATTTACATACCTGACATCACAGCAGCAGTGAAACTCACTTGTCACATTACTCATTTGTGTGGTAGTCAAAACTTCTCAATAACTTGACAGCATTCTGTTAGTAGAGAAAACCACTCAAAAGATTTCGTGCATCATAGTGCATGACACAGCCAGTTTCACCTGTTGTTCAAATTTTTGAGGCACCTTCCCCTTCTAGGGTAATTTGAACTAGACTGGGTACGGCTAAGGGCCAGAAGTAATGGATGGAGGCCCCTTCATGAGTTTTCACAGTGATAATTCCATCAAAATATCAGTTATCGTGCAGGCTAATTTTGATATGCCCTGTCTCAGCATCAAGCATACATGATAAGCAGCACTATTCCTGAAGATCCAATAAAATTGATCTTGTGGCACATTGGTCTGTAGGAATCTCAATGTGTATATCGTATCGGTTAACTGGTCTTGCTGCATCTCGATGCTAATTAAGGTCAAATCAATTGGCACCCGCTGCTCTTTGTGTATAAAATGGTCTCTTTTTCAAGTCTGTTGTTTGTATCCTAATTCTGATGAATGCAAGATGAAAGGCTTCAACTTCTCACCTGTTATAGGAAGGATTTTATTAAACTGGAGAGGGTTCAGAAAAGATTTACCAGGATGTTGCTGGGAATTGGGGGAGGGGGGTGTTGAGATTGAGATATAAAAATCAACTAGAAAGACTGGGACAGTTTTCCACTGGAGCATAGGAGGATGAGGATGATCTTATTGACATTTATAAAATCATGACGGGCATAGATAAGATGAATGACAAGGGTCTTTTCTGTAGGGTGGGGGAGTCCAAAACTAGGGGGGAAAGTTTTATGGCGAGAGGAGAAAAAAATTAAAAAGGACATGAGGGGCAATGTTCTTTACACAGAGAGTGGTTCGTATGTAGAATGAATTGCCAGAGAAAGTAGTGGATGCAGGTACAGTTACGACAGTTAAAAGACAGTTCGATAAGTTCACGAATACAAAAGGTTTGCACCAAGCGCAGGCAGGTGGGTCAAGTTTAGTTGGGAACATGGTGTGGACTGATTGGACCGAAGGGTCTGCTTCCATGCTGTATAACTGTATCTACTTTTAGCAATGTTTAGAAACAGAAAATGCTGAAGGTACTTAAAATGGTACTTTTGGTGAAGGACAACAACCTGAAATGTTAAATGCTTCAGTTTAAATTTTCAGAATCCCTTGTATTCTGCTTAGGGATCAGTGAATGATGACCAGAAATGGAAACATAGACCCCTTTTTAAGACACCGGCCATTACATGCATCTGTGACCCTCTGAGATCATAAATATTTAATACAAGGTAGAGATTGACAGTCGAGGAATTAGGGCAGGTAATGCTAAGGTAGAGTTGGGTATTGACATCAGGTGTATAGGTGGAGACAGGCATTGTGGTTTTGGATGATGTTGCAGAGAAGCACCATGTAAAGAATTAATATAGCACTTTTATGACCTCTGGGCATCTCCAAGCAGCTTACATCACCTTTGTAATGTAGGAAATGCTCATTTGTGCTTAGTACACTCCTATAAATATCAGTGTGGTCATCTTTTGTGATGTTCATCATGAAATTTGGGATAATTCCCTACTTGACTGAGTGCTGTGGAGTTATACATCCATCTGAGTATGCAGATGTGGGCTCATTTAATGTCTCATCTTTAAAAAAGGCCCCTACAACAGAGCAACACTCCCTAAGTGCTGCAACAGTGTATCAGTCTTGATTTTTGTGCTGAAGCCCTAGAGCAGGACTTGAACCCAGAAATTTGTGACTCAAGCAAGAGTGCTACCAACTAAAACCAATGTAGCTGAGAATTAGGAGGGCTCCAAGGGTAGGTCCTGGGCAATGAGGGAACTTTGCTGGAATAGAAAGAAAAGCCATTGAGGTTAGCTCTCTGGTTATCATTGTATTAGATCAGAATTGAACCAGGTGAGTTGGATAATAATAAAAGAGGAGTTGGAAGATAATAGTGTGATAGCTATGTCAAATGATGCAGACAGGTTGAGGAGGAGGAGATAGAGTCTGTTTCTTCACAGTCACATGCAATGTAATTTGTAACCTTGATGTGACAAAATGTTGTGGTCAAAAGAAGGTTCAATTTGTTGCAAGCATGCAGGACAATTACCTTGATCAGCATCTTGAATTGTGTAGTGAAAAATAACAATGTTCAAACCAGTTGTGAGCTACAAAGCTAGATAGATGCCATGTAAACAGAAGAACGCTTAGAAAGTATATATAGATATATACTAAGTTTATTCATATTGAAAATTGGTACAGGAGAAGTCAAGTGTAAAACTGTTAAACTTTAGATTATCTTAATTCAGTGGGGTGAAAGGGCAGCTAAACTAAATTAATTAGATTAAATGACCAAGGAAACTTTGGAAAATACTAAAAGACAAGATGGGTTGAGATTTCAAGAATGAACAATTGTTTAGATGTTTTAATATGTTAGTATGGTTTTAATATGGTTATAGTCTAAGCATAGATGATGAAAAAAAATAGGGGATAGTACAGAAATGAGCTTCGCACACGGTAGAGCATGAATTGCTTTAACTCAATGGCTATTAAATGAAGCCTCATTGAGGTCACAACTATCAAGGAATAGCTTTGCCTTGATAAATCACAATGAAACCCGAAACTTTTTGCCAAATCAGATCTCATGTCATGAACTCGGTCTGATCCCAACCTGAGATATTTGGAAAGAAAGAGTTCGCTTTTGTTCTAGGACTTGTGGATGTTGAGAGATACTTCTAATTCAAAAGTATAATTTAGGCACTTCATTGTATCTTAGAGAATTAAAATGCTTTATAGTTAATGTGAGGAACTTGAATACTTACTGACTGGTTTTGCTTCAAGAACTTTTCGATATCCAAGTGTATCCGAATCTCCTGATCAATTTTACTTTTCAGAAGCTAGTTAAAGAAAAGCAAATTGAGCGGAATGCAAGAAATTTTAAAATGTTGATTTGGATATATGCAATCAATATTTTTGTTTTTGGAAACAGTTTGCATATCTTAGCTATTAGAGATTCAAGTGTATTTTTTATATAATCATCATAATTTCAGTTCCAAAGCACCACTAAAGATACCCACATTACAGTCACACGAGTTTACTGAGACAGGCAAAAAAAAGACATTCATGCAAGTTGTACTTCCTTCCTCTCCAAATTATTAAATGTCAATTCTGTGTTCATTCCCAATGTCTCTTTCATGTCCATAAGCATTTAGGAAAATTCTCCACTTGGCCAAAAGTAGATAACTGAGTGCTCCAGCTTGGGATAGTTTAGCAAAACTATTTATTAACTTACCATGGTCAAAGCTCCAGATGCCAGTCTTATACTTGAAGTGATTAAGTATATGAAACCGGTGTTCCTACAGGCTCTGCATAAACTTCTCTAACTAGCATGGGCGGCAAAGTGACAAAGTGGTTAGCACTATTCCCTCATGCCAGGGACTTGGGTTCAATTCCAGCCTTGGCTGACTATTTTTGTGGAGTTTGCATGTTCTCCCCTTGTCTGCATGAGTTTCTGCCAGGTGCTCCAGTTTCCTCCCACAGTCCAAAAAAATGCAGGTTAGGTGGATTGGTCGTGCTAAATTCTCCCATAGAGTCCAGCGATGTGCAGGTTAGGTGGATTAACCATGGTAAATGTAGGTTTACAGGGATAGGCTGGGGGGCTGGGTCTAGGTTGGATGCTCTTCAGAGGGCCGGCACAGACTTGATGGGCCAAATGGCCTCTTTCTGCACTGTAGGAATTCTGTGACCCTGCTGAATGGAGGGGGCAATGCCTCAAGCTTTGTCTGATTCAAAGCCTGTTACCCTGTACAAGAAGAATGGCAACTGCAGCAATGGCAAAAAGTGTTCAGGCATTATTCAGCTGAGCAGCATGGGAAAAAAATTTGTCATGTCGTCTTCACCAGACTGGAAATCTTGGCTGAATGCATCTATCCCAAATCCCCATGCGCTTTCAAAGCTACAACTGACATGATACTCTTAGTCTGGCAGTTGGCAGTAAAATACTGGGAACAAAGGAAACAGTTACATATTGCCTTTGTCAATCTAACCAAGGCATGTGATTAGTGCCTGTGCTGTGGGTTGACCCACAATGCCATTAGGGAGGGAATTCCAGGATTTTGACCCAGCGACATTGAAAGAATGGTGATATATTTCCAGGTCAGGATGGTCAGTAGCTTGGAAAGGAACTTGCTGGTAGTGGTGTTCCCATGTATCCGCTGCCCGTGTTCTTCTAGTTGGAAGGGTTGTGAGTTTGGAAGGCAGTATCTGAGGATCTTTGGTGAATTTCTGCAGTGCATCTTGTAAATAATACACACTGCTGCTACTGAGCATTGGTGGTGGAGAGAGTGGATGCTTGTGGACGTAGTGCCCAATAAGCAGGCTGCTTTGACTTGGATGGTGTCGAGCTTTTAAGTGTTGTTTCTAATCTAATTGTGGCTTCCATGCCATGTAGCTTCTACCCACAATAATCACTGACTCCATCGTTAGTGAAAAATCTATCTACATCTGCCTTAAAAGTGTTCAATGACAACACTTCTACTGCTCTCTGGAGAAAATTGAATTAAGTTTATGTTTATTATCACATGCACTCAGATGAGTACAGTGAAATGTTTATAAGGCACCACTTATGGTGCCATCTTAGGTACAAGGCTACCTAGGCACAAAAATTGACTGCTCTCCGAACCTGTTCAATGTGATTTCCTTAACAATGTATTGGTTGAGGTCAGCTGTGACAAAATCTTTTGAAATCCCCAGTGGAGTCAATTATGGGAGTTTTCTGGCACCAACAGTCTTTGGCATATTCATAGATTCATGCAGTGCAGAAAAGGCCCTTGAGCTCATCAAGTCTACCCTGACATAACTACGACCGAAAGTGTGCTAATCCCACTTTCCTGCGCTTGTCCCTTATTCCTCTCATTTCTGCTGCCATATTACTTCAGGTAATCCACAGAGAACGTACAGTTGCAAACAGAAAGTTGTCTGCCTAAGATCCAAGACAAAAGAGTGCCAAGTCGTCATCAGAGGTTTGCTCTACATTTATGATGCCACATGAATATTCCATACCGGCAGCAATAATGACATACTCTGTCGTGCCTGTAAGGTGTTTGTTTTGACCATGAGAACTGAGATGATAAATGTCACATTCCAGCACATTGTCATACCACTACCTGTTAGCATAGATAACACGATACTGGAGGTCACTGATAACCTCATACATCTAGGCTCCGCAGTCACTGGGGTAGCATGTGATGTGGAAGTCAACACATACATAGCACAAACTTGAGCTGTTATGTCTAAGCTGAGTGACAGACACAGAAATAACACAACCTGACTGAGAACACCAAACTGAGAGTTTACCAAGCCCGAATCCTCAATACTGTTCTCTACAGCAGAAAGGATCAGGCAACATATCGTAGATAGGGTAAAGTACTTAACAGCTTCTGCCTTCTCTGACTCAGGTGTATCTTGAGTATTTACTCCGAGATCCTAAAGTGTGCTAATTGCATCAGCACACACACTTTGCTGTGTCAACTATGTCTGCATTGGCTTGGCCATGTACATCAGATGGATGATGGTTGTACATTCCAAAGATGTTGTGTACAACTGACCAGCGGATCCAATAACCTCCTGGGTGTCAATACCTCTGCTGCATGGATTTCTGCAATGAGAATGAAGATGGTGAATACTGATAATGACAACAGGGAGACAACCATTGATCGTCTTGACCTCCGGAGGCTGACTGTTTGCAAGGGCTTTAGAAGAGATGAGCAGAAATGAAAAGCTCAGGACACGAGAAAAACAGAGTCTAGTGAATTTTCCACCTTCTCAGCCCACTGTTTTCAACTGCAGCAAAAGTGGCATGCCAGAATGGGGCTTCCGAGCCACACCAGACAATACTTAATGCATAGCTGACCATGACAACACAAACTGTAGTCTACAAGACAGAAAACTGTCACTTCAAGTCATCAAGACATCATAGTTGGCCTCGGAGATCCCTTTCTACGGAGGTAAAAAGTGTGCAGACATAGTTGACACAGCAAAGTGTGTGTGCTGATGCAATTAGCACACTTTAGGATCTCTGAGTAAATACTCAAGATACATCCGAGTCAGAGAAGGCAGAAGCTGTTAAGTACTTTACCCCATCTACGATATGTTGCCTGATCCTTTCTGCTGTAGAGAACAGTATTGAGGATTCGGGCTTGGTAAACTCTCAGTTTGGTGTTCTCAGTCAGGTTGTGTTGTTTCTGTGTCTGTCACTCAGCTTAGACATAACAGCTCAAGTTTGTGCTATGTATGTGTTGACTATGTATGCTGCTAAATGTCTAGTCAAATGTACTGATGTAGATAACATGAACAGTAGCTCTAACCAAAAAGAGAGAGATCACAATCTGCAATGTGTGAAATAATCAAAATCCAGATTGGATAATTGTTTCACTGTTTGAATAGCCTTCCAAGATTTTGTAGACATAAAATATCAAGAATTAACTTTGAGTCCTGTTTTTGTTGTACAACCTGAACCTCTTCCTGTAGCTTATTCTCCTCATCAGTACATTTCTTGTGTGTCTGAAAGATCTGCAGTTCTGCATTTTTTTTCATGTACTTTCCTTCCATGGCAGTTTTTGCCTTCATCTCTTGCAACTGGTCTTTTAGGTGGGCGATCATTTCATTTTTTTGCTGTGCAGTCACAAAAGAAAAGACAGTTCAACAGCTGCAATTGTCTTACTTCCCTGCAATTATGAAGTATCGTGCATGGTCAATAAACTGAGTACACATGATTGCATTTACATTTTCTTTCAACTAACTTATGCCTACAACAATGGTAGTTTTGTGTTCTGAAAATTTGTTTCAAGTTGTCTGAATTTTCATCCATTACATTTGGATGTTGTTCAGATTAGAATTGCACAGAACAAAGCTCTGTCTTCCCATTTTAACACAAATGCAGTTATCCTTCATCCCTTTTCCCATTGGCCAAAGTTGTTGTTATAAATGTTGTAATATTCTGCCTTTGTCACTCATTTCATCGAGTCATAGAGTCTACAGAATGGAAACAGACCCTTCGGTCCAACCAGTCCATGCTGACCATCGTTCCAAACTAAATTAGTTCTACCTGCCTGCGCTTGACCTGTATTCTTCCAATTATTTCTTATTCATGCACATAACCAAATATCTTTTAAACGTTGTAACTGTACCCACATCCATCACTTCCTCTGGAAGTTCTTTCCACACACAAACCACTCTCTGTGTTAAAATAAAAAAAAAAAAAAAAAGTTGCCCCTCATCTCTTTTTTTTAAAATGAATCCCCTCTAACATTAAAAATATGACCCGTAGGCTTGAAAATCCCCTAACCTAAGGAAAAGATATCAGCCGTTCACCTTATCTTTACCCTTCATGATTTTATGAATGTCAAAAGGTCACCCCTCAATCTTCTACACTCCAGTGAAAAAAGTCCCAGTTTATCCAACCTCGCCTTAAAATTCGAACCCTCCATTCCTGGCAACATCTTGGTAAATCTTTTCTGAACCCTCTCCAGCTTAATAATATCCTTCCTATAACAGGAGACCACAACTGGACGATCCAGGAAAGGCCTCATGAATGTAGTGTACAATCTCAGCGTGATGTCCCAACTCCTACACTCCAAGGTCTGAACAATGAAGGCAAGTGTGCCTTCCTAACCACCCTGTCTACATGTGACACAAAGCTCCAAGAATTATGGACCTGAACCCCTAGGTCTCTCTGTTCTACAACACTACCCAAGGCCATACTTTTAATCATGTAAGTCCTGCCCTTGTTCGTTTTACCAAAATGCTAGAAATTGCACTTATCCAAATGAAACACCATTAAACTCTGCCTCTCCTCAGTCCATTGACCCAATTTTCGAGATCTTTTTGTAAGGTTAGATAACCTTCTTCACTGTCCAGTATACCACCAATTTTGGCATCATCCACAATGCCTTCTATATTCTTTTCTAAATCATTTATGTAAATGACAAACAAAAGTGGACCCAGCACTGATCCCTGTGGAACACCACTGGTCACAGGCTTCCAGTCCAAAAAACAACCCTCCACCACCACTCTCTGTCTCCTGCCATTAAGCTAATTTTGTATCCAATTTTCAAGCTCACCCTGAATCCCATATGATCTAACTTTACTAATTAGTCTATGTGTGGAACCTTGTCCAACGCTTTACTAAAGTCCAAGTAAACAATGTCGACACTCTGCCCTCATCAATCTTTTTGGTTACTTCCTCAAAAAAACCCAATCAGGTTTGTCAGACATGATTTCCCTTACTCATGCTGACTATCGTTAAGCAGTCTTTGCCTCTTCAAACGCATATAAATGCTATCTTTCAGAATCACCTTTAACAGCTTACCCATCACCAAAGTCGGACTCTCAAGTCTATAGTTCCCAGACTTCTCCTTACATCCCTTCTTAAAGAAAGGCACAACATTAACCACTCTCCAGTTATCCAGCACCTCACCCATAGTTCTAGATGATACAAATATTTCTGCAAGGGGCACCGCAATTAGAGTCATAGAGATGGACAGCATGGAAACAGACCCTTCGGTCCAACTTGTCCATGCTGACCAGATATCCTAAATAATTCTAGTCCCATTTGTCAGCATTTGGCCCATATCCCTTTAAATCCTTCCTATTCATATACCCGTCCAGATGCCTTTTAAATGTTGTAATTGTAGCAGCTTCCTCTGGTAGCTCATTCCATATACGCAACACCTTCTGCATGTAAATTTGCCCTTTAGATGCCTTTTAAATCTTTCCCTTTCACCTTAAACTTATGTCCTCCAGTTTTGGACTCCCCAACCCTGGGGAAAAGACCTTATCCATTCATCCTATCCATGCCCCTCATGATTTTATAAACTCGATAATGTCACCCTTCAGCCTCTGACGCTCCCTAACTTCCCACGACATCCTCACAGGTGAGTATTTTGAGACCATGAAGTTCCTGCTCTTTGGAACAATTCTAAAAGACAATCCTGCTTCCAGATCAATGTAATTTATGATACTTCACCTTCTAGTCCTTGGAGAAAATCACAGTGTACTTAAACTTTCACAAGCAGTTGGAAGTGCATATTTCACTGTGAAATTAAATCACGATTCTTTACCGACTGTTAAGTTTCTAAATGACAAGCTTATTGAATAATTTGGGGGTGAAATTTATTAAAGCAGCTCAATAGAGACTGAGCTTGATTCATGGAGAAAGGCAATGCCATAGAATGCTACTTGCACAACCTGTGTGACATTCTTCATTGATGTGAATAAATGAAGCTATGCAAGTAACAGCCGACAGTGCTGCCTTCTCACAGACTAGTAAACTAAGTTTGCACAGCGCTATGACAAATAAATGTCTCTGCCTTTTTCTTCAACTTTACATAAAGATCTGATTGGGGTCTCTTCAACTAAGGCAAGAAGTCACTGAAACAATTAAGAGCAAGGAATTGATTGTAAGGTAAGTATTATACATAATAAATTCCATAGTTCCTTAATTTAAGTTGAAAAACATTTAATTATCTTGTTAGTTTGTAAAAATATTGTAAAAGCTTTTCTTAGCTGTATTTACAAAGGGTTATAAATTACAGAAAATAAACAGCACAGAGACTGGCTGTTTCACCTAATTCAATAATGCCAATGTTCATATTCTACCTTATGCCATTTCACATCATCTAACCCAACCAGCATACTGCTGTTCTTTCCTCCTCTGATTATATGGTCAACACAACTATTCGACCTACATACACATACATACACATGCACACCCTGCTCAGCCATTCCATACAATCATGATGTTAACTTCAACTGTACATTCCTACATACCTGCGATAATCTTTCATCTCGGGTGCAGAAATTCAATCTTTTCTAATACAGCATTCTTTAAAACAGGTTTGTGCCTTTCCCTTGCCTCTACATCACTCATGCAATACAGAGACCAGAACTGTGCACAGTAACTCAGTGTGGTTCTAACCAAGTTTGTATACAGGTGTATCACAACATTCCTGTTTTTAGATTCTAGGTTTCTAGAAATAAGACCCATTCATTGCTTTGTTTGCCTTGCTTATGGCTTTATTCATGTGTTTCTAACTATAAAGATTTGTGCATCTGTGATCCTAGATCCTTTGTTTCTCTATCTTATTTACAATTCATATTGTGTAAGGAGTAGGTAGCTGATTTATTCTTCTATTCAAGACACACCAACTTAGACTTAGCAACATTGAAATTAATTTGTCAATTACACAACAGCCATTTTTCAAGTTTTAGTCATATTTTGTTGTATTTTAAGAGTAGTAAGACTGTGCTATTTTCTGGTTCTGTAGATTGAGGTGCACAGATGGCCTTTGTTGATGTGCGCTACCTGTTCAAATATAGGAGATTAGGGAGAATTTCACTGTTCCTGATGATTATGTCTGCAGGAAGTGCTTTTAATTGTGAATCCTACCAGATCACATGGATTGGTTGGAGTGACAGTTGGAAGCAATGAGGAATTTACAGGGGATATGATGGATGGCAGTTTCAAGAAGGTGGAAAAACTACAGATAATCAAGTCGATGGGTGACTTGTAGGAAGGAAAGGAGAGGTAGGCAGGTAGTGCAGGAGTCTACTATGGCTATCCCCATCTCAAAAAAAAGTATGCTGTTTTGGAAATTGTAGGTAGTGATAGACTCTCAGGGGAATGTAGCACTGACATCCAAATGTCTGGTACCGTGACTGGCTCTAGTGTAACAAGGGCAATGTCAGGTTCCAAGCAATCAATGGTGATGGGGGACTATCTAGTCAGGGGCACAGATAGATGTTTCTATGGCCAACAATCAGAATGGTATGTTGCCTCCAAGGTGCCAGGATCAAGGATGTCTCAGAGTGGGTGCAGAATATTGCCAAAGGGGAGTGTGACCAGCAGGAGGTTGTTGTATATGTTGGTACTAACGACATAGGAACAGAAAGGGATGAGGCTTTGAAGGGAGAATATAGGAAAGTAGGCAGGAGATTAAGAAGTAGGTCCTCAAGGGTTTTAGTATCTGGAATACTCCCGGTGCCACGTGCTAGTGAGAGTAGGAATAGGAGGATACAGCAGATGAATGTGTGACTGGTGCTGGGGGGCAGGGATTTGCATTTTTGGATCATTGAAAAGGATCTTCTGAGGTAGAAGTCACCTGTGTTTGAAGGACATTTTGCACCTGAATTGGAAGGGGACCAATGTCATGGTGGGAGATTTGCTAGCGCTACAGTGGTGGTTTTGGGGGGATGGGGACAACATTGCAGACACCAAAGAGATAATGAAAAAAGAGATAAGTTTGAGGCTGGGACAGTTGAGAAGAGTAGTAAGTCAAATAGTCAAGGCAAGATTGATAAATTAAACTGCATTTACTTTGGTGCAAAAGGCCTGACAGGTTAGGCAGATGAACTCGGGGTATGGTGGTGAACATGGGACTGGGATATCATAGGTATTAGAGCGATGTGGTTCAGGGATAGACAGGATTAGCAGCTTCATGTTCCAGGGTCTTGATGGAATAGGAAGGATAGAAAGGGGTGCAAGAGAGCGCAAGACTGGTAGGTGTAGGGAATGCTGGATGGCTAGAGAAATTAAGGGCAGTAGGAGTATATTCAAGGGAAATCAGGAGGGCAAAAAGAGAACATGAGATAGTTTTGGCAAATACAGTTAAGGAGAATTAAAAGAAATTCTACAAATACATTAAGGACAAGAGTAACTAGCGAGAGAATAGGGCCCCTTAAAGATCAATAAGACCGTCTGTGTGTCGCACAGGAAATGGCTAAGATACTTAATGAGTATTTCATGTCAGTATTTACTGTGGAGAAGGATATGTGGGGAAGCTAGGGAATTTGGAGAAATAAACAGTGACATCTTGAAAAGTGTCTATATGACAGAGGAAGAGTTGCTGGACATCTTGGAATACATAAAAGCAGATAAATCCCTGGGACCTGATCAGGTATATCCCAGAACTTTGTGGGAAGCTAGGGAAGTGACTGCTGGGCCACTTGTATCATCAATAGCCATGGGTGAGGTGCCGAAAGATTTGACGGTGGCTAATGTGGTGCCACTATGTAAGAAAGGTGGTAACAAAAAGCCAGGGAACTATAGACCAGTGAGCCTGAAATCAGAGGTGAGTAAGTTGTTGGAGGGGATTCTGAGGGACAAGATCTGCACATAGTTAGAAAGGCAGTGACTGATTAGGGATAGTCAATATGGCTTTGTGTGTGGGAAGTCGTGTCTCACTAACTTAATTGAGTTTTTTTGAAGAAGTGACAAAGAAGATTGATGAAGGCAGAGCGGTGGATGTTGTCTACATGGACTTCAGCAAGACATTCAACAAGGTTCTACATGATAGACTTGTTAGCAAGGTTAGATCACATGGAATCCAGGGACAGCTAGCCATTTGGACACAAAATTGGCTTGAAGCTAGGAGACAAAGGGCAATGGTGAGGTGTTGCTTTTCAGACTGGATGCCTGTGACCAATGCGTGCTGCAAGAATCGGTGCTGGGTCTACTGCTTTTTGTCATTTTATATAAATGATTTGGATGTGAATATAGGAGGAATTGAGAGTGAGTTTGCAGATGACACCAAAATTGGTGATCTGGTTGTCAGTGAAGAAGATGATCTCAGAGTACAAGAGGACCTTGATCATAAGGGTCAAGGAGTGGCAGATGGAGTTTAATTTAGATAAATGTGCAGTGTTGCATTCTGGTAAGGCAAATCAGCACAGGACTTATACACTATATGTATACAGGGTTCTGGGGAGTGTTGCTGAATAAAGAGACCTAGGGGTGCAGGTGCATAGTTCTTTGACGGTAGAGTCACAGGTAAACAGGGTAGAGAAGAAGGCATTTGGTACACTTGCCTTTATTAGTCAGTACATTAAGTATATGAGTTTCAATGTCATGTTGCAGCTGTACAGGACATAGAGATGGCCAGGCTGAATAGGCTGGGGTTATTTTCCATGGAGTGTTGGAGGCTGAGGGGTGACTTTATAGAGATTTATAAAATCATGAGAAACATGGACAAGGTGACTAGCTAAGGCCTTTTCCCCAGGGTAGGGGAGTCAAAAGCTGGAGGGCATAAGTTTAAGGTGAGAGGGGATAGATATAGAAGGGGCTTAAGGGGCAACCTTTTCTCACAGAGGGTGGCGCGTGCATGGAATGAGCTGCTAGAGGAAGTCATGGAGGCTGGTACAGTTACAACATTTACAAGACATCTGGATAGGTGCATGAACAGGAAATGTTTAGAATGATCTGGGCCAAATGCTGACAAATGGGACTATACTAATTTAGGATATCTGGTTAATATGGCCTGAAGGGTCTGTTTCTATACTGTACAACTCTGACTCTTTGACTCTATTCGGTCTCAGTCCCCTTGAAAATGTACTATGATCACACCAGCCCCCAGTTTGGTGAAATTCACTAATTTTGAAAAGTTACTCCTAGTACTCAAACAGAATTCTGTAGCATAGAATGTAGACATCTGATAATAAAAAGCTTAAAACCTGCTGATCAGCCTCTCTTTCTTTTTGTAAATTTTGTAGCTGTTTTTTCAGAGCTTTAATTTTTCTTCTGCCTTCTTCTTCTCTGTGAAATGTTGAAAAAGAAGTCTAAGTACAATAGTAAGGTATACCAGAGTTTACTATTAGCTCCAAAAAGCTATATTAACTGACGAGCAAATAAAGTATAGGCTAAAACTATAGGAATTAAGCTTGCAACTGTTGCAATTAGAATTGAGTGAAAATTCAAATTTGGTCAGTTTTTGTTTCGTATAGCCAAGTCCAAGTAAATTTTGAACTTTTCGTGTGCCATTAGCTGCTTTTGAAATGGTCAGAAATCCCAGATCTCTCTCTCCAAGCTAAAGCCAAAATCAGACCTACAGTTGAGTCATTCACTCAAGACATGCTTTTACTTGTTAAATCTTGTTATATCATTTATCAGTCAATTTATTGTTATATCATCCTCTCTTAGCAAATGTTTTTCAATTTCCTTCACCATGAGGTCCCATTTCCATCCTTTCGAGACTATTTGCAGGTAGTCTCTTTGGTAGCACTAGAAGATTTTTTAAAACAAACATGTACAGAGTACACAAAAGTGACCTGACAAATGCAGCACAAATACATCCAAGTGATGTTGAATCAGAATGCCAACTTTCACCATCAATCCTTGTCCACTTCCTTCCAAGATCAGTAAAATAAAACAAAGGACTGTGCATGCTGGAAATCTGAAACAGAAGTAGAAATTGCTAAAGAAACTCAGAAGGTCTGCAACATATACAGAGAAAAAACGGTTAACATTTCGAGTCCAATTCGGATGAAGAGTCACTGAATTCGAAATGTTAACTCTGTTTTCTCTAGACCAATGCTGCCAGACCCACTGATTTTCTCCAGGAATTTCTATTTTTCTTCCTTTCAAGATCAGTATTGTCAATTGACATCTGAACCAGTGGATGAGACACTTTTCTGAGAGGAAGATATATGTATAACTTTATATGTAATAGAATTTTAAACAACTTGAACCTACTGTCAAATTAAGCATGTCATAAAACTAGACAAAAGATTTAAGAGTTTTGCAACCCCTAACTGTCTAAACTACTCAGCTGAAAGTAGCTGTAAGGGGTAGGGGAGAGCAACAGCAGTGCGTCTGAGAAAGGGAAATTAGGAGATAAACCTTTGATGTAGCTTAGTTTTATGATCAAATTTGATTTTAGACCAACATTTACCAATGGATTTTGTACTCGTTTACAAAATTTACATGTTTGGTTTTCTTTTATGGCAAAGAATGATGCAGAGTGAGAGAACTACAGCTGAGCAGCATTTGTTTTAAGCACGCATAACTGAAATAGTCACCATTGCAGCAGCTTGCGGCACTTGTCTGCAAGCGCACCCCCCCCCCACCCCATCCCATCCCATCCCATCCCATCCCATCCCATCTCAATAATCTACATAATCTTCTTAGTGACACTTTGAGCAAATAATTGGCCTAGAATTTCTAACTGAAACAAAAAAGGAGTGTGGCTAATCCAGTCTATTGACTGTGACCTACTGAGTAAGTCACATAGATACTAAGTACATTGCCCGCTCCAGTAAATTGTAAGAGTACTAAAACTAACCTGATGATAACATTTTGGGTGTTGATTTTTTTTCTCTTCTCATTTTCGACAACATTCAGTAGAGAAATAAATGTTCCAGAATAATTTATCTCCTGCAAGGTGTCTTCTATCACTTCCAAAGCAAATTGCCTATTATCAGAATATAAGTATTAATAATGCAAAAAAGACATGCAGTGAATACTATTAGTATTAATATTCCTGATACTGTATTGTGAGTATAGTATTTACCAAATACTACGGCGTACTTAATTTGAAGTAAAGTTCCACAGGTACGTATTTGGGTTCAATAATATCAGTCACTGCCTAAAGGGATCTAGTTGTCTCCTTTTTTCCAACCCAGATGTAGACATCCAATTTCCCTGCTAATACCTAACAAGACTTGGGAATGCAAGAATGATATTCGCCTGTAATCTTTAATACAATTTCTCTCTATGCACTTTTATGAAAAAAATAGAGCACATGGTCTATTAGCCCACATTAGTGAATCTTATTAGCTTGGAACGGATATGCCTTCTCTGTGTTATATGTCTTAACAATAAGAGGTGGTTGCTTCCCCTCATCTACAATGACTGACCTCTGATCCTTGTGTTGACTTTTAAAACCTTCTCTTTAAAGGCCAGCATATGAAAACAAAATTGTCAACTTCCAAACAGGAACTCATTCAACTGGGTGAGCAATGTCAAATGTGGTGATTATATAATGGAGGGGATTAACACTTCTCCACAGCAAAGAGCACAAGTTCAGATGGCTGTGTTGCCTTGCCCGGTGCTACGGTTTGGGCATTTTCCTCAGGGCTGGAAAGGAACCTGCAGAGTGAGGAGGAAGAAACAGTGGTTGTGGTCCACTTTAGTATCTCCATAGAAATAGGAAAGAATTTCAGCATTGTATGGGAGTTGGGCTCTAAATCAAACAGCAAAACCTCAAGGGTTAAAATCTCCAGATTATTACCTGAGCCAAAAGCAAATTGCACATGGTACATAAAATTAGAGGTGAATGTGTGGCTCTGACTATTTTGGGATGAGTTGATTCCAGTTCGTGTGCTACTGGCACCAGTACTAGAGAAAATGGCAACTGGATCATTGGGACAGTCTGCACTTGAACCTTGTTGTCGTGAACTGCATAACTAGGAGATAGGCATCGTTTTAAACTAATTATTTGGAATAAGAGGTTGGCACACCAGTATTTCTAGATTTAGTGAGTAGAGACCAGGTAAAAGAGGAAAGTAATAATCTGGGAAATGATGTTCAGAGAATGCAGGAAAGGTTGGAGAGGTTTCAAAAAAAGAACTATGAATAGTGTGACAATCAAGACTCGATCTTGCAAAGGTAATAAAGAAAGAAACTAAAGCTTCAGTATCTGAAAGTTTATGTTATATGGCCCAGATGACATGAAAATTGGAGGTGTAGTGGATAGTAAAGAAGGTTAACTCAAGAATACAACGGGACCCTTGATCAGAAGGGCTGGTGGGCTGAGGAATGGCAGGTGTGATTTAATTTAGATAAACGTGAGGTGCTGCATTTTGGAAAGGCAAGTCAGGGCAGCACTCATATACTTAATGGTAAGGTCCTGGGGAGTGTTGCTGAACAAAAAGACCTTGGGAAGCATTGTTCCTTGAAAGTAGAGTCGCAAATGGACAGGATAGTGAAGAAGGCATTTTGTATGCTTGCCTTTATTGGTCAGTGCATTGAGTATAGAAGTTGGGAGGTCATGTTGCAACTGTACAGGATGTTGGTTAGGCCACTTTTGGAATACTGTGTTCAATTCTGGTCTCCCTGCTATAGGAAGGGTGTTGTGAAACTTGAAAGAGTTCAGAAAAGATTTACAAGGATGTTGCCAGAATTGGAGGGTTTGACCTATAAAGAATAGGCTTGGGCTATTTTCCCTGGAGCGTCAGAGGCTGAGGGATGACCTTATAGAAGTCATGGGTCATGGATAGGGTGAATAGACAAGGTCTTTTGGTTTGGTTTGATTCCAGAGTTGAGAGGGTTGGATTATGAGGAGACACTGAGTAGACTGGGATTATACTCATTGCAGTTCAGAAGAATGAGGGGAGATCTTATAGAAACATATCAGATTATGAAGGGAATAGATAAGGTGGAGGCAGGGAGGTTGTTTCCACTAGCAGGTGAAACTAGGACTAGAGGGCATTGCCTCAAAATAAAGGGAAGCAGATGTATGACTGAGGTCAGGAGGAACTTCTTCACCCAAAGGGTTGTGAATTTGTGGAATTCCCTGCACAGTGAAGCGGTTGAAGCTACCTCACTGAATGTTTTTAAGGCAAGGCTAGATAATTTTTTGAACAGTAAAGGAATTAAGGGTTATGGTGAGTGAGCGGGTAAGTGGAGCTGAGTCTCAAAAAGATCAGCCATGATCTTATTGAATGGTGGGGCAGGCTCGAGGGGCCAGCTGGCCTACTCCTGCTCCTAGTTCTTATGTCCTTACAAGTTCTTTTCCCTAGGTTGGTGGAGTCCTAACCTAGACGGCATAGGTTTGAGGCAAGAGGGCAAAAATATAAAAGGGACCTAAGGGGCAACATTTTCACAGAGGGTGATGCGTGTTTGGAATGAGCTGCCAGAGGAAGTGGTGAAGGCTGGGACTATTACAATATTTAAAATGCATCTGAATGGGTATATGAATAGAAAGGGTTTAGAGGGATATGGGCCAAATGCTGGCAAATGGGACTAGATTAATTTAGGATATCTGGTCGGCATGGACAAGTTGGACCGAAGAGTCTGTTTCCATGCTGTACAGCTGTATGACTCTTTGAAAAAGGTGCAAAATGTCTCCTGAATTACCAATGTTAAGAGATGTACCCGTTTTAAAAAATAAGAGACTAAATTTAAACTAAAATGTTAATTGGTTTACAAAGCAAGTTTCTGCTCAGAAAGCATTTTATGCCAGCTCAAGTGAGATCCATAGACACAGGGAGATCAAAGGTAGACTTGTGTAATGAGTGAATCAATAACTGCACAGGCTTTGGGGAAAATGATGGAAGAGGTACAGTTATATGGTCTACTGAATTTGATAGCATGTTACAACCAACTTGAAGTGAAAGAAAATGGGTTTGAAGAAGGGCAAAGGGATTAGGTGGTAAAGGATTGAGGGAGTGGTTGAAACATGTTTTGGCCATATGTATGTTTGATAAAACTGACAGAAGAATAAATCTATTTCATGTGTAAGCTCAAAGCACTCAAGACAAATTCTAAAAATATGAATTAATCCTTACAGTTTGACGTAATCTATTAGACTTTGTCATGAAGGACTTGAAAATATACTGATACTGAGACAAAAAATGCTTACATTTAAGTACATTGAGACATAAACTTTAGACCTTGGGATCTCACCTGTCAGCTTGTACTTTTGTCAAGTTATCAGGACTAAGTGGACTCTGTTTCAGTGAAGTACTCAGGAGCAGAGTGCTTCTCTTCAGATCCCCTGCAGCCTTCTGGATTTGCTGTCCCATGTCAGCTCGTTGTTCTCTGGAAACTCTTCCAGACTCCTCCTCATCTGACCTGGAAGATATCAACTCCTGAAACTTTGACTCCGCTTGCTTCTGACCGTTCAGCATCATGTCAATTTCATTTCCTACAATCTGAACATGAAATAAATCAGATTTTCCTTTGGAGGTATAAAGTGTAGCTATACTACGGTTTGCTAAGAACCTCAGAGTTTTCAAAATCATTGTTTATGTGAAAAAAAACTCCACTTACTTGTTTTTAATCCTGTGATTAAACAAGCTGTATTGTTTTGAAGGTGCCAGTTAAAATGTGGTAAGAAATTGGAACAACTTGAGATTTTAAACATTCCAACATTCCCCCAAAACCTTTCAGACACCAAGATGTACAGGATAGGAACAACACTACAAGCTTGTCTGTACTGACATAAAATGCTATAGACACAGCTCAAATTTATGTGGACAGTTTAGATTGACTGACTAATTTAAAATGCAAAAGCCCTACACTCATGAGAAGGGAAATATGAAGGGTTTTTACTCTTGGAAAACATGGTATGCTGGTACATATACATTGGTATACAAACTTGGACACAGCTGCAATGTTCACATGTTTGGATCACAAGAACTACCATTCAGACAAGGTTCCTAAGTGCTACCGACACATGAACAATTGATCTCCAGCTCATTATTAATGGTTGCCGGATGGGAGAAACCTTGAAAAACACCATAAAATACTTTGCAATGTGCATGTATCCACCTCATATATTGGTTTTATATCTGAGAATATTTTCTTCTCTTTATATTTTAATTTTATTCTGAGTACTCATGGCGACTAGCAGTACATCAGACAAAGATGGATAACATGGCTGAATCACCAGGGTTTGGTCATATATCTACTGTTTGCCAGTTCTGGTGGTTGTTAGTGTGAAACCTGTAACAAAAGAGGAACAATTTTTGACGATCCCATTTCTAAACTCAATTGGACAAATTTTGGGAAGGGCCTCATCTCCTTTTATCATAGGTGACCAACAATTTTTGTGTCCAATTTAAGTAAATTGAGAGGATTTGTGTCCATCAAAGTGAAGGATATGGCTGGGAGTAGGCTTACTATGAATACTGTTCCAGCTTATTTGCAAGCCCTTTTCAATTCGACATCATGGGTATCAAAATTTTTGCACAATGATAAGTCAAATATATTTACACTTTGCATTGAGGTGATCAAACTTGTTAAATATACATGTCATTCTATTTCTTTATACCTGTACTAGGGCAATGTAGCCAAAGTGGATACTGTTGATCGTACTGCTGCCTCACAGTGCCAGGGTCCCTGGTTTGATTCCAGCCTCAGGCTACTGTCTGTGCAGAGTTTGCAAGTTCTTCCTGTGTCTGCTGGGGTTTCTATCCAGTGCTCCAGTTTCTTCTCGCAGTACAAAGATGTGCAGGTTAGGTGGTTTGGCCTTGGTAAATTGACCTGTAGTGTCCAGGGATGTGCAGGCTAAATGAATTAGCCATGGTAATGCAGGCTCATAAGGATAAGGTGGGATGCTCCTTGGAGGGCTGGTGTGGACTTGATGGTCCAAATGGCTGCTTTTTTTTTTACTGCAGGGATTCTATCTTTCTATGAAATACTACAGCAAATACCAAGCACCATTGCAAAGAGACAGTTACAGTCTGTCCTGTTATTTCACTCTAAGGTTGGTGGAATGCAGTTAATTCTAGTAACACCATGAAATAATTGAAATTAAGACAGATCCAAGGTTATGTTTTTGGAATTGCTCCAATTTTTACATTTATTTTACTTTCTCCCTGCTGCTACAGGTTTCCTTGGGATGCACACATTCTTTTAAATGACAGAATGTTCTATGCCCTTGATGATCTGAAACATAAACAACTAATTTAATACCTCTGAGGATGCAGTCTATGTGATACATAGGCAGGTGGTCAAATATTTATGGAATCACTTACACTGGTTACATCTGTCCTTTCCTCATAGGAGACTGGCATGATGAGGCCAAGAATGGTTAATTGATCTACACAATCCCCCAACACGGTGCCAATGCGAAGAATATCCCCCTGCGAAAATGGTTGTATTTCCTCAGCCTCTCTTTTTAAAAAAAAAAAGAAAACAGGTTATACTGTATTTAAGCAAGGATTTGATTGCATCTCATATTCTGCCTCGTGATGCTGCAGCCTTCAGAACTCAATATTGAGTCCTGTGACAACATGAAAACAATTAATCAATGAATAATCTTAGGGCCTCAACACCTTATTCCACCCCCACACACCAGGCCTCGTCATTATATGAGTTGCTGTCACCATAGCTAAGGCATTTTCACTCACTAATGGTGCCCCTTAGCAGCTTTTCTTTCTCTCCTGCTAACCTTTTCTTTTGTCTGTCCAACTGCTGTTCTTTCTCTTTGGGCTCCATTTCCAATTACGTCTATTCCTGTTTAGCAAGATTAGATCACATGGAATCCAGGGACAGCTAGCCATTTGGAATCAAAATTGGTTGGAAGGTAGGAGACAGGGTGGTGGTACAGGGTTGCTTTTAGGACTGGCAGCCTATGACCGGCTATCTGCTGCAAGGATTGGTACTAAGTCTACTGCTTTTTGTCATTTTATATAAATGATTTGGATGTGAATATAGGAGGAATGGTTAGGAAGTTTGCAGATGATATTAACATTGGTGATGTAGTAGATAATGAAGGAGGTTATCTCAAGTACAACAGGACCTTGATCAGGTAGGCCAATGGGCCAAGGAATGGCAGATGGAGTTTAGTTTAGACAATTGTGAGGTGTTCCATTTTGGTAAGGCAAATCAGTGTAGGACTTATATACTTAATGGTGAGGTCCTGGGCAGTGTTGCCAACCAAAGGACCTTGGAGTGTGCATTCATAGGCAGACAGGGAATGAAGAAGGCGTTTGGTATGCTTGCCTTTATTGCTGAGTGCACCGAGTATAGGAGTTGGGAGATCATGTTGTGGTTGTACTGGACATTGGTTAGGCACCTTTTGAAATACTACGTTCAATTCTGGTCTCCCTTCTATAGGCAAGATGTTGTTAAGCTTGAAGGGGCGCAGAAAAGCTTTACAAGGATATTGCCAGCGTTGGGGGGGTGGGGGGGAGGATTTGAGCTATAGGGTGAGGCTGAATAGACTGGGGCTATTTTCCCTGGAGCATCTGAGGCTGAAGGGTGTCATAATAGAGGTATATAAAAGCATGATGGGCATAGTTAGGTGAATAGCCAAGATCTTTTTTCCAGGGTAGGGGAGTCCAAAACTAGACAACATAGCTTTAAAGTGAGAGGAGAAAAATTTAAAAGGGACCTAAGTGGCACCTTTTTCATGCAGAGTGGTGCGTGTATGGAATGAGCCGCCAGAGGAAGTGTTGGAGGCTAGTACAATTACATCAGTTAAAAGGCATCAGGATGGGTATATGAATAGGAAGGGTTTAAAGGGATATGGGCCAAATGCTGGCAAATGGGACTAGATTAATTTAGGATGTTTGATCAGCATGGACAAGTTGGACCGAAGGGTCTGTTTCCATGCTGTACAACTCTATTAAAAAATCTTGATGACTTTCATCTGCTCCTTTAATTCATGGTGAAGAAGAATACTGTTCCTGATGGTAAGTGTGATCAGGTTTACTTCAGACAGATTTAGTTCCAGAACTACATATTAGGTGAGTCTATGCCTAAAATGTCAACCAACAGGTAAGTAGGAAGATCACTGCCATGTTAAGTGGCTCTTAAGCATAATTGGTAAGTAAACCATGATTTCAAAATTGTAATATCATGCTTGTGAATGTCATGTTTTTGGAGGATAAATTGTACAAGGTGGTATATTTTGTGAGTGTATGCGAGTGTGTATATGCATGTTTTTAATATTGTGGAGAATGAACGGTATACTTCCGATCCTTTTAAAAATCCCTTTCCTTACACCTCTCTTGTGGAGAATGAATGGTACACTTATGATCCTTTTTAGAATTGTTTTCCTTGCATCTTTCGAGTGTGAGAATATAACATTTATGTAGGAATTCCTTTGATTCATAAGATACGAAATTTGGAAAGGAGCAAATCCTGGACTTTAATTTTTCATGAAAAAGTAAGATTAATGCTAATAGCTAAGTTAAAATTTCTGCAAGCTTTGAAATCCGACTTTGTTTTTGCAATTATATGGAATGATCAAAGAAAACAGTGCTACCTCGAAGGATAGTCATTCAACTGTATCCAAAGGTTGGTTAATCTCATTTGAAATATTTGGCTTAAATGAAATTCTGTTATTGGTAGTCATCTTTTTAAAATATTAATCTAGTTAAAATAGAATCAGACTAATGGACTGAAGAGTTAATATTTCAAAGCTTAAGAATTAAGGTAGACAATGTATATAATAAATAGCTACTAGTTTTTAGATGTCCTTCATTACAGCTAAATGCACCAGATCTTGAAAGTGATTATAGTGGAAATCTAGTTTTGCTATAGACTAGTATAAATGGGTTTCTGTTACTAAGTTATGCCAAGGTGCAGTAATAATTCAATAGCCTGGACTTTAGTCAATGGCAGTTCTGCAAAAGGGTAAAAATGTTGTAAAATTGGTTCCAAGTGTTTGAGTTTTGTAACCCTGAGCAAATCTTTTGGGAATGGGTTGAAAAAACTGTAATCTAAGAAATTCAGAATAAATTCTTGTGATAATGCGGTGGTAACAGTAATTAACGTTTAACCAAAAGTCAACATTCAGAATTCTAACTTACAATTTTCTTAAAATTTGCTTTTCTTATTCTGGTTTAAGTAAGTTTGCTGATAATACCAAAATTGGACAGTGAAGAAAGTTATCTCAGTACAACGGGACCTTAATCACATGGGCTGAGGAGTGGCAGATGGAGTTTAAGTAAATTGTGAGGTGTTCCATTTTGGTAAGGCAGTCAGGGTACATGTTCATACTTCCTTGCAAGTGGAGTCACAGGTAGATATGGTAGTGACGAAGGCATTTGGTACACTTGTGTTTATTGATCAGTGCATTGTGCATAGAAGCTGGGATATCATGTTGCAGCTGTACAGGACATAATCAAAAAAGAATCCCCCTCGTCCTCACATACCACCCCACCAACCTCCGGATCCAACGCATCATCCTCCGACACTTCCGCCATCTGCAATCAGACCCCACCACCAAAGACATTTTTCCCTCCCCACCCTTATCTGCCTTCCGGAGGGACCACTCCCTCCGCGACTCCCTTGTCCGCTCCACACTCCCCTCCAGCCCCACCACACCCGGCACTTTTCCTTGTAACCGCAGGAAGTGCTACACCTGCCCCCACACCACCTCCCTCACCCCAATCCCAGGCCCCAAGAAGACTTTCCACATCAGGCAGATGTTCACCTGCACATCTGCCAATGTGGTATACTGCATCCGCTGTACCCGTTGTGGCTTCCTCTACATCGGGGAAACCAAGCGGAGGCTTGGGGACCGCTTTGCAGAACAC
>JAHRHZ010000017.1:26056276-26191503 GCA_024137785.1 Ginglymostoma cirratum | reverse complement strand
TTTTTCATAGATCATAGATAACTACATATAAATTGTCTCTCAGACGAACTCACCCTTTTTTGTCATGATTTATAGTTGATGGAGAATCACTTTTGGGAAAGTTACAAAGGTCCTCTCTATTCACTCCGGTCGTATACATGATTGACCTGTTACCGTGGAAACACTTCGGGGCTTACACTGACTGAGCTGTCCACGGCGTTGCCTTGCAGACAAGTTCATCACTACAAAGCAAATACATTACGACATCCGTGGGTCGGAGGATGTATAAATATTTAAACGTGCTTTTGAAATAAATTTCTACCTATCTTTTTTTTTGAATAAATTAGTTCCAGGATTGAATTTTTTTATCCGTGAAATTGCCTAAGTTTCGTTGTTTTTATAACTGTAGCTTTTAAAAAATATTTGCTTTAGTTTATTATTTGGTTCAGCTGATTATTTGGTTCGGTTTGGGTGAATTGGCCGCTTCCGCCAGTTAATTTCCCGGCCTGCCTTGCTGCAGCCTCTTCCTCCATCTTGGTATCCGGGCCGGAGGTGAGTTACAGATCTGTTCGTTTCTAACAGCTATTTAACTGTTGCTGATGATATAATGGAACCTCACAGTAGATTTATCTGTTGTATAATATTGTGATATTTAGATATTTATTATTTGAGAGAGTTTGTGTCAGCGGATGTTTGCGATAGCGAACGGATTGTACTTGGTGTTGACTGTCTTCTTGTCTTTTTCTCAGATCCAGCTGCCCCGAGCGCGCTCGCAATGCCCGGAAGGTAAGAGCTGGTCCTGGGGGCCGTACACTCACTGAGGTTGGGGCAGCTTCTTAGAAGCCCCTGATTGGGTATATTATCAAGGGACTGTGGGCAGAATACCGGAGCCCTTCTGCAAACGTGTTCGTTTTTCCTCTGATGCCTGTTAATATGGATTATCGTTTCGGCTAGTGGTTAAGACTCAACGGGCCTATCCAGTTCTCGTATATCTACTCACCGTCGCGTTGCATCCCTCATTCTCTTGTTCAAAATATATCCTCATGCGTTGAATTCAATGATATCTCTGGTACACTCCAAAATTAAATGAGATTCTTCAACTAAGTGACCAGTAATCTCCGGGAGATAATGAACGCATTTCAGATCTGGCCTGAGATAATACGAACTGCAGATGCTGGAGAATCCGAGATAACAAGGTGTGGAGCTGGATGAACACAGCAGGCCGAGCAGCATCATAGGAGCAGGAAAGCTTGACGTTTCCGGCTTAGACCCTTCATCAGAAATAGGCCCGAAACGTCAGGCTTTGCTGCTCGGCCTGCTGTGTTTATCCAGCTCCACACCTTGTTATTTCAGATCTGGCCTGTCTCTTTTTTCCAAGAAAGAGAATCTTCTACAATAGAAATCAATAGAAAACTCTGGAAATGCACCAGGCTGACATTCGAAATAATAGATAAATATTTTGTCTGACATTGTTCAATGGAACCTTAATTACAAAAACAAGACTGGACACTAGAAATACGGAATAAAACGGTAAATGCTGTAAAAACACATCAGGAAGCATCTGTGGAGAGAAGCAGTTAACATTCCTGACCAAGTGATCTTTCATCTGAACTCTTCTAATTTATCTATCTGGAAATCTTTGACTTAATAACTCTTCAATATAGATGAAAAAGACAATCAATCATTTACTTGAGCTTTTGTATCTTATTCTGCAGATTGTGGTGCAAAGCTGTGTTTACAGGCTATAAACGAGGCCTTCGAAACCAGAGAGAGCACACTGCTCTACTGAAGATTGAAGGTGTTTATTGCCGCAATGAAACAGAATTTTACCTGGGCAAGAGATGTGCTTATGTCTACAAAGCAAAGAAGTATGTATGCATCACTGTGAATTGCATTTGCTATATTCCTTTGACCGATTTGTAATGTTCATTGTACAATCATTGTTGGAAAAATGGGGTGTTTGAATTCACCTGCTATGTTTGTTTTTTCTTGTATGAAAGTTTTGCGGTATCTCGTACCATATGTGCTTGCTCCAGTGAATTGTCTTTATGGTAGAATTAGCATGTTACTTTGTGTAGTATTTCCCAATTTAATAGAAGACCAAAATTTATTACCCACTTCATATTAGTCTTTTAGAATTTGACCAGATTTAAATGTATTCTAGTTTAAAATGTATCAGGTTTACTGTAGATCTCACCTTGAATCTGTTCTTCATAGTTATTGAATTCATTAACTTACAACTAGCTGATAATGGAAAAACTCCACCATTTGTTTATGGTTGTCAGTATGATCTTAATGTTCCATGTTGTATTTATTTTGACTGCAGCATTGTTTATGGATTTTTCATTTCAAAAGTGCAATGCAGCTGTATGTGCAGTTATATTTTATCTGAGTTGCTTGGTACATTTCTGCTGTCCTGAAAGGGGGTGATAAGGAAAGAGAGAGAATGATTATTATCTGAGATTATCTAATCCATGTGGCTGAGTTTTTTTCGGATTTATTTTTCGTTATGTAATTTTACTTCTCAAACTCATCTAAAGCCTACATTAGAAACTCACTAAATGATAACATTAGTTCCCTATTGCAATAATGGCTCTTTGCTTCGCTGGTTTCCAATTTAGAAAGCATTGTTCACCTTTGTTTTTAAATGTTGTTTCCTTTTTCTTTTTGAAGCAACACTGTGACTCCTGGTGGTAAACCAAACAAGACTCGTGTCATTTGGGGTAAAGTAACCCGTGCTCATGGAAACAGTGGCATGGTGCGTGCAAAGTTCAGCAGTAACCTGCCTGCTAAAGCTATTGGGCATAGGATTCGTGTGGTGAGTGCAAAAATCAACCTTTTTCAGATGCTGATCTTATTATATTTGATCTTCCAATATTGAACAAATCCTCATGGTGGCCTGGACATCTAGAGATTTATTGGCTGTGTTTAGTGTATATGTAGTGATCAAAATTCTCCTTTCATCACAAAGAGTTTGAGCTGTTTCAGTGTTATGGTTCAGCAGCTTGATTATGTTTTAAAATATGTTTTTATGTCTGTTTTAAAATCACTCAAGTTATTCAACAGTCTGTACCATTTGATTCACTTGGAGCACATCATCTAATTTAAATGCTGTATTGCTTCAGATATTTTTGACAGAGGACACTGAATTGTCCAGTCAGGAAATATCATTTTTTCTGCAACGGCTTATTAGAAAATACTGAAATAATTTTTGTGAAGGCTAACCACCATTGCTGATTTGTTTGTTTTCCAAGCTAGTTGGTATTTAGATGCTTTACTATGTGAAGTTTAAAAAATGCTTTGGATTTTTTGCAGTCTCTAGATACTCAAGTCATTTTTGACGCAGCTAAGTTTGGTACAATCTTGACTGCAATAGTTTTGAAGAAAACTAGCACTATTTACTGGATTTGGCTTTTGAGGCAAACATTGATTTTTTTTGGGAAAAAACCCACCTATGAGGGAGTTTGTTTGCTTGTAGTCAAGCTGTATCTGTTCAGTTGCACAAAGCTTACAGAAATTGCAAAATCATGGAAATAAAATGGCTAGTCATGACACCAAAGAGAATAGTAGCTGGGCAAATGTGTTTCTTCACATAAGCACAGCTTAAATGTGTTGTGACTCATTTATTGGAAATAGTAAGCTGTTTGTGGATGGTTCGTTTTATTTATTCACCTTGAGCTTTTTTTTAATTTCCAGATGCTGTACCCGTCAAGGATCTAAAGCGCAGCTGTACATAAATTGACAATAAATAGTGACATGATTTAAATTGCCTGGTTTTGTGTTCTTATTTGTGTATGTAAATGATCGTAGAACAAATTCTTAGTGATATACAAATTGCATGACCATTTTACAAATCTGTATGATGTGACTGTTGATGTTTATTACTAAACCGTTTTGTACTGTTCATGAAATCTGCAATGGATCTGTTTAGCCTTATGCTTCCCTTTGTTTAACACACATAGTGCCTTCGGTGTGCAATATTTGTTTAAAATTTTTATATGGAAACAACTGATCAATAAAACTGATTTTGATTGGGAGAATGAAGAGAAAAATACCAGCTAACTTTTCCAAATTTGGAGTGTTGCACGTAGTTGGTGGAAGAAATTTTTATCAAGCTCGGGATCCCGAACGTTTTGAGGTAAAAGAGGACGAGCCAGGAAAGTATGCTAAGACCATGAATACTAGTTCAGCACCAGTTGGAATACGCCTGTTTGTGCACATGCCACTTTACGTATGCTTTTACTTTCCTAAAGTGTTCAGAAGAAATTAGTTAAAAAGGTTTTAGAGATGAGGATTACACTAATGTGGGATTGCATAAATAAGGAAAAACTTGGATAATTTGTATCAGTAACTTCAATGCATGGATTTAAGCTGCCTGGTAAGAGAGCTACAGGTGACTTGAGGATAAACTTTTATGCAACACTTAGTTGGAATTTGGATTGCACAGTCTTCTGTGAATACAGATGCAGTACTAGCTTTCAAAGGGAGTTGGATATATACCTGGATTAAAAATTGCAGTGATGTGGGAAAATTGGATAAGATCCAGAGTGCTGTGCACAGACTTGATTAGTCGTAGCTTCCTGTGCTATTCTATGGATAGCTGTTGGAAAGCTTCTGTTATCTTGTGTTGAGTATACAAAATTTAGGAAAGAGCATTAATGTGCATTCATCTGAATTATGGCCAAAATATTAAGTCACTAAAACAGTTTCTTGCTTGGATCTTGCAAGCCATCATAATTACTTAAATATGCATACTTTAATCACTTTCCGTAGAGAATAATGAGTGATCTTAAAGGGAGAGGCTGCATTAACCATGTCTTCAGTTGCACATGGCACTGGAAGTAATTCAGAGATTATGACTTTTGGGAGCCTGCTTGCTCCTTTTAACCTAGCTCTCACTGCATCTTTCTTTTCTAATTTACTTACTTTCGATAGAATAGAGAACAGAAAGCCAATTTTAAAAAGCAGAACCTTGAACTCCTCAAATGTCTTGCTGGTGGTCAACCGTTCCCTATCTGCAACCATGCCCGTATGCTCCAATGTAAATACTTCAAACTCTTTTCCTTGTAGATGTTCACAGTGACTGCAGCTGCTACTCATTTCTGGAGTTAATGTGAAGTGTCGAAATTACCCACATGCAATAGAATGGGCATGCTGCTAGGCTGAACTGCACTTTATAGTAACAACAATTTTTTTAAAAAAAGTCATTAAACTTAAATGCATCAATAGTGATTTGTTTATTGTACAGGATTCTTTTAAAAGTATATTTTCCAAAATTTCCAGACTTTGAGACACCATGGCTCAAGGCAGCTGTTCATAAAAGAACAGTTTTGCCTTTTATTAAACTTAACCTCTTGAAAAAACCTTGTTCCAGGTTTAAGGGAATTGCAGCCTGCAGTCGTCATCACACTGACCTGACTGGGAAGAGTGGCTTGCAGGTACTTTTGCAGCGAGGCTAACTAGGAAGAGTGGCCTGCAATCAGTTTTTGATAACAAAAAGTGATATCACAGAAAATTTAAATTTGTTAGCTGGTATCAGAAAGGGAGAACAGTCAAACATCAGATCAAGACTTGATGCACAACCTTGTTTATCAAGATAGAATCTGTTAATGAGCTCAGGCTTATCCTCAGTATTCAATAACTTCATGGGTTGTGCGTACTAATATAAAAAGCAACATAAGTGAATAATATAATTAATGAATTAACAATGGTAGTCCAGGTGGTGTGTCAAAACTGCAATATTTGGGATCTCAAGTATACCATTGTGAGCCATGCCAAACACCTGTCGTCGAGTGTTTAAAAGTTTGAATAGCTTCAAGTGGGATGTTATGAACTGGAGGTTTACACCCTGCAATACATGCAGGGAGGGAGAAATCTGTACCAAGAAGCAGTCACAGGATAGGGTGTTCTGATATAGTCAGGAAAAGGAGGGTATGAATGACTGCAAGTAAAGTAGATGAATGAACTCCCAGGACAAGAGGATCATCTCTGCAACTCTCCGTAGGTTTGAGGTTCTCACCTTACATGGATGAGAGCAGGGCCTGTGGAATGGATAATTGAAACGACCATGGTACAGGGAGCCAAAAGGAATGTAGTAATAGGGGACAGCATAGTCTGGGAGATTGCCCTGTTTTTTGCGGAAAGACAAGTCCAGATGGCTATATTAGCCTAGTGCCAGGGTTCAGGATATCTACTTTGAACTTGAAATGTGAGTGGGAGGATCCAATTGGCATGGTCCAACTAGGCACAACCTGGTCAACATGGACAAATTGAGCCAGAAGGCCTGTTTCCATGGTGTATGATTGACCATGGAATCATGTAATAGGTAAGACTAGGAAAGAGGTACTACATAGCCAGCATGGGAAATTAGGCACCAAATTAAGAAGCAGAATCTCAAAGGAAACAATCTCTGCATCATTACCTCAACCATGGTATAAGGTAAGTAAGGTTAGATAGATGAATCAGTGGTTGAAAGACGAATGTAGGAAAACTGGGTTCTTGTTCATGGGGCATTAACACCAATAATGGAGAAAGTGGGATCTGTACCAGTGGAATGGTTGACACCTGAACCATACTGGAACTGGTGTTTTTGTGAACCCATAACTAAGAAAGTACAAAGTGTTTTAATGGTAAGGGGCAAGGGCCCAAATCTGGGAGCTTATGGTGAATCATAGAGTGGGCAAATGCAATCGAGGAAGGAATTAACGTGGGAAATGATAAACAGATGACGGGAAGACACAGAATGCTGATCAAATAGCAAATCAAATACAACGAGAGGTGACAAGAACAATAAAAAGGACGACACGATGCATGTAGCATTCAAAACAACACATTAACTAACAGTACAAATTGAGATAAATAAATATGATCTAGTGGCAATGATATGTGGCCGCAAGAAGAGCAAGATTGAGACCTGCAAAGTGAAAGGTATGTGATATTTTGGAAAGACTGGAAGCTAGGAAAGGACGAAGGACTGGTGCTGTTAATTAAGTTGATATTAGCACAATGGAGAAGGATGACCTTAATTCAGGAAGCCAGGATATAGAAGCAGTCTAGGTAGAGATGAAGAATGATAAAAGGCAAGAGGTCACTTGTGGGAGTTGTGTTAAGGCCGCCTAACAGTAACCTTGTGGTAGGACAAGGTATCATGGAAGCTTGACAAAACAGTACAATTATGGGATTTTAACCTACATAGACACTGGTAAAGTCAGATAGGGAAAAAAAGGAGCCCAGAGGAGGAACTTAATGGAATTTTTGGGACAGTTTCTTCGACCAGCATGTTATAGCACCAATCAGACAATGAGTTCTGAAGAAAGGTCACTGGACTCAAAACATTGACTCTGCTTTCTCTCCAGAGATGCTGCCAAACCTGCTGAGTTTCTACAGCAATTTCAGCTGTTGCTTCACCATCTGCAGTTCTGTTTTTATTTCAGCATGCTATATGAGACTTGAAGCATAGAAACAAAGAAGAGCAGGAGTAGGCCATTTGGTCCCTGCGACCTGCTCTGCCATTCAGTATGTCCCAAATTGTCCTATGGGGCAGATGCAGCATGGGTTCATGAAAGGCAGGTCATGCTTAAATAACTTACTGGAATTCTATGAAGACATTACGAGTGCAATGGACAACGGAGACCCAGTAGAGATAGTAGGAACTGCAAATGCTGGAGAATCTGAGACAAAAAGGTGTAGAGCTGGATGAACACAGCAGGCCAAACAGCATCAGAGGAGCATGAAAGCTGACCCTTCTTAAAGGGTCTAGACCTGAAACGTCAGCTTTCCTGCTCCTCTGATGCTGCTTGGCTGCTTGGCTTGTTCATCCAGCTCTACACCATTTTGTCTCAGAGACCCAGTAGACGTGTGTCTAGATTTCCAAAAGGCTTTTGACAAGGTGCCGCACAAAAGGCTGCTGCATAAGATAAAGGTGCACGACCTTATCCAAGCTAATACATTGCCTGTAGAAGATTGGTTGACTAACAAGAAGCAACAAGAGTGGAGCGCTTTTCTGTTTGGCGATCAGTGACTAGTGGTGTTGCCCCGGCTCAGTGTTGGGAAGGTAGAGCTAACAAAGCTGAACAGGTGATTTAAATTAAGAGATAGATCAATAGATATGCAGTGATAAAATACTTAGAGAGATTCCAGAAAGGACAAAACATTCCAACAAATAAGAAAATTCTAAGGGATGAACTCGACATCTGTGATTAACTAAAAAAAAGTCAAAGAGAGTTTCAAACTAAAAGAAAAGATACAAAATTCTGCAAAGGTAGCTGCCAGGTCCGAAAATTGGATAGATTATAAAAATCAGCAAAGAACTCCCAAAAAGATTAATGGGGAAAAAATTAAAATATGATGGAAAGTTAGCCGAAAATATAAAAACAGGAAAAGTTTCTTCAGATATTTAAGAAAGAAAAGAGTTAACAAAGTAACTGCTGGTCTTTATAGAAAATGAGTCCTGGAAATTATTAATGCAGGATAAAGAGATGACCAATAAATTGCATGGATATTTTGTAACAGTCTTCAGTAGAGAGATTACAAGTAGCATCCCAGAAATAACTAAATTGGGAATTGAAAGTTATGGAGGAACTCAAGAAAATTATAATAACTACTGTAATGAGTAAATTGTCGGAACTGCAAGTTGACAAGACCCCAGGTCCTGTTGGATTTTATCCTAGGGTCTCTAAAGAAGTGCCCAGTGAAATCGTAGATGTGTTGGTCTTAATTTTCCCAAACTCAAATTCCTTTAGGTTATGCCATTATTTGAATACTGCATACAATTCTGGTCTCCCTGCTATAGGAAGTATATTATGCACCTTGAAAGGGTTCAGAAAAGAATTATAAGGATGTTTCCAGGGTTAGAGGGTTTGAGCTACAGGGCGAGGCTGAATAGTCTGGGGCTATTTTCCCTGGTGCATTGGAGGGTGAGGGTGAGGGTGAGGGTTGACCTTAGAAGTTTATCAAATCACGAGGGGCATGGATAGGGTAAATAGACAAGGTTTTTTCCCCTTGTACAGGGGAGTCCAAAACTAGACAGCATAGGTTTAAGGTGAGAGGGGAAAGATTTAAAAGGAACCTAAGGGGCAACTTTTTCACGCAGAGTGTTAATGCGTGTGTGGAATGAGTTGCAGAGGAAGTGGTGGAGGCTGGTACAATTGCAACATTTAAAAGGCATCTGGATGGGTATATGAATAAGAAGAGTTTAGAGGGATATGGGCCAAATGCTGGCAAATGGGACTAGATTAATTTAGGATATCTGGTCAGCGTAAACGAGTTGAACCGAAGGGTCGGTTTCCATGCTGTATGACTTCAAGAGAAGTAGATTCTTGTTAGCAAGGGTTGAATAGTTATCAGGAACAGATAGGACTATGAAGTGAGGTTACAATCAGATCAGCCATGATATTAAATTGTGGACCTTATATAAACATAACTCGTATGTTTGTAAGAACCTATCAATACATTTTAAATAATAGGTCTACTTGTTAATTGTGACTTCACAGTTGTTGGATTTTGGGGTTCATCTTAATTGTAAGATCCAAGTAAATTACAATTCTAGTTTTATTTTTAAAATCAAGCTGTCCAGGGATGTTATGACACATCTTTAGGGCAGGTGGGATTTTAACCCAGGTCTTCTGGCTCAGAGGTAGGGACATTACCAATGTGCTCCTAGAGTCCCTGTAATTGTAGTCTTCAATTGAAAGAGCCAAATCGAGAGTTTATCATCCCTGATTGGTTACATGACCTAAATATGTTTTTGCATATTTTATACAATTTATTAAGTTTATTAAAACAAGTACAAATGAAATGATGTTTAACAAAAAGTTTTTATAGTAAATCCTCTCTGAGACAGCAGGCCTCAAAATTATTTCAAGATTTAATTTGATTTAACTAAGCTAATATACATTGGCCTGTTGCACACTCAAAGTTATAAAACTAAATCATTTTAAAACATTGCTTTGTCTTTGAGTAAAGGAATTTTATCTTAAAGTACTTTCACATAAGTTTCCATTCATCTGAGCCATAAAAGCAACCATAGAACTGTAGACCCAATACCTTACTTTCGACCCGAGTCATATCGCTATTCTTTTCTTGGAAAAACTGTTTTAAAAACTAACCACAATCAAACTGAATCTAATTTGATTCCTCAGTTAAGTCAAAATTATTGAAAAATAAGTCATTCTTACACTATGATTGGACATGTTTGGAACACAAAAACTAAAAGAAAATGACAATGAAAACATATTACTATCTTCCTCCTTTGTTCTCCAGGGAGAGGAGGTTATTATAATCTGGCATGGTCTGAGAATTTTAATAATCACACCTGATCACTGCACTGAATTTGTACAGTCTAAACTGTCATATAAGAAATCATCACAACACACTAGCACGAGTCACCTATGAAATGCAAGGCATAAGAATGACCTGCAAAACTGTTGACAGAACTCCAGAGAACACAGGTCGATGCAGACAGCTTCGCTGCAAATACGAAATCCATATGATGGAGAAGGGAATAGGCAATTACATTGATAGATGACAAAGGATGGGAGATGGTACAATTGGAATATAAACTCTGACATAGACTGGTTGTGTAAACAGCCTGTTTATGTGCAGATATGTGAATTTTGGCATACTCTCAACTACCTTGAAATTTTTCCAAGTGTGGTGCCCAGAATTAGATGCACTGCTACAGCTCCCATTCGTACCTGGAGATGTTTTCCAAGTTCACAATGCTATAAAATGCAAGTTGTGTTGAATACAAACAATTTGAAGCACTGTAAAAGTATGGCAAGAAGCAGTCTTTCATTAGCTACTTGTACAATTTTATTGTGAGGACATCGCAGATTGGAGTTAAGTGATCCGTACAAAACCATTTCAATTAAAAGCTTTCTTTTGTCAGTTTGAATCTTTGCCAGGGTATGGCTAGGAATACACAGACCATCTTGATCCAATGCCAGTTATAAACAAAGGTTCCTTTCTACCACTATATGCTGAGATGTGTGAACAGTGAAGTGTTAAGATTAGAAAACTATAAACATTTATCTGCAGTTTGCCATATTTAAGCATGGCACAAAATCTTAAGATGACACAAAAAATTTAATCTTTGTGTAGGTTAAAAATAATACTTTTCAATTTGTACAATTGGGTGGAATCAGTTCAGAGGACCAAGCTATTAAGACCTGCCTCTGAAATTGAATTAAAATTTATTGTACCACATACAGGACCACCCATAATGCTTTTATCTTACCCCAGCTAGTTCAGTTTTTTTTTCTTAGTTTGTTGTTCCTTAGTTATGGCCCTCCCTAAGCCCAGAGTTGTGGAATTCCCTTCCTAAATCTCTCCACCGCTCTTTACTTGCCTCCTCTAACACACCCTTGAAGACTTACTATATTTAGTCTTAACACTTTTAAGGTTTTAGTCCTGGATGTGGCTTTGGTATCTTGTGCTGCTGTGAAGTGGCTCAGAATATCTCTTTATACTTGTCCTTAAGAGTGAAAAGATTTTAAAAAAAAAAGGAGTTCTCATCCTCAATAGAGCAGAACAAGTTAGAAAAAAATATTTCCTGGCTTCTCAAAATGACCTGCTCTTTTGTCTCAGTCATGTCTTCCTAAATGTTTGACTGTGTAAAAGACTATACATTTTCCTTTTCAGGATTATAAATTGAAGTGGAAATTGGAGTATTATTGTGAGAAAATAACTTTCTACCTCGTAATCTGGACCCTTGACCTTCAGAATTTTGTTTATCCTGTTTGTACTTTTTTCCCACTCTTTTTAAATGTTTTAAACATTTGTCTTTTGTCTGTTTTGGTCATAATTGAGTGCTTGTGTATTTGAGGGTTTTGTCAGGATATAGTTTATTTGCATTGTGGTAGATTAGAAATCCTTTCTCTTCCTCTGTTCATTAAAGTTAATTGTGTTGTAATAACTAGTTATTTTTCTATTACTGATGGAATCTTGTGTGAATTGCTTTTGTCCTGAACAACGTTCAGTTAGGAATACTGGTCATTTTAATGATGGCTTGTGGAACAGTGGGGCATGCTTCTCAAATACTAGTGACAATTGTTCGTCCTGTACTTTGTATTCATAGCCAATGTCTGCTTAACTCTTTTTATCGTATAACTTCCCTGACCTCTAACTGTCCCTTGACCTTAAATGATTTGTCTGATATCAAGAATTTACCCCGCAGAGAATTACAGACTGCCTTCTAATCTGCAGCAGTTTAGACTCTAAATCATCATTAATTACTTTTTTTTTTAGAATGAGAGGAAAACGCAACTATTGATATCTCATCTAGAAAGATTATTTAATATTTATTCAATCAGAGAATTCTAAGCTTTACTTTGTCTCTATTAGAATAGATATATACCTCTTTCAAGATAACAGTAATGATGACAACACATATCCACCTCATTGAATTTTCCTACGTGAGATACAAATAATACTTCAACTTATACCACATAAAGAAACAACTGCAAATGTTCAGCCACTTTTGATGTACTTCAACCGGATCGTCTTAACTTGAATAGGCACACAGACAGAAACACCCACACTTAAACCTTTAGTTAGTTATAGTATATTGTTCAGCCAGTTTCAGTTGTGGTTTCTGCAAAGTACATTTTGGACATACAGCAAACTATGTTTTAGCCAGCACCTAATGAACGCTTGATAAACCGGCAAAAATTATATACCTCAAATACTATGAAGTTCACTCTATTATTCCGTTCAAATAATATAGTTTCTAAAAAATTATTTACCTCAATGTAAATGTTGTTGTTCAGTCAGATGGCCACATGAAATATCAACAGTCGATTCAATTCTTACCGCAATCTCCTGCCATGTCCGAGAAGTCAGTTGAGGGTGCGAATGAGAAGACGCTCCGCTATAAGTTTTTTTTAAGGCAATGTTGCATTATTATTTAAGTGATTTATGCTGTAAATAAAGTTTAACAGTGATGTGTATACCCTCTATATTATGTTTCTATTACTAAGTGTGTGTTTTTACATTGATTATGTGGACTTCTTGATTTATCCAAAATATTTGATCAATTGGCACACTCCTGGTCCCACAGGTTCTGGATAATAAGTTTACTGTACTAACAAATGAAATTGTTGGAAGAAGCTAACACTAAACTAAAATAATTTACTGTGACATTTTGGGTATAATGTTTGTAGTTGCTTAGTTTTAAAAGCCAAATTAAAAAATGGAATTTACATCTTCATTAAAAGTCAGTATTTTTCCTCAGTTACAATTTCTGTTTTATTGCCAAAGTAGCTGTTGGAATGGGCCAAAGTACTTAGCATGTTAATGTTTTGATGCAAAGCTGAGCAGATGAATGTATCACAACACCACCTGTCATTACATCAGGGCAGATGGGGAAAAACACCAGCTTGATTCTGTTCAGAAATAAAGTAATTTTCAATCCATGCAAAGTTTAAATGAGGCATGATGAAAAGTATGCCCAAATTGTTGAGGGCACTGTCTGTAGATGACAGAATCATCGGTAAGCTTCAAAAGGAGGCTATTTGGCTCACTGCATCTGCACCAACACTGACCGTTTTGGCTTAGTGCCAAACCTCCTGCCTTTTCCCAGAGGCCTACGCAAATTGAATCTGCCTCCACCAGAGTTTCAAGCAGTGCATTCCACAGCCTAAGCACTTGCTGTAAAATTTTTGTCATGTCACATTTTTTTCTTTTGCTCAAAATCTCTGCCCTCTGGTTTTCTATCCTCTGAGCTGTCATAAGCATTTTCTTTCCTTAAGAAAATTTCTATCTTTTACCATCCAAGGAGCTCTGGAATAGTTTGCTCAACCTTTTTCCTTTTGAGAGAATATACCTTTACTGTGCATGATCCATCTCCTCTTTGAAGGTCAGCCACTGTTTTTCCTGGTAACCTTTGATTCCAGATTAAGTGGCCCAGTTCTGTTTTTGCCTTATTGAAGTCGGCTCTCTGCAATTTGATTATACTTATTCTCGGATTGTTCATTGTCATTTTCAAACATCATTCTTGATTGTTCATTGTTACTTTCAACCATCACCCTAGAAGTTATAATACGATGATCACTTCTTCCTAAATGTTCCCCTGCTGACATTTGTTCTCCTTCGCTCACTTCATTCCCAAGAACCAGATCAAGCATTGCCTCCTTTCTTATTGGATTAGACACATATCGCTGTTGGAAAATCTTCTGGCCACAATCTGAACACCTCTTGGCAGTTGGAGCAGGAAACTAAAACCCTCCCTCCTGCACCATGTTTACACCCACACATTCATCTGTTCTATCTTCCTACTTTTGTACTCACTTGCATGCAGTACTGGGAGTAATCTGGAGATTGCATCTTTTGAGCTCCTGCTTACTAATTTTCTACCTAACTCCTTAAATTCTGATTGCAGGATCACAGTCCCCTTCCTATATGGTGTTGGTCCCAGTGTGGACCATAATATTTGGATGCTCAACTCTCCCCAGCAAGAATGTCCTGCGGCCATTCTGTGATATCCCTGATCCTGGCACCAGGGTGGCAGTGGTGGCTCAGTGGTGCATTGCAGTGCCAGTGACCAAGGTTTGATTCCACCCTTGGGCGACTGTCTGTGTGGAGTTTGCACGTTCTCCCCGTGTCTGTGTGGGTTTCTGCCAGGTGCTCTGGTTTCCTCCCACAGTCCAAAGACGTGCAGGTTAGGTGGACTGGCCATGCTAAATTACCCATAGAGTCCAGGGATGTGTCAGTTAGGTGGGCTAAGCTATGGGAAATGCGGGTTTACAGGGATAGAGTAGGGGGAATGGGTCTGAGTGGGATACTCTTCGGAGGGTTGGTGTAGACTTGTTAGGCCAAATAGCCTGTTTCCACACTGTAGGGATTCTAAGACTACCATCCTACAGTCATGTCGACAGCCACAGAAATGTCTGTCTGCTCCCCCCACCAACACAACACAATTGCTGTCATATTATTCTTCTTTCTCTTCTGTATATCTGGGCGATATGTGGTGCAACAGACCTGGATCTTGCAAAATCATTTTCAGAAACCATTACCTTGCAATGTTTGTAGAATGGAAAAACAGTTGTTGAGCAGGATCTCTTGTGACTTCTGCCGTTCCTCTTGGACCAACTTGTAATTACTTATTCCCTATTTGTGTGCATGTCCCTATGATGTGGTGTGGCCACTTTTTTGAACAACTTCCTGCTCATGAAGGCAGCTCAGGCACCACAGAGACCTAAAGGCCTTAGCTCAAGCTTGTGACACTTCCTGCATGTGTGCTTGCCTCGGTCAGATGAAGTGTCCCCAGATCCCTCTGTGGACACAGGCCGGGTATTCAGCTTGGTCGAGCTGCCATACCACTAAATTGCTTCAAACTTAACTTCTGTTCTATTTACTATAAACTGGAGATGAATAGAAAGTAGAGATTCCTCATCTTTACCACAAATCAGCACTCTCATCTGTGCCTATAAATTCTTATATTCACTGTGCTAGTTTAGAAATTTATGTTTTTAATGTCCTGGGGTTGCTCAACAACCAATCGACTTACAACTCTCCTTTGTTGTGACTGTTGCGCTGTTTCTTTGCTGTTGAACCACATTCTAAAGGCTCTACTCCGGAAGGTAATTTCTACAGGCCTCACTCCTCAGGCTGTTACTTGTGCTGCTCTCCACAGAATGTTTACCTCACAGGTCCATCTTTCTGCCTCTGATCCTGGTATGAAGATTTGTTTTAGCAAAAGAACCTTTCTGGAGAAGAACATAATACTATCCAGCTGTGATAAGCCAAATGGGCCTATATTTCTTGAACATGTGAATTAAATTAGTTTACAGTAAGTTAGTAGCATGCATGCTTATACCACTTTGGGCATTAAAAACTATTGGAATCAAGCCTGGACTGACTTGAATGGACTTGTTCCTAATAATGATTACAGTATTCCTGAATGAATTAATTTGATTTTTAAAAATCTTATTTGCTTTTTCAGAGTACAAAAGGATTAAAATACTTTGTCCTTGTAACATCTGTTCGAAGAAACGGTAGCAGCCAAAATCAGGAATTTGTACTTCTGTGCTCTTAGCAATTTTTTTATTCTTTGTCTTATGGTTGGCAGGAGCTTAGCCTGTAGAACAGAGCATTATTAGGTGAGCTGAAATGGCCCCTGCTATAATAGCTTTATAAGAGGGCTGGTAGAATAATCTTGTATCCAGATCTTGCAATCAGCAGAAAAGTTTGTGTTTGCTGCATGGTTGGTTGTAAGCTACAGTGAGAACTTGCTTTGCTGGCTGCCTCATGGATCCAACAATAAAGCTGGTGAAATGACATAATTCCCAGTGCAGACCTGTGTTGTTGTAATAAGCTGAAAACTTGGCCCTTGAGGTCCATTCAGCTCAACGATGGTCAATGTTTCTTGGGTTTTTTTTAATCATTGGATGTTATGTTAATTGTGGCTGGCACTACCTCCCTCAGGTCACCTTGCAGTCCTGTGGATGGGGAGGAGGAGGATTGGAAAGGAACTACAATGGTTGAAATTTGGAGATGCTTTCGACTCTTAGTTTAAAGGGTGCATTCGTGAGCATGTCCTGTGACAGCTGGGGGCAGCCCTAATTTTAAAAAAAACCTTAAGAAATAGAAGTGCTGGAGAAGTTCAACTCCAGTTCTTAAAATAACAAGTTACATTGGAACTACTCTGGATCCAGATTTGGGGTCCTCAGGGGCCCATGCAGGTGTACTGCAGCTTCTAAGCAGAGGACAAGGGTGCTTGCACTGTCTAATGACCCCATAGTAAAAATAGACAAAAATGAATTGGATCAGAGTCAAGTACACAGACCACTTCCAAGCAATGATCTGCGAGATTGGAGGTGGTTTAGATGTGAAGGTCATGATGACAAAGGAGGAAATGAAGATATTTGAAAAATGAACAACACAAATAGATGTTAGTGGGTATGATCTCATAACCGATACAGAGACATCGTTGCAAGGAGATCAAAGCTGGGAATTAAATTCTCAGGGGTATATGGCTGTTTGAAAAGATAGACAGGAAGGAAAGGATAGTGGGTATCTTCATTAGTACAGGATAGAAGAAGTTTGAAAACATGAAATTATCTTGGATCAGATGATACCTCCACCTACATGGAGTCCAAATGAAATAACAAGAAGATGTCACTGGTGGGAGTTGTCTATCGGCCCCCTCACAATAGATACACCATAGGACAGAATAAATTGGGAGATAATTAGAACTTGTAAAAAAGACAATACATTAATAGTGGTGACTTTAATCTTCTTGTAGATTGGTAAAATCAAATTGGCAGAGAGAGCCATAAGGAAGACATCATAGAGTGTTTTCAGGACAGTTTCCTCGAACAATATGTTTTGGATCCAACCAGGGATCAGGCTATTTTGAACTGGCAAGATTAAAAGGGCAGTTTGAATACACAGGCTGAGTAAGATCCCCTAGAAAATTGTGACCATAAATGGTAGAATTTAGTATTCAGTTTGAGAATGGGAAACTTGACTTGGAAATAACTGTGCCAAACCTAAATAAGGGCAATTACTAAGGGATGAGGGTAGAGTTGGCTGGAGTGGACTAGGAGAGGAGTTTAGCAAATGGTTAATGAACAATGGCTAAAGTTTAAAGAAGTTCATGATTCACAATGAAGAAATATCATACTGAGGAAGAAATATTATAAAGAGGAGACAAACCAACCATGGTTAACCAAGGAATTTAAGTATAGCATCAAATTCAAAGAAAAAAAACTTACAATATCACAAAGATTAGTGGCAAGCTAGAGGATTGGGAAAGATTTAAAAATCAAAAAAAGATAACCAATAAAGGGAGAAAATAAACTTTTGAGGGTAAAATAGCAAGCAATGTAAAAAAAACGAAGCAGAATCAATGTTTCGAGTTCAGTTCAGAACTGAGGAAAGGTCACTGGACTGGGACCGCTAACTCTGCTTTCTTTCTACAGATGTTGCCAGATCTGATGAATTTCAACAGCAATTTAAGTTTTTGTTGCCAGCATCTACACTTCTTTGTTTCATTTTAGTTTTTTAAAAAAAGCTTCTTCAAACTTATACAAAAGGAGAGCAAGGCCAAGTTGAACATTGGCCCATTAAATGAAAAGGGCTAGGGAAAAAATAATGGAGGAATCAGAAAATGGCAGAGGAGCTGAATAAATACTTTGCATCAGTAAAGGACATTAGTATCATTGTGGAAGTGCCAAATAATGAAGGGTTAAAAAGTGGGGTAGGTTTGATATCTTGGCTTTATTTACCCTATGTCAGTTTGCTGTGGTTTGGGTAGTAATCCCACAATTGTTACCTTGGAGTTTCAGCTTTTAAATATAGCTCCTAAGTGTTCAAATTTTTTCATCAGAAACCTCTTTTCTCATCCTATCAATGCCACTGGTATCAACATGGACAACAATGACACCTGGATCCCTCCTCTCCTACTGCAAGTTCCTTTTCAGCCAGAGGAGATGTTGTTATTACCGGCATCGGGCAGGCAAATTCCCCCCTTTGGGACTCCTGCTCACATCTAATTATTCTATCCCCGACCACTACTATGTTCCTATTTCCTCATCTAAACCACCTGTGGAGTATCACACCCAGTTTTGATCCCTTTATTTGAAAAAGGAAATGCTTTAGAATAATGTTAGAGAAGATTTATTTGACTAATTCCTAGGATGAAGGGCTTATATTATGAAGTGTGAACAGGTTAGGCTGTTGTTGGAGTTCAGAAGAACAAGAGTTGATTTAATTGAAACAAAAATTCTGAAGAATATTGAATGTGAAGGTGCTAACAATGTCTCTCTCATCACATCCTGATACACCTGTTGATTTTTTCCAAGTCTATTTTTATTTAAGATCTTGAAAGGACTCAAAGGACCAAACCCTGTCCCTAATCCTGTCTTCGCACGTAACGGGTATTGAACGCTATGAACTGCCTTATTGATGTTAAGATCATCATTTAACATTTCACCAATACACTTTTAACATAGAATCACATATATACATCTCGCCTTCTTTGCTGTTTTTGCTAAGTCTCTTATTCCACCTACCTAATTTCAGCCTCTCACTATATTCCTTCACCTTGCGAAAAATTTCCCATTGTCAGCATATTTACCTCAAACAGGAGTTCCTGTTTTGCACCAGTACGTGAAGTGTCATCCTCTGGGGAGAAGTTGTAGAGATGTTGGGCTTATCTTTGATACCAGGTTATCACTCAGATTCCAAGGCGGAACCATTGCAGTTTACAACATCTGGTCTTAAAACACCACTAACAGGGTGTCAACGAAATGAAAGCAGGAAGCCCTATTTCTTATCGATTGTGATATCACAAATAGTAGCGGCACTGCCCTCTTTTGTTTTGGCGTATCTGATTCGTCAATATTCGGCAAGGTGGCATTCGAAGAGGCGGAGTCTTCTGGGGTTCAGTGGTTTTGCTCAGGGATTGAGTCAGGACTGAGAGATGGAGGGAGGTAACGTGGACCTGGATCCAGACTGGACCGAGAGGGAATTCCAGCAGCTGGTCAAAGCCATAGGAGGCAGGGAAAGTGTCTTCCTGATTGGGGAGGTGTGCGAGAGCAGGGACCTCATGTTTCAGTTCGTCAATAACTTGTTTCCATGTTCAGGGAAACTTTGCAATAAACTGCCGGAGGCGGATAGCAGTCAGCACACGATGGAGTCTCAATGCAAGAAATCTGAGCCCGATAAGGAGCGAGAATTGGAGAGTTTATTAGAATCTTCCAGCAAGGTGACCCACATGGTTAATGGGAGTAAGGAGCAGAGGAGGATCAAAGCCCGGCTTATTCTATTTCTCTTCCATCAAGATTTCATCTGTAACAAACAGAACGATCTCGTGATCCGAGAGCTCCTAAAGGATGTCCGGCAGAGGTCCAGCTCCTGGGAAGACTTACCCGCTCTCATTGGGGTGGTCCACGCTGACGCTGTTACTGGGGAGTTGAGTGTTGCCGTTCGCCTAATTGACTACTACCTGCGGACAGTTTTTCATCGGCATCCCGGTGAATGTGTGCAGGCTCTTCCTTTCATAGCCAGCCAGCCAGACTCTATGTTACAGCTGAAAAAGACCACCTGTGTTGTTCTTCGAGCTGTTTCGAGCATCACAGCAGGTACCTGAGACTCTCGCCTAATTCACGGTATTGTCGTATACCACATTTCAGTGCGGAATTGTAATTTATGTTTGTTTTTGGTGGATTTTTACTCCTCCCCTGGGCCTTTACCTTCATTGAGTGTAGTTAATAATCCACTAATGCATTGTTGTACTAGGAATACCAGTCTGGGCCACTTGGCCGTTTTTGTTCTATCATTTCATAAAGGACATAGCTTTTGTTCTCCTACTTATTAAAACTTGTCTGGCGCTAGTGATCCTAAACGTATTTTGCTGCCCTCTTCGAAGGTTCATGTCCCTGGCATACAGATTTTAAGACACAAAGTTCACTAGATCTCGCTTGCAGGGTGACTGAACAGTATGTTTACTAGAGTCCGGTTTAGCAAGGTCAGTTACCGTTAGTGAGACATCAGAGCAGCATTACTTCCCCCCGCCCCAACACACAGACGTTTACACGGGGGAGAAACTAATAAAGTTGAAGAATTGCTCTTGAGCCAAAGCGGGTGCGTCAGAATAGGGAATTCAATGTCAAATCAGGTAGAAAGGGCAAAAGAAAAAAATGAAAGATTGGATTGAGAGAAAAGGGTCAAAAACTGTTAAAAATAAACATCTTAATAATTAATATCTAAAGAAACGACCTAGTGTTTGCTTGTTAAAGTTGAAAGGGTACTTGGACTGAGCTAGTTTTCTTTGTAACAGGTTTAGTCCATGCCAGCACTGTCACTACAGAAACTTCATACACTTCCTTGAATAGGAAGCCAGATACAAACCATTTTTGTGCAGCTCATAAAGGAGCAGGGTTTCTTGGCATTTATGAGTAAATTGGGCAGTAATCTCTGGATTTTTATATTTTACGGTTAGTGTGTTCAGTAGAAACTGCTGATGTTATCTATGTGTAACAATAACAGTATATAAGAATAGTTTTCTCATTGAACACAACACAATACTTACGATATTAAACAAAAATAAAAGTATCATACTATTGAATAAATAGACCAGAAAAGAACATTTTGAGTATATTTTTGTCATTAACAAGCCTGTATGCTACGAGTGGATTAGGATCTTGTCACTCAACTGGTATAAAAGTGTTTTTGTCCAGAAGAAGTTATAGTCCCTATGCCCATGCAAATTTAACATCTCACTCATTAAACAAAGTTAGGCTTGATGGCAGAATGGTAAGTTTTGGATACCAGCCCCCCCAAAAAAGGAGAGATCAATAGAGAAACACTGAAGAAAGATAAAGGATATGTTGAGCCAGTAAGGTATTCAAAAACATTGAAAGGAAGAAGTCTAATAGACAGCAGTGAAAGATTAACAACAAAAATAAAGTTGCTGGAAAAGCTCAGCAGGTCTGGCAGCACCTGCGAAGGAAAAAACAGTTAATGTTTCGGGTCCGGTGACCCTTCTTCAGAACGAGGTTCTGTGAAAGATTAACGCTTTGTTCTCCACTCTGCATTCCGCTGACCCGTTTTCTTCTGGAATACCTGTATCATTAGTCCTTCTGGTTCAACTCTCACTTCCTTTGCCCTACCAATTCTAGCTGTGCCTTCAACTTTTTGGGCCCTAAGCTCTGGGGTCCTCACCCTAAACTCTTCAATTCAGCTCACTTTGTCTTATTCTGAAATTGTCTTTAAACCTAATTATTTGGGGAAACCTTGCTTGTCCTAAGTCATTCTGTTTGGCTTGGTGTCAGTTTTTCTTAATTATTTGTCTTCAAGATGTGCACATTGCTGACAAGGTTACTGCTACTCATTCCTAATTGTTTTTGAGATGAATCTGTGTGGTAAGAAACTTTCACGTTGAACTACTGCAGTCCATCTGGTTTAGGGATACACAGTACTGATAGGGAGTTTCAGCATTCAGGAATGAATGGAAATATAGTTTCAAGTCGGGACTGTGTGTGACTTGGAGAGGAACTTGCAGGTGATTGTTTTTCCGTGCCTGTGCAACACTTGCCTTTTTCAGATGGCAGAGATCGTGGATATGGAAAAGCCGTCAGAGAATCCATCGCAAGTTACTACGGTGCAACTCCGATTGTACACGGTTTGACTATGCACTGTGATTGTGCACCTTGAACTGGTGGCAAAAGGATTGAATGTTTAAAGTGGTGAGTGGGGTGGTTATTAAAAATGATGATATTTTGCTTCTTGAGGGTTGTGGGAGTCACAGACTTCCGGCAAAATTTTATCACATTTACTTTATGGATGATAGGCAAGCCTTGCAAAGTAAAGCCACAGTAATATTTACTGAATTGGTCCAGTTAAGCCTCTATTCAGTGGTAACCCTCAGATTGTTGATAGTGGGCAATTCAATAGTAATGGTGTTGAATTTTCAGGGGAAATGGTTAGATTCTGTGTTTTTGGAAATGGCCATTGCCTGACACTTGTATGCCACAAATCCTACATGCCATTTTTCAGCCCAAGCCTCAATGTTGTCTAGGTCTAGTTGCATGTGGATTCAGACTACTTCAGCATCCTAGGAGTTGCAAATGGAACTGAACACACTGTAGTTATCAGTGAACATCCTATCTCTGATGTTATGATGGAGGGAAGGTAATTGATGAAGTAGCTGAAAATGAGAAATTCCTACAGGAGAATATCTTCAGCAACTTCCTTTCGTTGGTACGACTTCAAACCAGAATTTTCACTGTGATCCCCACAGACTTCAATTTTGCAAGGGCTCCTTGATACAACATACTGTCAAATGCTATCTTGATGTCCGTGTCAGTCACTGGCACCTCACTTAGACAAATGCTTCAGCTTTCTTTTGCACTGATGTGCCGACATTGAGAATGGGATGTTTTAGGAACCTTTTCCTCCAATTAATTTAACCATCAACCATCGTTCATGACTGGATGAGGCAGGTCTGCAGAATTTTGTTGTGATCTATTAGTTGTGGAATCATTTAATTCTATCTACTGCATGCTTCCTCTCTTTGAAATGCATAGAGTCTTTAATTGGAGCTCCACCAGTTAGCATCTTATTTCTAGGAAAACCCATTGTTACCTCTGGCATGCTGTCATACTGCACCAGTGTGGAATGAAGGCCAAGTGAGTTACTGACTATTGGTGGCAATTTTATTTAAAGTGGAAATTTGGTGCAATGGTGGCAGAAATGCTTCAGTTTGGGTTGACTGCAAGAAATAAATTCTCCAGACTGAGAGGTAAGTGGGCAATGATAAAAGGCATGGATCAAAAGGCCAACCCACAGTGAGACCAGGGATGGAGCGATGTTACAAACCATAATGTAACATGTGTGTACAGAAAGAAGCCAACTGGTGAGCAGGACTGGTAAATGTATCCAGTCTTTCAAGTGAAAGTTAGGTCCTCAGTCTGTGGTTGAAGTCTCCAGTGTCTTTCTTATTTCTTAGCAATAACTGCTTGCATATTGGATTGATAGTGGTGATTTTTTTTTTCCAAAATTTGTAAACAGTGAAAGATAAAGAGTAAGGAATCTCAAGGAATTAACGTGTAAATCAAATTAAATATGATAGTGACAGCAGGACAAATGATGTGTTATTGCTGCAACATGTGAAAGCTATTCAATACCAATGTGATCCAGATCTAACTTATTTATAGCGTTGCTCAAGAAACATTGAATCTGAGTTGAGCTGAAGTTTGAGCTGCAGACATTGCACCACATCAGGGAAGAAGGTTATCTGGACTCTTTGCTCCAGAGTGTGGTCACACCCCTCAGATTAGGTAATGCAAAATTGGGCTGTGAACACAGATAGGCGGGTGTGACTGCTAATGAGGAAGGTATGAGGACCCAGACGGTTAAAACGGATGATCCTTGGGCCTGCAATTGTCTAACACTTACAAGATTCTTGCAAGAGTGGTGGCTATAGGCAGGAACAAATTAACCACAGCATCTTGGTGCTGGAAGACATTCAAGCTGAGGAAGGAAGGTAGAAATAGCTATTTAGTTGTGGTAGGCAATAGTATAATTGGGAGGATACTGTTCTCTGCAGCCCAGAGCAGAAATCCCAAAGATTGTATGGTTAAGGACGTGTCTTCTGGGCTGCAGAAGGACTTGGAGAGGGAGAGGAGGGATCCAGACTTCTACCAACATCATTGGTAGGATGAGAAATGAGGCTTTACTGAAAGAGTTAGAATAGTCAGGAGCTAAAGTAAAAAGCTGAACCTCCAAGGTAATAATCGCAGGCAAATGAAGTCATGGAGTTAAATACATGGCTCAAAGATTGTTGTGGAGGAATGCGTTTGAATTTGTGGGGCACTTGTACTATTACTGGAGTAGAAGGGAGCTTGTTTGGTGGGATGGGTTTCACTTAATCTTTTCTGGGACCTGTGTCATAGCAAACAATACTCACTCTAATCAGAGATGGCAAGAACTGTAGATGCTGGAGTCAGAGATAAGACAGTGTGGATCTGGAGGAACACAGCAGGCCAGACATCCTCTGATGCTGCCCAGCCTGCTGTGTTCCTCCAACTCCACACTCCCTCTAATCAGAATGTCTGCTTAGCCATTCCAAGGTTCCATCCATGTGATTAGTGTTGGCATGTCAATTGTAGCATTGGTTTCCAGTTTCAGAAGTCATTGCAGTGCACAGAACTTGTAGGTCCACACAGCCAGAAAGAAAATTGAAAGAGAAAATGCTAGTGAATCTAATAAATTAGGCTGTCAAGAGAGCTTTAAACTATTTAGAGGAAGGGGAAGCAGAGGGAGAGGGACAATGTAGGCTTACAAAACAAGAGAATATTGCAGCATTACAGGGCAGCTATTTGGATAACAGTATCCAGAGTGGGACAGGAAGGGGCAGAGGATACGAATATAGAAAAACAGTAGCAAATAGGATCAAAAGGGAAAAAAATGGTTTGTAGAAAAGTCAAGATTGATGGCTCGTTACTTAAATGCACCTTGTATTTGTAACAAAATAGATGAATTCACGGCACAAATTCAGATTAATAGATATGGTCATTACAGAGACACACATGCAGGAGATCAAAGCTAGGAACTAAATATTCAGGGGTGTGAGACCTTTTGAAAGGATAGTCAAGAAGGAAACAATGGTATAATATTGTTGATATGAGATGGAATAAGTATGGTAGCAAGAAATTATTTTGAATTGAAAGATGTAAAATCTGTATGGGTGGAGGTAAGAAATAAAGAGAAATAAAACTGGTAGGAGTAGCCTATAGACCCCAGTCGGACAAGAAGAAACACAGTTACTGTGGAGAATCAGATAAAACTGCTTGTTTTAAATACCCAACAGGATCCTTTTCTTAAAGAGGTGCAACTTTAATTTAAAATCTAGGGAAATCAATAGATGGAGTTCTTGAGAATTTGGGGAAAGGGATTTGGCTGATTGAGCCTTGCTGATAATGATCATCTGAAAACTGCTAAAGGGGTGGAAATTTTGAGCAGGTGTGGTGGGGAGAGGTGAACCTTTGGAGCATTGGAAATTATGAAATTAACCCTTTTAATGATATATATTTGCAAAAAAGCATAGTCGAGAGTGAACATTTTCGTAAGGAATATTTTAAGCTGTGCAGTTAGTCAATATGAAATTTTTAAATGCCTTCAGAGAACTTTTTTCAAGAGTGAGCTTCTTGCACTTATTGGCTTTGTTTATCATGTGCCAATGCACTGAAAAGTCATTAGCAGTAGTTGATGTTCTTTTGATGGTTGCAATCAGACTAAATCTTCAGCACTTGAGAACCTGTTATGATAAATAAGCTTATCTAGCCAGCAATGTTATCAAATAAAAATCGAAAGAACTGCGCATGCTGTAAGTCAGGAAGAAAAACAGAAGTTGCTGAAAAATCTCAGCAGGTCTGGCAGCATAAAAATCAGAGTTAACACTTTGGGACCTGTTCTGAGGAAGCGTCACCGGACCGGAAACGTTAACTCTGATTTTTTTCTTCACAGATGCTGCCAGCCCTGCTGAGCTTTTCCAGCATGTTCTGTTTTTGTTCCAGTAATGTTATCACATGTCTAAGGGGAAAATGCAATTCATCTCTTTGGACATGTAGAAAAAGCAGTATATCATGAAACAATGTGCTATCAAAGCAGGGCTATTGGAAATTATGGGATTAGGAAACACTATTACAAATTCACACTGCGTACTCATAACCTTCTCATCTTTTGTTTGCTAAATGCAAACCCGAAGCAACGGGATGTGCAAAGCCCAGAGGGTGATATTTTAATGACATATTAATTGACTATGAATACATACAGTTTATTTTCTTGAAAGAAGGAATTATGCTGGAGTGTAATTGAGCAGTATATTTTCTCTTGGAATAGCTATTAGGTGATGTGGGGGAGTCACGCATAGATTTGTCTGTTCCTGCAACATGCAGGACCACACCACAGACAGAACCTGAGTAGCACCATCAACCAGAGATCAGAGCACGTTTAAGAGAATGCAAAATCGAAGGTAGGAAACAGATGAAGCAAATACCACTTCTTTTTAAAAAAAGAAGTTAAATGCGTGCTCTTATTGTTTTCCTTGATATAACAGGTGAGATTCAGAACCCACTGTTTGGAATTTGCAGTGACTTTTTTGCTTTGCTTTATCTCTTCCATATCACAACTATGGCGCTGCACGTTGCAGGAAGAGGTGAACCATTAGGGTACAGATCTTCCAGTAGTCACTGAGACAAGTTGCTAAAGAACCATAATCGAGAATGATTACTGTACCACCATTGGACCTCTGTAATTTCTCTGGAGCCTTAACTAGTGCAACTCTTTCTTTCTATTCTTTTCATTTGTTTTTCTGAGAGTGACTGCAATGTAATTGGAAACTTACAGTTTTAAAAACAAGTTTTCTTCACTGACTTGATTCAAATTAAAGCAAAGCTGTAGCAGCTTCTTTGATGCATGATATTCAGTAAATGCAACACAGGGCCATGAAGGAATTAAAAGTTTTAAATCTTGGTTCTTAAATTCTGGGTTGCAGCATTTGCGCCCCAGTGCTGTTCCTGTCAGTTCCAAACTCCTATTTATTCATTTGAAATGCACAAAGGAGTGGACTTGTGAATGGGTTCATTGGTCAATTGGTCATTTTAGATTGTACAGAAAATGAACGTCAAACCAAAATTCACAGAATAAACATCTAAATATCTAACTCCTCAAGGCTTTACTTATTTGCTTACTCACCATTAATGATTAACGTGTGGTCAATAACGTGCTCTGTATACTTAATGGAATTGCGTAATTTGAAGGGATCAGCTGGAATTCCATTCAGATTGTCAGGACTTGTTTATTTATTGGAAATGCAACTAAACCATGAGAGAGATTTTGAAAATAGTTGAAAATTCTCTTTTATTTTTCTACTTCCTAAGTATACATAGCATCACTCTCCCAAGTAAAAACTCAGCCTGCCCCTCTGTGCTAAGTTTTTAGGAAAGGGCAATACTGATGTTACTGAACTTCATTTAAATGATACCACCTCCGGAGTTTTATTCCTAGTATGGTTCTGATCTAGTCATAGTGGGTTTTGAACACAAACAATTGTTTAAGTTTAGGAAAGCAGAAAATTGGATTTTGGGAGATCTAAAACAAAACTGAAAATGCTACAACCACAGATGCTGCTGACCTGAATGTTTCCATTGTTTTCTGCTTGAGTGGACTAATAAAAAGGAGAATGAGATGCTACAACATATAAAAGGCACATTAATCTTGACCACTTTTTAATTTCCATGATTTATGACTCTGAATTAAAATGCATAACAGAATTCCTGTTTTATTCCAACAGTCTTAATTTGGGAAGAGAATTAAAAGTCTTTATTACTTCTCCAAATATTAAATGTATGCTGTAATTGTCCTAGTTCAGAAATTGGCCCATGCCTTTGTATACGTTTTCTTCTCAGTTTTTATTAAATATTTAAATTACAAATGTAAACTCAGCCCTTCCCTAGATTTTTCTTCTGGAGTTACCTACTTGAAGAAAGTAGGAAAATAGGTGTGTCCACAGAGCCTGATTACTTCAGGGTTTCCTTGAGCTATTCCTGTGACTTGTATTTCTACATTTTTGTGTGTGCGCCATTTTGACTTTCTATTTAAGTTTCTGCATAAATGATTGATTGTTGCCATTGGACATCAAATTCCACACTATGCTATAACTACTTCCAGTTTAAAATCATCTCACAAGGTAGCTGTGGAAATGATTAAATTCAGCTAAAAGATCCTGAAATCAGACTGGATTTTGAAGTTATATTGCTGACAAAATTGTCAATTTCTGCTGAAATTACATCTTTGAATCTGGCAATGACATTTAAAGTCAGCACAGAACACACAAATCATTAATGATTTGGATCTGACTATGGGAGGCATGGTTAGTAAGTTTGCAGTTGACACCAAAATAGGTTGTACAGTGGACAATGATTAAGTTATCTAAAATTACAAAGGGAGCTCGATAGATTGCGTCAATGGGTTGAGGAGCAGCAGATGGTATTTAATTTACAAAAATGTAAGGTGTTGCATTTTGGTAAGGCAAACCAGGACAGGACGTGTATATTTAATGGTAGGTCCCTGGGGAGTGTTGCCGAACGAGACCTAGGGGTACAAGTGCATAGTTCCTTAAAGTGGAATCACAGGTAGACAGGATGTTGAAGAAAGGTAGTTGGCACACTTGCCTTCGTTGGTCAGAACATTGAGTATAGGAGCTGGGGCATCATGTTGTGGCTGTATAGGACATTAGTGAGGGCACTTTTAGAATATGCATACAATTCTGGACGCCCTTCGATAGCAAAGATGTTATTAAACTTGAGAGGGTGCAGAAAAGATCTACAAGGATGTTGCCAAGACTGGAGAGTTTGAGTTATAGGGAGAAAATGAATAGGCTGTGTGTTTTCTCCCTGGAGTGTCAGAGACCAAGGGGTGGCCTTGCAGAATTTTCTAAAATTGAGGGTGCATGGATAGAGTGAATAGCCAAGGTCTTTTTCCTAGGGTGGGAGAGTCCTGAACTAGAGGGCATAGGTTTATGGTGAGAGGGGAAAGAATTAAAAAAGGACCTGAGGGGTAACTTGTTCGTGCAGAATATGGTGCTTGTATAGAACGTGCTACCAGAGGAAGTGGTGGAGGTGGGTACAATTACAACATTTAAATGGCATTGGATGGATATATGAATAGGAAGCCTTTAGAGGGATATGGGCCAAATGCTGCCAATGGGACTAGGTTAGTTGGGATGTCTAGCTGGCGCAGACAAGTTGGACCGAAGCGTCTGTTTCCGTACTGTATGAATATCTGACTCGAATTCATTCCATCGTGTGGGCTTGCCTGACAAACCAGCATTTATTGCCCATCCCTTATTGTCTTTTTAGCTGATGGTAAGCCATTTGAACCACTGCAGTTCGTATGGATTATATTTTTGTAGTGTTTTTGACACTGCCGAGAGGTTTGCTGGGCCAATTTAGTTGGACTATGCAAACAGACCTGACAACATTCTGGCAATGATACTGAAGACTTGTGCTCCAGAGTGGGGAGGCGATGGCTAGTGGTATTATCGCTGGACTGTTAATCCAGAAACCCAGATAACATTCTGGGGACCTGGGTTTGAATCTCGCCACGGCAAATGGTGGAATTAGAAGTCAATAAAATACCCGGAATTAAGAATCTAATGATGACCATGAATCCATTGTCCATTGTTGGAAAAAGGCATCTGGTTCACTAATGTCCTTTAGGGAAAGAAACTGCCACCCTTACCTGGTCTGGCCTACATGTGACTCCAGACCCACAGCAATGTGGTTGACTCTGAACTGCCCTCTGGGCAATTAGGGATGGCAATAAATGCTGCCTTGCCAGCGACGTCCTCATTCCATTAATTAATAAAAAATTTAGCCATGCCCCTAGCAAGCTTTTCCAGAACAGCCACAACACTTAGCAATTTTCTCCATTGGTCAGATAGATGCTTTAGCATGTTGTGTCTACAAAAAGCAGAACCACTCCACTTGGCCAATTTAAAATCCATTAATACACTATCGATCATTAGTAAAGTAATAGAAAGTGTCAGCGACAGTACAATGAAGTAGTACTTGCTCAGAAATAAATTGCTCACTGCTGTTTGGTTTGGGTTCCACCAGGACCACTCAGCTCCTGATCTCATTGCAGCCTTGGGTCGAACACAGACAAAAGAGCTAAATTCTAGAGGTCAAGTGAAAGTGACTGCTATTGACACCAAGACAGCATATGACCAAGTGTGGTATCAAGTAGCCCTAGCAAAGGCAGCGTTGATGAAATTCGGGAAAAGACTCCACACAGTGGAGTCCTACCAAGCACAAAGGAAGATGGTTATAAGAAGATGTAGGAGGTATTTTTTAATTCACTTGTGGGATATGGGTGTTGCTTGCTTGGCCAACATTTATTGCCCATCCCTGGTGCCCTTGAGAAGATGGTGGCGAATTACCTTGAATCCCTGCATCTATGTGCTTTAGGTAGACCCACAATGCCATTAGGGAGGAAATTCCAGGATTTTGACCAAGTGACACTGAAGGACCAGTGACATATTTCCAAGTGTGGATGGTGAGTGGCTTGAAGGGGAACTTCCAGGTACTGGTGTTCTCAATGTCTCTGCTGCCTTTGTTCTTCTAGGTGTCAATAATTGTGGGTTTGGAAGATGCTTTTTAAGGACTTTTCCTGAATTTCGTTAATCGCTTCAGTCCTGGGACTGAGGTATGGGTGTTCCTGGGGCTAGTGTCCTAGACCAAACCATCTTAACCCACTTCATCAATGACTCTCTTTCCATCGTAGGTCAGACTCCTCATAACTCCTCACAAACTGAAGCTGTCTGTGTCCGCATGCAGCATGAGCTGGACAACATCCAGGCTTAGGCTGATAACCGGCAAAGACAATTCACATATGTGCCCAGCAATAACCACCTCCAACGAGCTTGAATCAAATATTGACATTACCATTGATCATGTACTAAACTGAGCCAGCTATAAATACTGTACCTAAAAAAGCATGTCAAAGGCAAGTAAATCTCCTCATAGTTCCACAAAACCTGCCCACCATCTGTCAGGCACAAGTCAGTGATGTGATGAAAAAAATCTCCTTAAGTCTGAATGCTTGCAACTCCAACACTGAAGAAGCTCAACACCATCTAAGACAAAGCATCGTGCCTGATTGGCACTCCATCCATTTCTTTCAACAATCCGTCCCTCCACCACTCATGCACAATGACAGCAAGTATGCTATCTACAAGATGCAGCAGCAGCTGAGCAAGCTCCTTCAGCAATGCCTTCCAAACCCGTAACTCCTAGAAAGACAAAGAGAGCAAATGCAAGGGAGCACCACCCACCTGCAAATTTCTCTAATACCCACAGCATCCTGATTTTGTTGGGTCAGAATTCTAGAAATCCCTACAGTGTGGAGTGTCTGCACCTATCTTCCAAAGAGCATTCCAGCCAGACCCACCCCATCCCCGTAACCCTGCGTGGGGTTTTTACCATTGCTAACCCACCTAACCTGTTCATCCCTGGTCACTACAGGGCAGTTTTTAGCACGGCCAATCCACCTAACCTGCACATCTTTGGGCTGTGGGAGGAAACTGGAGCATCCAGAGAAAACAGAACACAGACATGGGAAGAACATGCAAACTTCACACAGACAGTCATACAAGGCTGGAAAGAAACTCATAGTGCTAACTACTGTGCCACCATGCTGGCACTCTCTATCCCGGAACACTCTTTGTAACAGCACGTTGACTGTACCTCTAGACTGCAATGATTCAAGAAGGCAGCTCCCCACCACTTTCTCAGGGACAACTGGGGGTGGATGGTTATTGTTGGCCTTGCTAGTGACAGCCACATCATGTGAATGAATTTTTAAAGATGACAACTATGTTGCTGTCGATCTGAAGTCACACATAAGCCAAACGGGTAAGGTCGTAGATTTTCTTCCTTTTAAAAGGAATTAATACACTAGATGGGTTTTCATTTGCAATCTGATCATGGCCACTATTACCTCTGGTAGTTTTATATTATTTATTTATTTATTTTATTAATTACTTAATTTACTAAATATAAATTCTCCAACCTTCACAGCAGCATTGACTTTACAGCTCTGGATTATTAATGTAGTTCTTTGGATTACTGAGCCACTAGCATAGCAATCTACATTATTGGGTTATTCCTGTGATGACTGAAGCAGAAGAGGTGGTGTGAAATTATGTAAATTTTATTTTTTTGAAAACTGATAATATTTTAAACTGTATGAACCAATCTTGTAACACTGCCTACGAATGACATCTCACAATCCTAATTTGTCTCAGTATTTTTTTGGTAGACATGGAATAAAGCATACACTTTAGAATATAGACAGGATCCAAAGATAATTTTTAAAGTTTCCCTTTGTCATTTTCAGCTGTTTCTTTATGCACACAGCGCATGTTTGTTTTGGAGTTTGAAATGGTAAGAACTAAATGGCAGTTAAACTTTAGTTAATTATGGTTCTAATGGAATCAGATGCAAAAAATATATATCATTACTTTTTAAAAATTATTTTGAAATCATTGATGACGAGAGGGAGTATTCTGCAAGGCTACAATAACACCATGTCAGATTTGAGCTGTTTGCTGTTTGTCAACATGCAAAACGGGGTATGGCACAAGTCAGTGAGGATATTTGCTGTAATGCTGACTATAAGCAAATTTCTTTCAAATATTCCCTCTAAAATGTTCTGAAATATTCAGCAAGATAACGCTTTCTCGTTTTTCAACTGATAAGAGAGAAAGTAAAAACATCATCAGTGATTTCTAAAGCAGCATGGATAGAAAGTTCATAGAAAATGAAGAATTGATGCAAATAGGTGAAACCAAGGCCTTCAAGGACCTTTTTAATGAATATTTTTAGATACAAAGTCTAGAGCACACCTCTATAACTGTAAATTAGCTTACTTCACAATTTAAAATGAGATCAGAAATTGCTGAAAAGTCTCAGCTGGTCTGGCAGCATCTGTGAAAAGAAAGCAGAGTTAATGTTTGAGGTTCAGTGACCCCTCTTCAGAAGCTGAGTTTTTCCAGCAATTCTGAAGAAGGTTCACTGGACCTGAAACATTTACTCTGCCTTCTCTCCACATATGCTGCCAACCCTGTTGAGATTTTCCAGCAATTTCTGATTGTGTTACTAATTTTCCAGCATCTGCAGTTCTTTTGTGCACGTGGTTGACTTCTTTTTTTGGTTTTTTTTTTAAAGTGCGAAGAAGGTTCCATTTCATTGGAATTTCAGGCTCCAAAAGTGAGTCTGAAACTAAATGCCCTTTTTTCATTTATTTCTCTTACATTATGTAGCCAGTTAAAATCTCAGATGTGAAAAACTTACTGGTACTAACCACCTATTGTCTCAATTTCCAAAGACCTTTTATTACCCAAAACTTTTTATTTGGATTTGCCCAATCAATTTTCATCCTTTCATATCTCGTTTGCAATCCACATAAAGGTGCAAATAATATCCTTTGTGAGACTGGCTGAAGTCTATTATGCATCTCTGTGCTCTTTCTAACCTTTTAGATAAGTGATCATACCAATACAGTGCTTCTGTTGTCCAGCTTACTGGAACAGTCATCATTTGGTTTCACTCTTGCCTATCTGATGACACTCATTACATCATGGCAGTGGCACCCTTCAGCCCCTATGTCATTGATCAATTCTGATCTACTTTTTCCAACATTTAAATGCTTGTTTTCTCAATACATCGTCCACAGATCTAGGTGAAAGGAAAATTACACAGTATAGGCAGTAGGAGGGACTGAAAGGGGAAAAAAGTAGTCTAGGTTTGCTGGTAATAACAAAGTTACTGCAGTTAGGAAATATAAACTTTTAATGATATGGCTGGATAATATAATGGTATGTCTTAGTTTGAATATATGTGGATAATATAATCACGTGTATTAGTTTGAACTTGTTTGGATGATGTCTACTAACTTGGAATGTGAACTATGCGAAAAGCTTGTGTAGAGATGGGTGAGTAAAGTATAACCTTTTGTTGGAAGTTACTTGTAGGGATAGTTGTTTGCAAGTTTATCTAAAAAATAGAATAAAATCTTTGGTTCTTGCAATAAAGATTTGAGCTGTATGGCATTTTTGGATATGTATGTCTCCCATGCAAGCATGAATAATTCTTTAAACAAAGACCAGATGAGACTCTGGTTCCTAAGAGGAAATAAAGGATTAGACTTGCCCTTCAGGGAGTTTACCGGTACATGTATATTGATGCTACCTCTCCCTCGTTCTCCATCGCCTCCTTTATGACTCCTACAATGCCTCTACGCTACTTCTCTAATTTCCAATTTTGGAATCATCATTTCCTCCAACTAAATGCTGGGGGTAAAAAACACATTATCTTTTGGTTTTTGGTACAATTCCACATTCCAGCTCACTTCCTTGCTGCCATTATATTGAACAAAATTGTTCACAAAATTGATTTCATTGTTTGAATCTAAAATGAATTTCTGGCTCCATATCTTTCCCATTACACAAGCTGCCTACTTCCGCCGCTGGAACATCACATCATCTAACATGTAAGCATTTGCTGCCGAAACCTTCATTCATTTATCACATCTACACTCAGTTATTTTGATCTTACACACCCCGTAATTTCAGTTCCCTCTTTATACCTAAAAGCTTAAATTTTGTAGCTTTTAATGGAGTCTACCAAAAATATAAATATGCAGATTTTAAGTACTCGTGAAAATTCTGTATTTGTATATTTCCAATGCTGTTTATGTTTAATGTTTAATTCTGTCTATTTAATTCTTGTTTCATCATTGTTCTCCTTAGTAAGTAATAAAATGGTAGGGATGTATACCACTGCTTATTATGATCCTGCCAGGGAAGCGGGAATGTTTTTATTTCCTCGAACGTTACATCAACAGGACAGTAAATTTACTTTGTCTTTGGTGAAACTGGAAACTAAGGAACTTTTATTTTGCTCGCAGATATGAGGAAGAGACAAGGGATATGTTTTCCCAGAATTCACTGTTTCTTCAGGAATACCAGAAGGCGTATAGAGGACAGACAAGTTAATAACATTCGGAGTTGTATAGAACAAGAAGGTACGTGGAAAATGACACTGCCTCTTTTTTTTAAAAATGTGTACAAAATTTTAAACATACTCATTTGCCTGTGTCTGGTAGTCTGGTACTTCTAAACCAAATGGAATATTCAAACATCCTTTATAGAATTGTACAGTATGAAAGGAAAGCATTTAACCCATTTCAGTTTGTAAATCTTTCAAAGAATAATCCAATTCGTGTTCAATTCTCCCACCTTTCTCCATGTTCCTGAAATTACTTTTCTCCTTCAAAGTATTTGTCCAATTCATTTAAGACTACTACTGAATCTGTATACAGGAAGAACAACGTTTGTATAATACTTAACGTAGTAAAAGTTTCAAGCTGCTTCACCTTAACATCAAGTCACCTAAAGAGATATTCAGGCAGATGATCAAAAGCTTGTCAAAGCAATGGGCTTTGAGGATCAGATTAAATGAGGAAACTGTGGTTGAGATTTTTAGGAAGGAATTCCAGAACTTAGGGCCTTGGAAGCTAAAGGTATGTCCAAATTCTTTTAAGTTCAACTCCCATCATGGTATCTGTGTCCTTAGACCATAAATGTCTGTCTCAGGATTACTACTCAAGTGACATTACCACTACACTAACGCCCCCTAAAGGCTTGTCTACCAATGGTGATTAAAGTCAGAATAGATCAATTAAAATGAGTATGCTTAAGAGGCGAGAATTAGATGAGCATGAGCATGTAGGTGGGTTGTGGACTTGCAGCAAATTGCCCACCCTTATTTGGCAAAGCCATGGAGGGATTTGAAAATGAGGTTGAGAATCTCAAAATTGAGGTGGTGCATTACCAGAAGTCAGTATAGATCAATAAGCACAGGGCAATGGTTGAACAGGACATTGCTGCAAGTGGAGATGAAGTTAGAGTTTTGGATGACCTTAAATTTATGAAGGGGAGAATTAGAGAAGTTAGCCATGAGTACGTTGGAATAAGTAATTCTAAACTTGAGGGTGGTACAAATGATGGTTTTACTAACAGGTTGATGTAGGTAAAGAGTTAGGCAATGTTAGAGAGGTGGGAATAAAATTCTTGATGGGCTTGTGTCCGCATCTGCATGCCATCTTAGGGTCAAATATTACACCAAGGTTGCGAACTGTCAGCTTCAGTGTCAGACAGTTGTCAGGAAGAGGAATGGATTTTGCAGACGATGGAAAGATATTGTTGGAATTGATGAAATTTCTTTTCATCCAGTAATGGGTGTCTGAAGAGTACTCTTATCCTTCACTGACAGTGGAGAAACTGGAAGAGGAAGTGGTGATGTAAAAGCTGGATATTGTCAGCCTGCATGTGAAAACTGATCTAATTGCAGTGAGACGCTGTATGAAAATAAGAAAAATAGAAGGGGGTGAAGGATGGATCCTCAGGGAGCATCAGGGACGATGTTGTGGAAGTGGGAACAGAAGACTGACAGACTATGACTTCATCTGGATTGATAAAAACAGAACCAGATGAATACAATCACAGTGTTTGAGAATAATGATGTGCTGAACTGTATGAAAAGCTGAAGAGAAGTCAGGAAAGTTGAGGAGACATAGGTTATCTTTGTCACAGTCACACAGCATGTCATTCGTGACTTTGCTGAAAGCTGTTTTGATACTGTAACTGGGTCAGAAATCTGTTTGAAGGGATTAAAAACCTGGAATTCTGGGAAAGATAGACATCAGGTGGAATTTGAATTCCATAAATATCTGGAATTAAGAATCTAATGATGACCATAACTCCATTGCCAATTGTCAGGAAAAACCCATCTGGTTCACTAATGTCCTTTAGAGAAGGAAACTGCCATCCTTACCAAGTCTGGCCTACATGTGACTCCAGGCTCACTGCATTGTGGTTGACACTTAACTGCCCTCTGGGCAATTAGGGATGGGGAGTTGCCTGGCCAGCAACGCTGTCATCCCCTGAATGAATAAAGAAATCTATCCAGCCCTGGCAACTTGTCCACTTTCAAGGATTCCAACTCCTCTAAACTCCTTACTCTTTCATGATGATTATTTTGCCCAATTATTTTGATGGGTTGCTTTGGAATCGGGTGAAAACAGTTTCAACGGGTAAAGTTGCAAGGAGTAAGTGGTAATTTAAATTCAATTTTAGGGCTAATCTCCAAGCTACATTAATAATTTAATCTAGTAACTAAAACCTGCTCTGTTTGATTGGGTATAGTTTTTTGTTTTAATTTAACCTACTTTTCTGATAAACCTGTTCAGAGATGTTATTGTAGACCTCAGGAGCAGGTGGAACTTGAACGTGGGCCTCTTGGTCCAGGGGTAGAGACTCTACCACCACACCAGAGACCCCTGGGTGTAGTTTTAGTCACAGGAGCTGAAACAGAAGTCAGCTGAATCACTCTCAGGTGAAGCTGGTTAACTGAACAACTGGTTTGATCAATTTCAGAAGCATTGTTTTTGGGGGGCCTAAAAAAGGAGGGAACCTCAGTGCTGCTTGACTAAACAAGTGCTTTGGAGTTGGGTGAAAATGGACTTAGGTGAGACAGAGAGGTTGGAAGACTGAGTGTGCTTCTCAGTCTTAGTCTGAGCAGTTCAGAAAGTGACACAGTCCCAACAGTAACAGCCAATTGGTAAGTGATACCTGCAATATTTTCTTGCAGTCTTTAAAGCATATTATATTAGTTTAAATAAAGGTAGGGACTTTTGATTATAGTAGTGTTTGAAATGAAGGAAGGTCCCTAGCTTAATTAAATTCTCTTAAAGGAAGTAACTAACTTAATCTAGAGAGATCATGATAGGAGACCTCCGTCTCGTGGTGTGCTTCTCTTTCTCAGTGTGGGAAATAAGGGGCGCTCTGGTGTCACTGACAACTACATCTGCAAGAAACGTGTCCAGCTGCAGTTACTAGCTGATCACTTCAGAGCTGCAGCTGCAAATGAACTCATTGTGGAGCATCTACAATGTTGAGGATGTTGTGTACAGCATATTTAGCAAGGTAGTCACACCATAGGTGGGGATTACACAAGTAGAAAGGACATGGATGATGATCAAAGTAAAAGGCTCGAAGGAAGTGCAAGAGTTCCCTGTGGTCATCTCCTCTCAAACAGAGAGGAGATGCTATCCACTAATGGATATTGCTTTGGATAGTGTTGAGGGGTGGGATGATCTCACGGGGGAAAAACAGCATCAGTCAAGTTAATGACACCACGAGTGGCTCTGCTGCACAGAAAGGGAGGAAAATGAGCAGCAGGGCTATAGTGATAGGGGATCATCAGTAAGGGGTACAGACAGATGCTTCAATGGCCACAGGTGTGAATCCAGGAGGGTATGTTGCCTCCCTGGTGCTAGGGTCAAGAATGTTACGGAGCAGCTCCAAGACATTCTGGTGTGGGAGGGTAAACAGTCAGTGGTATACATAGGTACCAATAACGTAGGTAAACAAAGGGATGAGGACCTGAAAATTGAATTTAGGAAGTTAGGAGATAAATTAAAATGCAGGATTTCACATGTTCTAATTCAGGATTACTCCCAGTACCACGTGCTAGCAAAAGCAGGAATAAGACAATAGATCAAATGAATGCATAGCTGGAGAAGTGGTGTACCAGGGAGGGGTTTAGATTCTTGAGGCATTGGGACTGTTTCTGGGGCGCGTGGGACCTGTTCAAGCCTGATAGTTGCACCTGGGCAGAAATGGGATAAGTATCCTCACTGGCTTTTGCTAGTTATGTTGGTGAAGTTTTAAACTAGTATGGCAGGGGGTTGAGAACCAAAGTGTAGACTTAGATGGGTCGGATTCAGATCAGGAAATGGGAGGTAAAACATTAGTTAGTGATATATTCAACAAGTCCGAAAGAAATAAGGATTAAAAAGCATGCAGCAAAGAAAATTGACAGTTTGAGCAGTTAATACTTCTTGCATTAAAGTGTGACAAACAAGACATGAACGAAGGGCACAGATAGACACATGGCAGCATGATATTGTTGCTATAACAGAAATCTGGCTAAAGGAGGGGCAGAATTGGCAGCTCAATATACCTGGATTTAAAATTTTCAGGCAGAAAAGAGTGGGTGACAAAGGAAGGGGGTTAGCAGTATTGGTTAAAAATCAATTACAGTTGTGAGAAGTGATGATATACTAAACGGGGTAACAAATGAGGCTTTTTGGATTGAATTTAGGAATTTAAAAAATAGGCAGTCACATTACTAGGAGTATACTACAGACTGCCAAATAGTGGGAGGCAGATAGGACATGTACGTAGACAAATTTCTACCTGTAAGAATAAGAGGGCAATATTAGTAGGAGATTTTAACTATCCCAATATCAACTGGGTTTGAAACTATATAAGCAGCATTGAGGGTGAAAAATTCATGTACTGGATCCAGGAAAACAAATTAAAACAATATCTTACAAGGTAAATGACAGGAGATGCAATTCTAGATTTAGTTTTGGGAAAAGAAGGTGGGCAAGTGGGTAAATTGACAGTGGATGACCATATCAGGGATGTAGTGATGACAATTTGGTTAAATTTAATATCAGTATGGAAAAGGACAGGGAGAAATCAGAAGTAAAAGCATTTAGTGGGAGAGGGCAAATTTTATAAAAAACTGAGAAGTGATTTGGCTGAGTTGGACTCGGCAGGACTGCTAAAAGACAATCCACTGGTAAACCAGAGGGAGGCACTAAAAAGCGAGATCCTTGGGGCACAAAGCAAACATGTCCCCTCCAAAAATAAGAACGTTACTGCCAAATCTAGACCCCAGGGTTGTCTAGAAAAATATTGGAGAAGCTTAAACAGAAAAAGAAAGTTTATGATAATCACGAAAAATTCAACTCTGTAGATGGCCTACAGAAGTATGGAAAGTACAGGAATCAAGTTTAAAAGTAGACATAAGGAAATCAAAGAGGACACAAAAAAAAATTAGCAAGCAAGATAAAGGAAAATGCAAAGGTCTTTTACGAGTTTATAAAGAGCAAAAGGATAGTTAAGGAAAAAAAGACGAAGAAGGGAACTTGTGTGAAGATGCAGAGGACATGAGAAGAATATTAAATGCACTTTTTTTTGTCTCTGTATTCATGAAGGAAAGGGATTATATAGATGTAGTAATCCAAAAAGAGCAGTGTGAACTTTTGTCCAAAAGTCTGGCAAAATTTCATGTATAATGCATCATGTGTTTTGTTCAGAATAACTTTGGAATTTGAGGAAGACTGCATTCAAATCAAATCCAGAATGATGGGTTAAATGTTCTGATTTTCTGATTGCTGTAAACGCCTCTGTAGAGAGAGCTGGGTTATTTTCATCCAATTTCTGATGAGTATGTGCTCCTAGCGTAGAAGTTATTATCTGACAGAGTGCCAACAGAATGACTGGTATGGGGATTTGAAAATTTACTAATCCAGCTGGTCCTCTGTGTCTTGACTGAAGCAAACTAAGGTAGAATAGAAAGAGTTTTACTTTTCTGCATCATTTTGTACTGTAACTAAAGTATTTGTTTGCTGCCAAACTAAGTGAAACTATTTCATTCTGAGCTCTACCGTCCTTCATATTGACAAATTCAACTCTTTGAAAATATAACTTTTGTTTCTGGCTTTAAAACAAATAATAATTGTGGGTTTATGCTTTTGATGTTTGTGTTGTACTTTTTAGGAACATCGAAGAAGTCTGCTTCACAACAGTTGACAGTGGGTCCATCCACCGTTAGTGGCAGTAAAAAAGACCTGCAGATTGACTCTAGCAGAAATAATGGACTGAATATAGAAACAGAAGTTTAAATGATTTTTATAAACTGTGATTTTCTATGTTAACACATTTATTAAGGAGAACCATGACCTGCTGAGAAAAACAAATTAAATGATTTTCCAGATATGACATTTTCTGATTGTTTTTTCAGCACATTGATCGTGGAGAATTGTTAGTCTAGTTTATCCAAACAAATACTTAATTCAGACAAATCTAAAGTATTGTTTAGTAGCTCTCACAGTTGATTTAATCTATGATCAAAAGGTGCGTGCTTTTTGGTTTTAGGTTTGTCTTTCACTTAAATGAATTTACCAGCTGTAAATATTGGAAGAAATGCTGGTTATGATGAGGAGAGAAATCTTCATGGAAGACCTCTGCCAGAAGAAGAGAAATATGTGAAATCGATGAGGCTTGTCTGAAAATATTTAAAATTTTTTTTTAACTGTGCTTTTTTTAAAAAACCTAATATACCTGAATATCTATCTAGTAAGCTGGTAGTTTCATTATCAATGAAACTCATAATTGTAACATTTTAAATATTTTAAGAGACTTTACCGATTTAATGCCTATCAGCAGGCTTTTCCTACAATCTGCCACTGAAGTTTTTGAGTTTATTCCATATGTTCTGATTTGTTTGCTCATCAAAGAAATGGAACATTGTCTCATATAACTTCAGAGGATTTTTTTTTAGGAGCACATGATTGCTTATTTTCAAGATGACAAATGTGACCAAACTTGTAATTTCAGAGGAAACACTGCTCAGAACCCCCACAGCATTAGCCTAAATCTCTAGATTTCTAGTCCAGTGACATTACAACTACACCACTGTTTCCCCAAAAGTCATATTCATGGATTTGTAGCTAAGACTTCCATGTCTTCCTCTGACTCTTTTCTATGGCAAAGTGAAACATAGCAGCTTTGTATCTAGGTAGGCCAATTAGAAAGGTCAACTTAGAATTGATTTTTTTTTATACAACTGTGTATCACAACACTTTTCTAGGATTTCAGGAGTTTCACGGTCTATTCGTGGTTTAGTCAGAGGCTGTTGCCATTGGCTTTATGTATGAATATCTTGCACATCCGTTTCAAGCTTTCCTTTAATCCACCAATCAAACCATTGAGCCTTACTATAAGACAGACTACAGAACTGATCACATTGAACCTAAACTTAGTTGTAAAACAGTTTATGAACGTAATTTTATAAACTAATTGATCGGAAATTATTAATTGAAAGAATCCACCTACAAATAAACTTGCTGCTTTCAATCCATCTATATTCCATTGACAGTATTCATGTTTTATATTGAATTTCTAGATAGCATGGTGCCATCATTTGCTTAACCTACAGACACCATAAAAGTATTAATGTTTTTGTATTGTTTATATATGGAATGAAAGACCAGTGATTTAGATATGATTGTTATAAACTGTGTTCTTGAAAATCATATCTTTATTTTCTCGATGGTGCTGAAGAAATTTAAGAAGGAAGAGCCTCAGGACTGAAGACATTGTATTGTGAAGATACATACATGGATTATTAAATAAGATGGATGGAATGCGAGTGTAAAGTTGTTAGGGTTGAAACACAGACTTTTCATCATAACAGTGGATAATATAAAACAAGACTATTGCACTATGAGATGTGCTATATTGCTAAATAGCACACAGCAAAGGATTTTGCACAACAAAGCAATGGTGCTGGGAAAGCAGTGATGATGTCAAAGTCATGAAATCCTCAGCTATGTTTCAACAACTGGCACGGTCGTAATACATCAATCATAGATGCAGACAATAAAAAAGGTATCAAATAGTTTACAGTATTTGACACAAGTTTCTCTTTGCTGACATAACTCGGTATGTCACTCTCAATTTCTTGCAAGGTGTTCTCTGTAAGAATTGTTTCAGACATGAGGCATGCGTTCTGTATGGAATACTAAATGTATGTTTTGAAGAATAAATGAAATTGATTCTTAAATATACTACTGTCCTAATCTTTATGAATTTGTTAAAAGAATGCAAATGAATTATCCAGCAGTTAACATCTGACCAAAGCAATGACGTTCACACAAACACAGAATGCTGGAGAAACTTGCCAACTCTGGCAGCATCTGTGGAGAGAGAAACCGATTGTTAACATTTCGCGTTCAGTATGATTGTTCATCAGAAGTTCAAAACATGATGAAGCGTCATACTGGAGCTGAGATGTTAATTCTGTTTTTCCACAGATGCTGTCAGACCTGCTGAGTTTCTCCAGCATTCTGTGTGTTTGTTTTAAGATTGCCAGTGTTTGCAGTATTTTGCTTTTATTCAAAGAAGTTGGCAGTCCTGTTGTCTTACTGTAAGTGAGGCTGGCTGAAAGGATGGGTACATACATATGAATTAGAAGCAGTAGTAGGCCATTTGTTCCCTGTAGCCTCCTATGCCATTGAATAAGATTATGGCAGCTCTGGTTGCAACTGTATTCTGGCCTATCCACAATTAAATTATGGCCCCCTTTTTAGTCAATAATGCTGAACAAGCTGTGAACAGGTAAATTTAACTTAATTCTTTAGGACTGGAAACTTTTTTCCTGAGTTTTGGTATTTGAAATTACAGCTGGATGAGAAAAAGACATTGGAGATACTAAGTTGACAGTATAGATTAACTTGGCTACCTAATAGGCCCTATGGCTTTAGCTTGTGTATTTTTGTGCTCTGAAAGGCAAGTTTGACTAGAGAGTAGCTGAACTGTGTGCAAACCTGAAATGTTGTATGTTCAGTTGCCAATCTCTGGATGCTGCGATCTACTGCAGTGCATCTGGAGATAAGAATGGAAAAAAATCGGAGTTTTCACCATTGGTTGATCTCCTTGATTTGTGCTGCAAGTATGTGTGCAATAGAACAACAGGTGAGATTCACTTAAAATGCTGTTATCCTGTGGTCTGTCAATGTTTATCTTCGAAGCACTTGTGAATGAATGATGGTTTTTCAGCGAGTTATCACATACCTGCACTGAGAATCACACAAATTTACAACATGGAAGAAAGTCATTCAGTTTATCATTTCCATGCCAGTGAATAATGAACCATTCAGTCTAAACCAGTTTTCCAGCTCTTGGTCAATAGTCAATCGATTATGGCACTGCAAGTGCGTACTCAAGTACTTTTTAAATGTTTGTTCTGATTTCTGGCTGTCCTACCCTTTGAGGCAATGGGACACAAATCCCTACCACTTTGAGAGAAAGGTTACTCCTTAGATTTGCATCCTGATTATAGACCTCTCAACCAAAGGAATAGGGCCGCCTTATCCATTCTATCTAAATGACTTATTCACTTAAGTACTATCCACTTAATTTAGGTCTCTCAGTTCTAAATAAAACAAATATGAGGAATAATCAATAGACCAATTAGCTACAATTTTCAAGTCTAGCAACATTCTCATTAATTTCATCACAGCTCTCTAATACTATCATGTGGTGACCAAAACTAGAGTTGGGACCTAATGAGATTTTATAAGCTCCCAGCTCTTACTATATGCCTTAGTTTACAACAGAGGAGTAATAAATAGAATCTGGGAGCTCTAAGCTGCATGTGCATGCACAGCCAGTCCTACGTTCTGTGATCAGCGCTTAGCATACCAATCCAGATTGGAGCACTAACTTCTGGTACTAGAATTTGCTGTAGTGCGTGGACTGCTGAGGTCTGCATGGAACAGACACTGAATTTTAAACATGATAATTTTTCAAAAAAAATAAACATTTTTAAATGAGAAAATTATCTGTATCATTGGTACTACAACACTAAATTGTAAATAACATCACCACAAAGATTATTGATCTTGGCCTCCTCCTGAGTTTTCCAGCATTACAGTTGCCAGTCTTCAGGACAATTCATTCACTCTACATGCCCTGATAATATTCTAGCAATATTACTGAAGACTTGTGCACCAGAATTAGCTGCACCCTAGCTAAGCTGGTCGACTAAATCTACACAATAATGTTGGAAATTGTACAAGTATGTCCTGCCCACAAAACGCAGCCCAAATCCAACCTGTCCAATTACTGCTCTATCTATCGATTCTCAATCAGCAAAGTTATGGAAGGGGTCGTCGACAGTGTTGTCAAGCAGAACCTAATTGACAATAACCTCTGTACTGATATTTAGTTCGGATTCCATCAAGACCACTCCATTCCTGATCTCATTAGAGCCTTGGGCCGATAAAACAGCAGAATTCCAGAGATGATGTGAGAGTAACTGTCCTTATTACAAGGCAGCATTTGACTGAGATTGCCATTGAGTGCTAGCCAACTTGAATCAATGGATGTGCTAGCAAGACTCCAGTCAATGGAAATCAGGAGAAAACTCTCCATTGATTACAGTAATATGTATCACAAAGGAAGACGTTTGTGATTGTTGAAGATCAATTAGCTCAGCACTAGGAAATCAATGTTGGAACCCCTCAGGGTGGTGTCCTAAACCCAATCATGTTCAGCAGCTTCATTACCAAGGCAGTACTGTTGCCTGCGCCAATATTAATATACTTCCATTTGAGGAGTTTGCGTTAGCAGTGTCTGTACGTGCATTTTCATTTAAGTGATTTTAGATCCGGACTTCTTGCAGCCATCTGATAGCTTTCACATTCATAGGATGTCCCAAAACGCTTTATATGGGCTATCGTTTGAAGCCTAGCCACTTCTGCAATGCAGGAAACACAGCAGCCAATTCATACATAGCAAGCTTCCCCAAACAATAATATGTTAAGCAATCGGATAAATGTTTCAGTAATGTAACCTTTAGCAAATCAATGTTTAACTATGCCAGAATTATTTTACCATGATATTTCCCACTGTCGACCTGAATTTCATGCCCTCAATCAGTGAATCAGCATCTCCTGGGCAACCGGTGCCTCAACTACCGAGCTGGCTAAACTACTGCCTGTCATTTAGTCGGGGGATGATTTTAAAAGGTACTAGGGAAACAGTTATTTTTCAATTTAAAACAAATCCATAACCGTTTTTTGTTTTAAATAATTCGCACCTCTTTTTGAAGCTACTGGTTATTGTTCGAGAAGCAGGCGCACGTTGGAGACGAAGTGGAGGGGCGGGTGGTACGAGGCCCTCTCCAGCCCCAGCTGCGCGGAGGGATTCTGTGAACATCACTGAGTCAGTGCGGTAGCACTGAGACCGAGACCGAGACCAGGAGCGGGAAGCAGCGAGTGATTTCCCCCTTTTCACCAACACCATGATTACCTCGGCCGGTGAGTCCCGCAGGCCTCCTTCCCCGTCACCACCAGAACCGAATGAAACTAACTGCTCTCCGGCTGGGCCTCTGCCTGTCGGTTCCCACCATCCATTGAACCCCTCCGACGTGTGGTTTCTGGGCCTTGTGCTAGTCCTTTCCTGAAACCGAGCAGCTGAGTCACTGAGGCCTGCGAGTAGCCGCTAAGGGCCCCTGTCGCTCCCCAGCGATCATCAGCAGGCTTCACTGATCATCCGCTGTTGAGCTGTCACGTCGAAAGTGTCTGTGCGTAGGAAAGCCTGACTTTCTCCAGGAAATCGAGCCTGAGTTTGCGAGTAATAGAAGCACCTTGATTGCTCCGTGTCCCTAAAGCTACACCTGTATCATTGAGATACGTGTGTTGTTGATACTGGGTCGAGAAGCACCAGATTCTTTTGAGTTTATGTTGCGCGGCCAATAAATCCAGGACAGTGACACCTTATGTACAGGGAGACATGTAATGGTGTGAAGATAGACGTGCACTGTCATTACACTCTTAAATCGACAGCAATATCATTAACGGATGATTATTCCTAAATTAAAGTCAACAGGAGAGTGCTGTAACAAGGGTGGACTAATAGTGCAGTGTTGATGGAGTGATTGGGGGTGAGTGCAAGCACTTGCATTTATTTAGTTTATTTAACAAAACAATTGTTCAGAGAAAGAACTTAGGAGGGGAAATGGCAGTCTTATAAAGCAAGAGGGCATAGCAGTATTACAGGGCATCTAATTGTGTAATCATTCATAGTGGGGCAGGAAGGAGCAAACTGTTCAAACATAGAAAAACAGTAAATAGGGTCAAAGAAAGAAAATGATAAAAAGGCAAAATTGATGCTCTTTACTTGAATGTATGTTTGGAACAAAATGAATAAAAGGCATAATTACAGGTTAATGGTCAAATTCTTATAGTCGTTATGGAGGTGTGGTTCCAAAGACGGAGAACCTGGTAACTGAATATTGAAGAGTATGTGGCTTTTCAAAAGGATAAGCAGGAAGGAAAGGGTGAATGGATAGGATTGTTCATACAGGATGGAATAAGTACAAAACCAAGAAATGATCTTGATTTGGAAGAGATAGAATCCAAATGCGTGGAGGTGAAAAGTAGAAAGGTGAAACAGACACTACTAAGAGTAGTCTCATGGGGTCCCTAACAGTAACTATATGTTAGGATAGATAATAAATCAGGAGATAATGAGGGATTGTTTAAAAAAAAAGCAGTAAATTAACTGTGACTAACTTTAATTTTCTTGTCGATTGTGATAGTCAGATTAGTCAGAAATAACCGTAAGGAAGAATTCATAGCATTTATTTGGGACAATTTTCCTAGAGTATATTGTGGATCTAAACAGGGATCAGGCTATTTTGAATCTGGTGATGTGAATGAGAAAGGTTTAATAAATGTCAATATAAAGGATCCCTTAGAAAGCAGCAACTGTAACATGGTAGAATTTAGCATTTAGTTTGGGAGAAGCTTATTACAAAACCAATTGTGCTAAGTTTTAATAAGGGTAGTTATAAAGCAATGAAGGCAGAGTTAGATGGAGTGGGCTGGGAAAGCAGTTTACTGGCAAAGACAGTTGAACAATGGCAGACTTTTAAGAAAATGGTTCATCGCTGACAACAAAGATATATCCCAATGAAAAAGAAGGATTCTATGAAGGTAATGAGCTGGCAATGGTTAAACAGGGAACTTAAATATAGCATCAACGTGAAAGAAAAAACCTAGTGGCAAGGAGTAGTGGTAAATAGAGTCAGAGCCATAGCCACCTGCTTGGGCTTGGCCCATATCCCTTTCTATTCATGAACTTATGCAAATGTATTTTAAATGTTGTAACTGTTCCTGCATCCACCACGTTCTCTGATAGTTGATTCCATACACAAATCACTCCGTGCAAAAAAAGAAGTTGGCCCTCGTCCTTTTTAAACCTTTCTCCTCTAAGATTTTTAAAACCAGCAAAAGAAACACAAAAAAGTGAGAAAATTAACTTTGAGGGTAAAATTGTAAATAATATCAAGATGGACAGCAAGAGTTTCTTTAAGTATATGAAAAGGAAGAGAGGGGCCGAAGTGAACATAGGCCCTTTTAGAGAATGAGCCCTTAGGTTCTGGAAAAGACAATAAATTTATTAGGATCCTCTGAAATGATAACAAGCAGGACAATTAAATGGGAAACAGTGGATTTAATATGTTTGAATTTTTAGAGGGTGTTTGATAAGGTTCCACACATTTGGTGCGAGTCCATGGAGGTGGTGTATTAGCATGGATGAAGAGTTTTCTGACTAATAAAAGACAAGGGGGCACTTTTAATGGCAATGTTTAACTAATGGAGTGTCATGGATCAATGCTGGATCAACAATTTTTTACAATGTGTATTAGTGACTTGGATGAGGAAAGTGAATTTGTAATAGCCGAGTCTATGTATAACACAAATAGGTGGGAATGCAAGTGGTGAGGATTTCACAGCCTGCAGAGGCATGTAGATAGGTTAAGCTTGTGGGCACAAGGAATGTAGTGTGGGAAAACGTGAGGTTGTGCACTTTGGCAGCAAGAATAGAGGGGCTGAGTATGTTTTAAATGGAGAAAGACTGCAAAAAACTACTACAGCACAGGGATTTGGTAACCCTCATGCATAAATCGCAAGAAGCTGGCATCCAAGTTCAGGTAGTAGGGAAGGCAAATGGAGTCTTGGCCTTTATTTTAAGAGGAATGGAGTATAAAAATAGGAAGGCCTTGTTAATTTACAAGACATAGTCAGACCACAGCTGGAATACTGTAAATAGTTTTGATCCCCTTATCTAAAGAAAGATATACTAGCATTGAAAGCAATCAAGAGAGGTTTACAAGGTTGATCCTAGCTGGGGAGAAACTGTCTGATGAGAAGAGGTTGAGTACTTCAGCTCTGTCCTCATTGGATTTCAGAAGATTAAGAGGTGATCTTGTTGAGGCATACATGATTCTGAGAGAACTTGACAAGGTAGATATGGAAAAGTTGTTTCCCCTTACCAAAGAGTCTAACACCACAGGGCGTAATCTCAGTATGCAAGTTGCCCGTCAGGACAGAAATAAGGAGGAAATTCTTCTTGGAGGGTAATGAATCTGTGGAATTCTTCACAGCCAGAACGCTTCCAAGGCCGAGTCGTTAAGTGTATTCGCAGCTGAGACAGATTTTTTAATGTACGAGGGAGTCCAGGGTTATGGTGAAAAGGCAGGAAAGTGGTGTTCAGGACTATCAACCATGATCTCTTTGCGTTGTAGAGCAGACTCAATGGGCTGAATGGCTTACTTCTCCCTCAGTGTCTTATGGCTTTCTATTTTTATGAGCAGTGGGCCACAGATGAGCATTGACTGAGAGAGAATTTTAGGCGAGAACCATAAGTTGACAATAGGAAAGACTAAGGGCTTTAGAGAAAGTTGCGCAGAACTAAGGCTCAGTGTCAAGAATGTCTCGGTAATGGTTAAAAGAATACTGGCAAAAGCATAAATGAGGGGAGACAAAATGCTGGAAATCATAGCTGATCAAGCAGCATCCATGGAGAGAGAGCAAACTAATGTTTCGAGTCTAAATGACACTTCATCAGAGCTGGTGAAGAGTCATCTAGACTCGATGTTAGTTTGGTGTCTCGCTCTCGCTCTCTCTCTCTCCACTGTGATTTCCAGCATTTTGTGTTTTCAGTACAGATTCCAGCATCTGCAGTAATTTGCTCCTACATAAGTGGGGAGAGTTGAGGAACTGAAGAGTATGGAAGTCTGTTGGGATTTGAAAGCTGGGACAAGATTTAGAGGTGAATGCAGTGATGGGTTAAGAACCTATGTTGGACAGTAAAGACTAACATAATGGATGAATGAAACTTAATAGCTTTTTGAAAAGATTTGCTGTTCTGGTTTTGGAACATTTCAAGTTTTTGAAGAGACTAGCAATCAGAAAGTTGGTAAAATTGTTTTGTTGGTAATGGTAATGAAAAGTATTGAATTAGATTTCGGCTACAAAGGAGCTGATCTCAGAGGAAGGGAATTTTGCAGGAAAGCAGTGGATAGTCATAATGTCAACAGAATAGTAATCCAGAGTTTGAGGTTAATGTCCTGGGGACAAGGTTTTGAATCTCTGTGGCAGATTTGGATTCAATTAATAAAAATCTGGAATTTAAAAACTCGTCTTTTGGTGACCATTGTCGCTTCTGAAACTCCCGTTGTGCTCATTGAGGGAAGGAAACTTTCCAATCTCTCGGATGAAGGAAATCTACTATCTTTACCTGATCTGACCTACTTGTGACTCCACACCCACATCAATGTGGATGACTCTTAACTGCCTGATGTTGTCGATGGGGAAGAGGTTCAGTATTTTGACCGAGTTACAGTGAAGGAACAGTGATATAATTCCATGTATCCAAGAAGATTGCAACAAAGGATTTTGGAAATGAATGATTGTACATTGTTCGTAATAAATCAGTTTGGAAAGATATTCATAGGAACAAGAGTCTGCTGTTTAGATTCTTGAACCTATTCTGCAATTCCCTTGGATTGTGGCTGACTGTAGCTCAACTTCTTTGGTTTGCCATTGATCCATATCCCTTGATATCCTTATCTGTGGAAAATCTATTGAGCTTGGTTTTCAAAACACTAATGACTCAGCATTCACAACCTTTTAGTGGAAGAACTGTCAGATTTCCAGTAATGTATTATGGACTAGACCAAACTCCCAAAACATGTCAAGGAGATAGTCTAGACGCTAACTTTTTCTTATTTTGAAGGCAAGTGCCAGGCATTGCATTCCAAGTGCAATTCAATTGGTCAAGCTGTCAGGCTTGAAGCAAAACACACTTCATTCATGCGCTATAGTTAAAGTACTGACAAAATAAAAATAAAAGAATTGGCTTAATTGTAACTCTAGCGAAATGCTTAACAAAATAATAAACTATTCATTAACTGTTCCAATGTAGTAACATAAGCACACCCTTGGCAAAATCAGTAAAATAAATTCTCTCATGCAATTCTAGTGGCAGAAATAGAACGCCAGCTTTCAGCTGTAAGAGAGAGAAAAATAAGAGCTTCCACATCCAGCTTCAACACCCCAACAATGGCAGAAAGCCAAAAATAAAAATCCTGGTTCTGTGGGAGTTTGACCCCAGCTATTCAGGCTGCATCTGTTGTTCCAAGTTTTAAAAAAAAACACCCAAGGCCTCACAAGCTATTACTTTATTGGCTTCAAGTAGACCACTCATATTCTCTGCCTCAACGTTTATTCATGAAAAAAAAAGACAAAATACACCTCTTAAAGACATAGTATCATCACACGTGGAAAAAAAAACTTACTGGGAATGGCCTAGTTCAACTTATTTTACTTGTTGTTCCAAAGTGGATGAACGCTCATTTATCTCATTTAGTTTGTACATTTGTTTAATACATTCATGACCCTTTGTAACCTCCTACTCCAATATTTCTGTATATTACTTTGCCCTTACTCGTCAACTCCTATCCGTTGTGCGTAATCTAATCATATTTCTTTTGGAGGTTGATTATGGACATGTAACATTAGACTTGCTAGAGGAACTACCAACATGATCTTTCTTGCCAGCCAAATCCACAAAGTGTTGAGAACAAAATGTTTTACTCCATAAATAACAAAGCTGTTTGGGTAGTGTTTCAAAGATTTGAATGTTCAAGAAATGTCTTCACAATTTTGCAATTGCTTTATGATACGACTGCAACTGTCTTTATTGTTCAGAGTCTACCTGACAGTGGCTATTCACTTCATTAAAGATTAATTGTCCTCTTGTGTCAATAGACTTAGATTTCTTGGCAAGTGTATAAAAAATACAATGAAAGTGTTTTTTCATGTGCAAAACACAGTGTTGCCATGCTTTAGCGCAATCATGAAATGCTGAATATGATGCAAGATTTTACTGCATCTTTCCCTCCACTACTACTCGGTCTTCTGCTTGAAATTGACTGGGGTCTCTGTAATGTGCTCTGGGGTCTCAGTTATGGGCTTGCTTCCATCGTTGCTGCCACTCCTGCATTTGCCGCATCTGAGCCAGAGCCACAGACTGGTCTCAAACCTCCTGTTCCCCTTGCAGTGCTGCTCCAGATGTTGCCACCGATCGCCAAGGTCCTGGCTCGAGGCTTCTCTGCCGATGCCGAAGCCTGTGCAACTTCAGAGCTAGAGCTGGCTGTGGATCTGGGGCTGCACCGCTCCCAGCCCCAAACAACTCCTCCACAGAAAGACGGTGAAGCCGCCATGGCACCAAATGACGAAGATGTGCGAGATGGTGTGGATACAGCCAGCTCCACTGCATAGTGCCCATGACTGGCCGACCACTGGGATCAGGAGTTGAACGCTGCCAACCCCACTGCCAACATCTTGGAGGATAATATTAGTTACTGTTTAGATGGAAAATTCTCTTTAACCTCAGTCACCTCTGTTTTCTGTGCTAAAATTAAACTGACTTCCATGGAGGTCCATGATCTACAGTTTGTGGATAACTGCAGTGTTGTTCCCTAATCTGCTCAGGATTTGCAAGTCACTCTTTATTTCTTCAATTATGCAATTTTTTCCTTGAATGTTTCTAAACCTAAATTTGTGCAACAGTCCACATAAAAATATTTTACTTCCCAGATATGTTGGAGGAGAGGTTCTGAAATATTGACCACTTCACATACCTTAGGAACCACCTCTCCCAAATGATCACCGTTGATAGGGCGATGCAAGGTAGAATCACCTGCACCACTTTGGTCTTGTACAGACTAAGGCAACAAGTGTTTGAGACAGCCAAGACCTCAGCAAAGGAGCAAATGTTATAAACACGGAACAGTTACTATCATGTATAATGCAGTGACACAAGGATTTTATATTGGCAAAACAGAAAAGCATTTGTGAAATTTTTGACTTGTCCATTAAACCACATTGCACTCTGAGGCAGTACCTTAATGATGAGGCAGAGTGGCAGCAGAAAGAAAAGGAAGCAAATCCTGCTGTCTGGTACCCACTGCTTTGTGTGTTGCCTTGCCCCAAGGGCCCAAAGATCACAGATTACAAATCAGCTTGATCAGCCGTTAGCACTGGAAGTCAGTATGAATATAGACTATGCCCTATGTGTCATGTTACCAAACCAACCTCAAAATTCAAGTTGGTTCCAATATGACATCCCTTTACAAATAAATCCATGCTGTCTGGGGCTTGATCATCTGTGTAAAAGTGCTGAGTTACTCTACCTATGATAATAAATCCATTGACTTCTCCACAACTAACTAGAGGAATCATGGGAATCTCAATTGTCCTCAACAAAACTCTCCAGCTCCATAAGAACATGATACACATGCAGCTCTCCACCCTGTACCATATGATACTTTCAGGAGATCACAGGATAGTAGTGTATTGGCTAATTTGTCATTTCTTAAACTTTTTGTTCAAAGGTATCTTGATGCACCAACAACCCCATTTTTTTTCCTCTGCCCCTCCATCTTTACCCTCCCAGTCTTTCATTATGATTATGCTTTTGGTTTCCATGATAAATGTGTGTAGTTTGAGAACTCTTACGTTTGATTTTCTTTCAATTTTCCAATGGCAGTACATATTTTCTAAAATGTAATTCAGTGTGCAATTGCAGATCTTTTGTTCCCCAAACAATTTGGAATTGTTTGTTGGCAAACCTTAAAATTGAGTGGCAGCAAGCTACTTGGCCACACTGTGTCACAACTGCGCTATCTTCTCATTTCCCAACTGTTTACACATATTTAGTAGAGATTGCTATTAGGAGCAAAACCAAGGCTAATTTGTTTTTTTCATAATCAAGAAATAATATATTCAATTGTAGTCCTTCACTCTTGTGGCTGAAATTAGTTAACCTAGCAGAGACTCAAGTATTTTAGACTTCATGGTTTGTGTAGAACAGTTGTTCACTGTCTGCACCATCAGGAGATCGTGGGAATGTACTTTTACTTTTATCCTTTCACTGTAAGTCCTTTGAAAGTAATCTTTCTGCTGATGGTTTAAATTCCTCTCACTGGTAAAATTACTGTCTGAGTGCATTACATTGTGGTAAACATCAGATAATTTGTCTGTATTTCACAGCATCATATGAGTTTTGTTTCAAACATATATCCTTGAAATACAGGATAACTTTTTAAAAATCTTTTTGGTGTATCTTTGTTGGATTTTTTGCTGGATTGTGGTTCTTTTCTGAAAATGGGTGCTTCTGCTGAAGCAAGTTGAGAGTTGAAAATTCCTGTTTGGAAAATATTGGTGCCCCCCGAAATTAACAAATTAACAATGTGATAGAATCTCAGCACCTGAGTCTGTTGATAGTTAATATTTTTTAAGCAGTTTCTGCTTTGTTTTTCACGAGAAACACAATATGATGACAATATGCTGTGCTAAACTTTATCATTTTTAATTGCACTTTCATAGCTGGAATCATTTCTCTTCTGGATGAAAAAGAGCCCCAGCTCAAGGTAGGTGCTTTTTCCTCCAAGAAACAATTAAGCATGATTTAGAAATGTTGTTGTGTGGAAAACTGCTAAAGACTTTAACTGCAACACTTTATTTTAAACACATTTGCATAATATGAAATCCTACATACATTGTTTTCACTCTGATGACATTTACATATTTTGTATATTACTGTCAAACTGCTGGAATAGCTGATCAATAAGTCTGCTGAATGTTAAGTTCAGGATAGCATTGGACCATAATATAATTCACGTTGTCATTTGGTAGTACAGGCCTCGGGTGTGGCTGGGAAAAAAAACACTTTTTTTGAAGTTTTTGTCTTACACTCATCAGGCTAGTTCACAAAATTACCAATTTAAGAGGTAAAACAACATTTTTACTGAGAGGAGAGTGCAGATTGGTTGACAGATGAACTCCTATACAGGCATTGCTATGGAGAATGGGCTGGTTAATGGTTTAAGTTAAGCTTTTCTTCTATGTTAAGCCATGCAGGTTGACTCTGGTCAAGGCATTGCCGTGGGAAATAAACAAAAGAATGGCTGTTACCTATTTTGTTGAGCTAGATCAATCATTGATTGGTGCATTCTCCATCCAATTTAGAGCCCACCTGCCATCCAATCAGCACACTCATTTCATGCAGTATTAAAATTACTTTTCTCCTTAAATTGGTATCTTTGCAAATTGTCTTGAATGTAAGATGAAATGCTTTGACAAAGTGTATTCTTTCAGTGTTATTCACAATCATAATATTCAATACACTTAACTTACAGACATCTATTAAGGCCATGAGCTAATGCATTTAAGTCTCTTCAGTAGCGAATATTGAATTATTTGATGAGTGACCCTGAAAGTGCATTTCACTGACATTTATCATCTGAGGTGAAAGCAAAGAGCGCAGCTTGTTTTGCACTCCTAACTGAATAAAACTAATTTAATTTGGTTAGTAGCTATCAAAATTATGATATGCACCCCTGAATTAATGTTTTTTTTCTCTCTTCCAGGAGTTTGCTCTGCATAAGTTGAACTCAGTAGTCAATGACTTCTGGGCTGAAATTTCAGAATCAGTAGTTAAAATGTAAGGCATTTATGATGTCTTCTACAAAGTGATGTGTACTGTAAAATGATCAATTCAAAATTCATTGATTAATTTGTTTATTAAATCAACAGCTGGTATTCCAGTGTTCCATGAAACTTTGTTTGTACTTCATCTTTGCATTTTGAAAATCACTAGTCTTAGAATGGTGTGGTGTATTAATGCTTAAATTGGGGGATGGAAGGGTGCAGGGTTTGGTGGGTGTTTACATCCTGGGTGGTGGGTGGGGCAAGGGAGAACTTCACTGTGGTGGGAATTGATGAAACTGCAGTGCTTTAAGTACAAGAAAAATCTATCTTACCTTTGTTGCAAAACAACACTGAGCCCTTAGATATCTGTTCATTTGCCTATGCCAACAAGGATTTAAAGGGGCCTTGTAGCTGTTAGCACTCAGTCTCATCTCCACAGCAGCCATTACTGATTCAGATTTTGAGACCCCAAAATCTTGTGACTCTGCTGGGAGTTGTTACCCATTGTTTCGGGAAGCCCTAGTATACAAGTTCTAATATTGATGTTGTTTCTTTTTAAGTGAGGAACTGTATGAGGATGAGACTTTCCGAAGTCGGGAGTTTGCTGCATTGGTGGCATCTAAGGTTTTCTATCATTTGGGAGCTTTTGAGGAATCGTTGAATTATGCGCTTGGTGCTGGGGACCTCTTCAATGTTAATGATGAATCAGAATATGTGGAGACCATTATAGGTTGGTGTTATTAATTTTCCATCTAAAACCTCCTGTGAATTCTTTCATAAGATTTATTTAAAAAGAAGTTTGGTGATTGAAGCTGCATAATTGAAATGTGGATCTTTGCAAGATAAAGGGTGATATGTTTATGCCTACAATTACTGAGCTTTCATCTTTTCTTCCTTTCTGTTGTACCTTGCTCTGTGAGATCCCCAGATACCTAAGCCTCAGCATTTAGATGTTGGAAAATGATAGTTGCTGAGTTGGATAGACACTGTGGCATTTCATTTTAACTGTCAGAAAGAATTGCCAAATTCAGTTGTTTAAGGTATGGCAGTTGGCTTTCTTGGCTTGGTTTATGACCACTGTTTAATGTGATTATCATTTCTTCTTTGTAGCAAAATGCATTGATCATTATACAAAGCTACGAGTTGAAAATAGAGAATTACCTGATGGTGAGGAGAAATGTATTGACCCTCGATTAGAAGGCATTGTGAATAAGATGTTCCAGCGCTGTTTTGATGACCACAAATACAAACAAGCAATTGGCATTGCTCTAGAGACCAGGAGGCTTGATGTCTTTGAAAAAGTGATTCTTGAATCTGTGAGTATATTTTGTTGTAATAATGATATATTACAGCCTTGTTTCTCTTCCAGCCCAAAAAGGAAAATGTGAATGTTCATTTGACTTTGTTGTCATTGAATTAACCCTGTCCCTTCAGTGTAGTAAAATCCACATTGTGAACATTTTAAAATAGTGGGACTGGAGGGATGATCTGTTGTTGACATGGCCTTGCAATTTAACAAATTTTGTCTTTTTCAGATGTCAGGGCACCATTTACATGCAAGCGAACTACTTTGGTCATTTGTTGAGACTCTACCATATTTAACCCTGTTATGTATCTTCACAGAATGATATTTCTGGGATGCTTGCATACAGTGTGAAGGTGTGCATGTCACTCATGCAGAATAAGCAATTCAGAAATGAAGTACTGCGTGTTCTGGTCAAACTATATATGAATCTGGAAAAGCCAGACTTCATTAATGTGTGTCAGGTAATGTTAATTATAATATATATAACAAATCTAGTGTATAGCACGCCCCTTCTTGTCCACAAAACTTAGCATTGTTAAGTAATTAAGTTAAGTTAAGTATTGCTTTTACAGCAATATTAACGTTACAACTAGCTTTTCATGTTATTGTGTATCTCTCACCATTGGTAGAACTTCGGCATCTCCCTTTCCTGTACACATTGTTTGTTGTCTACTCATTGTCCTGTATCAAGTTTCTGTACACCTTTACCTGTTCGCCATTATTGTAGCCCTTGCTTGGACTCCACTCAGCTGCTTGCTGACATGCCAGTTATTAAACGTAAGGATAGTCTTTTTATGCTTCTACCTGCTCTGTACTTGGCCTCAGTCATTTACTTTTGAACTAGCTTGGCCTGTGCAAGAATTAGGTGGGAAGCAGAGACAAATGAGGGTGAAGGAACATAGGTGACACATTACAAAGGGAGATGGTGTGGAGCAAAAAGTCTGCATGCAGTGGCACAGACGTGAATAAAATTTTGGTCATTAAGTAATTTCTCAGTTAATCATATCTGGAATCCATACAACTATGTAATTCCATTCTACTAGTATCGTTTCGCTAACCCAACTTTTGATTCAAATTCACCTGAACCTGATTCATACTCTCACCCTTAAAAATAGTTCTTCTAAACTTTATGGTACCATGATCGTTGATCCAGATCCAGTGTCCCCATTATCCTTTTAGAAAGTTCTCTTGAGCATCCTCATAAATGCTTCCCCGTCTCTGCTCTTTACATAATTGCTATCCCAGTCTATGCTAGGATAATTTGTCTTCTATTATAATTACTGTATAGTTCTTGGGTGTCTCAATATCCATGCACATATTCCTCTATATCTTTCCTATTAGTTGATGATCTTTATGATACACCCTGCAGAGCGATGGTACCAAGCCTGTTTCCCTAATATTATTGGTTTAAAACATTCTTCCATCTGTTCATGCTGATATGATATTTGTATCAAATATTTAGTGCAGATTTGTATTTGCAAGCTTGATGTTATTGTCAATGTAAATTTGCCCTAAAAGCATCAATCAAAACCTTTCACTTGGGAAAAACGTCACTGAAAATTTAATATTTCATGTAGTGGTGAGATTGTTGCATACCAACAGGTGGCACACTTGTGCTACTGTATATTTTCCTGAATTGCACTGGTAATCAAGATTCAGAAATGCTATTGGCCATTGAAAATGAAATTTAATCTGATTTTTTTTTTGTTTTTTTTTTTATATTTTTTTTTGCTTCGACAGTGCCTCATTTTCCTGGATGACCCCCAGGCAGTAAGTGATATCTTGGAAAAGCTTGTAAAGGAGGACAACTTACTGATGGCCTATCAGATCTGTTTTGACTTGTATGAGAGTGCCAGCCAACAGTTTCTCTCTAGTGTTATCCAAAACCTGAAGACGGTAGGCACTCCCATTGCTGTAGTACCAGGTTCTACAAACACAGGCACTGTGCCAACTGCTGAGAAAGAAAGGTAAAAATACTGCATTCAATCAAAATCATGCCCAAAATGAAGTTGTGTTTTCTGGTTATAGGCTATGTAATTGCTAAACCTGCACTGATAGTTCAGTAACAAAGTTCATACACATATAGCACGATAAACCCTTGAATATCTCTGTTGATTCCACATACATAGTAATGACTGAGAAACATAGTTTCCAGATAATTTTCTTTTTGATTTAAGTTAAAAATAGTATTGCCTGAGAAAATACTGAATCTGCCTGTTTCAGGAAACAGCTTAAAATGTAAAGTTATAGTACTTTCTGTACACACACTGCAATTCAGAAAGGTGCCTCATCACCACCACCACTGTGAAACAAATAGAGTTGAGCAATGTGATGTCTGCATCCCATGAAAGGTTTTTTAAAAATGTGTGACATGTAACATTAAGCTAACAGCTTTGAATTTGTATTAATTTACCCCTTATCAAGACAGTTATGTTATCTCGGATTCTCCAGCATCTGCAGTATCTATTATCTCTATTGTATATGTTTTGGGTTTTTTTTGCCAATAGAGACATTGTAATTTCAAATATCGTGTGAGCTATTGAAATAGCTGTTAGGTAACAAACCCATTGTAACAAGATATTTGGACAAGATTCTGAGTGATGGACTGATTAGTAAAGTTAGATCACTTGGGATCAAGGGAGAGCTTGCCAATTGAATACAAAATTGTCTTGGCAGTAGGAGATTGAGGGTGGTGGTGGAGGGTTGTTTTTCAGACTGGAGGCCTGTGACCAGCGCTTTTCTGCAAGGATTGGTGCTGAGTCCTCTGGTGTTTGTCATTTATGCAAGCAATTGAGGGCGAGAATTTAGGAGGCATGGTTAATAAAGTTTGTGGATGACACCAAAATTGGTCGTATAGTGGGCAGTGAAGAAGGTTGTCTAAGATTACAAAGAGATCTTGAACGATTGGGCCAGTGGGCTGAGTGGCAAATACAGTTTAATTTGGATGAATGCGAGGTATTGTGTTTTGGTAAAACAAACAAGGGCAGGACTTATACAGTTAATGGTAGAGCCCTGGATAGTGTTGTCAAACAGAGATCTAGGAATTCAGGTACATAGTTCTTTGAAAGTTGCATAACAGATAGACAAGGCATTTGAGAAGGCGTTTAGCACACTTGCCTTCATTGCTCAGACCATTGAGTTTTGGAGTTGGGACACCATGTTGAGGTTGTGCAGGACATTGGTGACTTTAGAGTCCTGTATGCTGTTCTGGTTACCCACCCAAAGGAAAGATATTAAATTGGACAGGATTCAGAAAAAGTTTTCCAGGATTGGAGGGTTTGAGTTATAAGGAGAGGCAGAATAGGCTGGGATTTTTTTTCACTGGAGGGTGGAAAGTTGAGGGGGGTGACCTTCGACATTTATAAAATCGTGAGGGGCATAGATAAGGAGAATAGCAGAATAGTAGAAGTCTTTTCTGTCGAGGGGACAGTTCAGTTTGGGAAGATTGGTCAGCATGGACAGGTTGGACCGAATGGTCTATTTCTGTGCTGTATGAATATATAACTTGGCTAGTGCGACATGGAAATAACAGATTAGGCTCTCCATTCAGGATTGATGGCTATTGTCTCAGCAGTGCTCTTGAGCTTTTGAAGGCTATACAATAGTCTGCATATCTGCATTGCATTTATGTAGCATAGTAATTTGTCTTCAGAAACACTGTAGTACATTTTTGGGTTGTGTCATTTATGTCATGTTGGAGTATGCAATACAGAAGTGTATTCTGATTAACTTTCTGTCTGTGTTCTTTTGAATGCAAGATAATTATATTTGGCACAATGATAATGTTCTTGCCTCATAAATACAAAAATGTGGCTTTATACCCTATTCCAAACTGAGAGACAAATTACATTTCAAAGAGATAGCAAGAGTTTCTATAGGCATCTGAAAAGGAGTAAACAAATTGAGTGTTGGTCACTTTTGAGCATGAGAATGGGGAGTTAGTAGATAATAAGGAAATGATAGATTAAATGAACAAATATTTTGCTCTGCTGCATTACGGAGGATTCAAAAAATTGCAATAATAGTTATAAATCAGGAAATGGAAAGAAGAGAGGAAATTGGTGAAATTGCAATTACCAGGAAAACAGTACTGAGTAAACTGATGGAACAGTTGCCTACCACGTCCCAGGGTTCTGATAGACTTTATCCTGGGATCTTAAAAGAGGTAGCTAATGTGGGCGTACATGCATTGGAATTAATCTTCCAAAACTCGCTTGGTTTTCAAGAAGTTTTTTGTCAGACTGGAAAAGAGAAAATAAACCCTTTGAGTCAGAAAGGGTAGGAGGCAGGACACTGTTGGCCAGTTAGATTGGTATCTGTTGTGAGGAAAGTGTTAGAATCGGGCACGAAGGAGATGATAATTGGGCACTTAAAGTTTAACGTCACTTGGAAAAGTCAGCATATTTGTTTTTTGAAAGGGAAATAATGTTGACAAATTTATTGGAATTTTGAAAAGAGTAGCGTACAGTGTGGGGAAGGGAGAGCCCATTGATTTATTGTACCTGTGTTTCCAGAATGCATTTGATAAGATTTCACATAAAAGTTCATTACACAAGAGTAAAGGCGTGACATACTAGCATGTATAGAAGATTGGTTGACTCGCTGGCTGGCTAGCTAGCATAAAACAGATGTGTCCATAAATGGATTTTTTTTGATTGGCAGGGTGTGATGCATGGGGTCCTGCAGGGGTCTGTGCTTGGACCTCAACTTTTACAAATTGTATCAACGGCTTAAATAAGGGGAGCAAAACATGGTAGCTAAATTTGACAATACACAAAGAAAAGCAGAACATGAAAATAACTCGGATAATGGTATAGAAAGTCATATATCCAAATTTGCTGATGACTCAAAGTTAGGCAGCATTGTAGACTCTGTAGATGATAGCATAAAATTACAAAGGGATATTGATAGACTAGGTGAACAGGCAAAACTGTGGCAGATGGTGTTCTGTGTAAACAAGTATCAGGTTATCCATTTTGGAGTGAGAAAGGATACATCAGAATTTTCTCTGTACCAGCATTGTGAGTCAGCCCACAGCAGGTGGGCTGCAGCAGTTCAAGAAGGCAGCTCACCATCATGACCTCAAAGGCAACTAGGGAAGGGCAATAAATGCTGGTCAGCCAGCGATGCTCACATTCCATGAAAGAATAAAAAACGTGGATCTCCAAAGAGATTTGGGGATCACGTGCATAGATCTTTTAAACTATCTCAAACAGGTACAGAAAATAATCAAGAGTGCTGATGGAATGCTTTATTTCCAGCAGACTGGAGTACAAGGATGCAGAAGTTACGCTGCTGTTATACACAATCCTGGTTAGACTCCTTTTGGACTACTAGGAGCAGATCTAGGCACATCACCTTAGGAAGGATATATTGGTCTTGGAGGGAGCACAGTGTAGTTTGTAAGAATGATACCTGGACTTTAGGGGTGAAGTTATAAGGAGAGATGAAACAAATTAGACCTGTCTTCTCTAGAATTTAGAAGGGGTGATCTGATTGAAGTATTCAGAATATTAACAGGAAAAGATAGATTAGATAAAGATAAACTTATTTCCACTGGTTGGGGATTCTAGAACTAGGGAGGATAGTTTGAGAATTGTGGCCAAATCTTTCAGGATAGATGTAAGTAAGCACTTCTACAAACAAGAAGGGTGGTGGATTTTTGGAATTCTCTTCCGCAAAAGATAGTGGATGCTGGATCAGTTGTTAATTTTAAATGCAAGATTGCTTAACAAAAAATTATGTGACGTATTACGGGATTGGACTAATATGGAGCTAGGCCTTAGATTGACTATGATCTTACTGAATGGCACAGCAAACCCAAAACACAATTATAACTATGAATGTACATCATTTTCCTGTAGATGTCATTTGTGTTTGTATGCTTAACAGTATTTCAAAGTACTATAATGCTTGAAAAAAAAAGAGTAGTTGCATTGTGTTGGCTGTATTTCTGTCTCTCCATGTGCACTTAACTGTGAACGTGGGAAATTAATGTTTTTCTCTCGATTTCTGGTCTGAACTACTATCAGCAAATCGAGCTTTGAACCTAGAATGAACCTAACGAAGAAGAGAGAGTTTAAATTTAAAAAGACTTTTCTCAGTTGTCAACCAGCTGTTACTCCTGGTGATAACCAGTTTTGAATTCTTTCTCTAGTGAAGCTATGGAGACAGATGAGAAATTGGGAAACTCTCCAGTAGCATCCATGAAAACAACAGAATCGGTAAGACAATCAACAGAACTAATATATTTTTCCATGACTTCCAGTGCCTCTTCCTGTTGTCGGACCTTGCTCTGCTAAATCATTTCTAGCAAGAAGGATAACTGCCCGAGGTGTCCTGCATTAGCAGTTTATAACAGACTACCAAGTGATCGACAATAGTAACAGAAACAATGGCTCTTTTGTTAACATTCCTTGTCTAAAAGAAAAATGCTTGTTGATTCAAGATAATTTCACCATTGTTCATAGATCATAGGATCCCTACAGTGTGGAAACAGGCCCTTTGGCCCAACAAGTCCACACCGACCCTCAGACTTCCCATAACTGACCTAATCTACACATCCCTGAACACTATGGGCAATTTAGCATGGCCAATCCACCTAACCTGCACAGCTTTGGACTGTGGAGGAAACTGGAGCACCCGGAGGAAACCCACACAGACACAGGCAGAATGTGCAAACTCCACACAGTCACCCGAGGGTGGAATTGAACCTAGGTTCCTGGCACTGTGAGGCAGCAGTGCTAGCCACTGAGCCATGTTCTAAAGAGATGATTTTTAAATTAGCTTTGTTTATGTTGTTCTGTGAGGCATGGTTGTTTTTTTAAGAAAGCACTGGGATAAAAACTAAACTAAAGCCCTGGATCTATGGGAGCCTGACTCCACCCATTCATGCCGCTTCTGTTGTTCCAACTCCTTTATTAAAAACCCCAAGGCTCCTCAAGCTGTTTAGTGTATTGGCTTTGAATAGACATTTCCGCACTTCTTTCTTAAAACCCATTTTCAAAAAAAAACAAGATACGCCTCTTAGAGCCATTGTATCACCAGACAAGTAAAGTGAACCACTCGTGTGGCCTCGCATACTTTCCTGTTGTGCAAACATACATAGTATGGATTAAATGGATTCTAGTGCATTAAAGACCCTTATTGATAACTCTGATCTTACCAAGCCTTTGTTTGGTTTTGATTTGGAAAATATGAAGAAACATTTACAAGTGATGAAATTAGCTAGTTCAGCTCATAAGGTCTTTTTTTTTATTTTAGCTTACACTATTGTACAAGTGTATATAGAATAGAGCCAGTAATTCCCATGAAAGATGTTTAGATAATTTATAAGAGCGACAGACACCACCAAACCCAGGAAGATGGCAGACTTAAATTTGAAACATTTGAACTCCGTTTGCTTTTTACCCATGTAAACACAATAGGGCAATGAATTTTGAGCTGAAAAATGTCAATGGAGAATTATGGACACAGACCAATATCGTATGGCCTCCATTAGACCAGGGTTTTACTTTGTTTCCCAGTTTAGGAAGTCCTATTTTGTCAATGGATCTCTCCTTTCAATCAGTTTGTGTGCTAGTCTAGTTGGAGGTCCAGGGACAACATGTTGATAATAGAAGATTTAACTTTTTTTTACTTCTAACTCTAAAGGAAACTAGGAAAAAATAATTTTCTTCTGATAAGAGCTTGTACTTTGTACAGTGCAAATTATGATAGTTACCCTCATTATTCATGAGCAAATTGTCATTTTAGAAACAAGATCATGGTTCAACCTAGTCTTTTTTTAATGGAGCTAAAATGGTATTTGAATCTTCCCACCTGCCCTCATTTTGTATCCAATAGGGAAAAGATTAATCTTGAAAACAGGGCAGGGATACTTTAGTATGTGAGATGGTGTTTTGGTACAGAGGAGGATGGGGAGTGGATTGAGTGAATAAAAGAGATGGAACTTTTATGTGACACCGTAACTCTGAGAACCTCCGTCATTTTCAACTCCAAAACTTGGTTTTCAAAAGAAGTTTGTTTGTTCAGTAATTTTTCCTTTATTACTCACCTAGATGGTAAATGTATCAAATACTGTAGATGTTAGGAAAATGTATGTTGTTTTAAAAGCCTCTCAAATGTGTTGATATAGGGTTATAATTTATTTTTCAGACTTCAGAATCCAAAGCCTTGCAGGATCAAAACACAAAAATGATAAAAATACTAAGTGGCGAAATGTCTATTGAATTACATTTACAGTTTTTAATACGAAACAATAACACAGATCTTATGATATTAAAGAATACAAAGGTAAGGGCCTGCATTTAATTCATTTTAGAATTTTGATAGTCATATTTGTAATGTAACATATCACAATTAATCTGTTTTGTAGGATGCAGTCAGAAATTCAGTTTGTCATACAGCAACTGTAATCGCCAATTCTTTCATGCATTGTGGAACAACAAGTGACCAATTTCTCAGGTAAGTGAAAATACAGTGTAAATTTATTTGAATAAGTGAGATTAAACAAAAGATGTTTGTGTATGGACTAATGGCAACATAACTAAATCCTTTCCACAGATGATAATAATTAAAGGTTCTTAATGCATTGTAGGTACGGCAAGAAAAATGTACTGGATTTTGGGAAATTGGCATGTGATTGTAATTTTGCTTTGGAAGTTGCTATGATGAGCATGCAACAGGTTGCCAATTACAGATTGTGAAACTCAGCACAAATAAAAACTATTCCACATTTGTTTGTCCTTCATGTTTGTTTTTATGACTGCATTGTCACATTGGGAATTCCCACGGGCAGAGCTCTTACTCTTTTCATTATTAAAGCAAAAAAATACTGCAGATGCTGGAAATCTTTTTTTAAAAATAGCACCCAAAATTCTGGCAACACTGAGCAGACCTGGCAGCATCTGTGGAGAGAAAATGGCAAACATGTCAAGTCTGTTATCCTTCTTTCTCATTGGAATGATCTTGAAAAGAATTGCGACTTCAAATACTATGAACACCGATAACTGAGAGTTTATTAAGTGAATAGTTGAACCATGCAGACTAAAACCAACCCAGGTTTGGTTCCTATTCTACTGAGTTGGCTGGTGGTCAATGTGACATTCCAGGTACTGTGGTGAGGTTATGCAATTTTGAATTAGGGAAAAGAAGTAACAAAAAAAAATGCACAAGTGATGATAGCTGGAGATACATTTTATGAGGAAAGCAGCAGTTTCTTACTTGAATGATTTTGTGTTTTAGAGAGAATCTTGAATGGTTGGCCAGAGCCACGAACTGGGCTAAATTTACAGCAACAGCCAGCCTGGGAGTGATCCATAAGGTAATTAATTGAATTCCAGTCTAAGGAAGAACAAAAAATTTAGTCTTAAATGAATTGCACTAATTTTGCTCTGTTAACAATTAATGTTTCAGGACTATGGCTTTTCATTAGAATGATCTTCTTTGATTTTTTTTTCATTTTATTGAAGTGATTGTGACTTCAGAAAATGTGGCTTGTCGATGGTTTTGTTAAATAGAAAACTAATTTTTACTTTTACCAGATCAGTTGTTTTTTCTTTGTGTCTCTTCACACCCATTCTCTTCTCATGCTGTCATTTTGCTTATTTGTCCCTATTTCTTCAAGTTCAGAGTTGTTGGTAGCAGTAACTTATAGCGCCATTAATGTAATTAAGTGCCTCAGTGGAATTAAGAGAGTATTACAAAACAAAGTAATACACCGAATTGCATAAGGAGATATTAAATTACTGGCATTTGCCCTGAAGAAGTATAGTAAAACCTTAAATCGATCCTAGGATCGGAGGTTGTCATATAGCGAGAAACTAAGTGAGCGTATGCACTGTGACATTTAGGCAAATGAGAAATTATTGGATTGAAACATGCCAGATGCAGGGCCTTGATTGGGTGGATGCTGAGAGATGTTTCCCAAGGCGCGAATATTTGAAACAAACAAGAACAGCCTCAGTTTCAGGGGACAGTGATGTTTGGTCTGAGATTAAGAGGAACTTCTTTACTCGGGGTTGTGATTCTTTTGGTTGTCTGTGCAGAGATTTGGAAACCCCCTCCATTCAGTAAATTTAGAGTCATAGCGTCATAGAGCTGTACAGCATGGAAACAGATCCTTCAGTCCAACTCATCCATGCTGACCAGATATCTTAAATTAATCTAGTCCCATTTGCCAGCATTTGGCCCATATCCCTCTAAACCGTTCCTATTCATATACCCATCCAGATGCCTTTTAAATGTTATAATTGTCTGAGCCTCCACCAATTCCTGCTCCTTAGGTCCCTTTTTAAATCTCTCCCCTGTCACCTTAAACCTGTGCCCTCTTGGACTCCGCTACTCCAGGAAAAAGACCATGTGTATTCTCCCTATCCATGCCCATCATAATTTTATAAACTTCTATAAGGTCACCCTTTAGCCCCTGAAGCTCCAAGGAAAATAACGCCAGCCTGTTGAGCCGCTCCCTATAGCTCAAATCCTCCAACCCGGTCAACATCCTTGTAAGTCTTTTAGAACATTGAACATGGAACAGTACAGGCTCTTTGGCTCACAATATTGTGCCGAACTTTTACCCGAAACCTAAGGTCTATCTAACCTCCACTGCTACCTTATACTATCATCCATACGCCTATTTAATAGCTGCTTAAATGCCCCTAATGAGGCCGACTCCAGTACCCTCTCCGGCAATGCATTCCACACCCCTGCCACTCTGAGTAAAGAACCTACCTCTGATGTCTCCCCGATATCTACCTCCTTTCACTTTATAACTATGTCCCCTCGTAAAAGCTACCTCCACCCTAGGAAAAAGTCTCTGGCTATCTACTCTATCTATACCTCTGATCATTTTGTACACCTCTATCAAGTCACCTCTCATCCTTCGTCGTTCTAAAGAGAAAAGCCCTAGCGCTTTCAACCTTTCCTCGTAAGACCTTCCCTCCATTCCAGGCAACATCCTGGTAAATCTCCTCTGCACCTTTTCCAGCGCTTCCACGTCTTTCCTGTAATGAGGTGACCAGAACTGGACACAATACTCCAGATGTGGCCGAACCAGGCTTTTGTATAGCTGGAGCATAACTTCACAGCTCTTGAACTCAATCCCTCTATTAATGAAAGCTAACACACCATACACCACCTTAACAAGTCTATCCACCTGGGTGGCACCTTTCAGGGAACTGTGAACATGAACCCCAAGATCCCTCTGCTCCTCCACACTGCCAAGAATCTTTCCGCTAACCCTGTATCCTGCTTTCAAGTTTGTCCTTCCAAAATGAATCACCTCTCACTTTTCAGTGTTAAACTCCATCTGCCACTTCTCAGCCCTGCTCTGCATCCTATCAATGTCCCTTTTGTAACCTAGAACAGCCCTCCGCACTGTCCACAACGTGACCCATCTTCGTATCGTCCGCGAACTTGCTAATCCACCTTTCCACTCCTTCATCCACAACATTTACAAAAATCACAAATAGAAGAGGGCCCAGAACAGATCCTTGTGGTACACCACTTGTAACTGAGCACCCTTTTCTGAACCCTTTCAAGTTTCAAGGCATCCTTCCTATAGCAAGGAGACCAGAATTGAACACAGTATTCCAAAAGTGGCCTAACTAATGTCCTGCACAGCCGCAACATGACTTCCCAACACCTATACTCAATCTGTTGACCAATAAAGGCAAGCCTGAGCTGGTCAGATTTTGCACGCTCGGGGATATGGTGTTGTCTCAAGGCAATGAAGTTGAGGCAAAAGATTAGACATCATTTTCAATGGTAGCCAGCTTCAAAGGGGTCTTCTAGTCTGTATTTGGTCCTATTTCTTAGTTCTTATGAAGCAGTATCTTCAACTGCCAATAAACGTTGTAAAGGTCATGTATTCTGTCTTTTATCCTTCGCTTGTATATGCTGTCTAAACCATGCCTCATTAATGTATGTATTAGCCACCTTCATAAATGTTTGCCACTTGCATAACTACACTTACGTTAATCACGGCACAACATTATTTTGCTTTGATCCATGTTTTCTGTTACTCTTATTGGTAGAGATGAATTATTTTGCTAAGAAAAATGCTCACTTTTTTGTTATTCGAATAAAACTGAAGACTTTTTTGATAATTCTGCATCTACATTGATGTTAAATATCATACCTAATGTTCATTTTTATCCAACTGTCTTTGTGAACTGTCTTGGTGCAACTGTTAACATTAAAATAAATACATGTAGATCATTGTAATGCCATACTGATGTATTTGATATGCATTCCATAACTTGCCAAGGATGAAAAATTCTACCATGCCAACTTTTTAGGCTAATCATTGGTATTTCTGTTCCCTGTTTATCTTCCATTTTCATGCCACGTGAAGTATTGTGCCAATTTGGAAGAATGTTATGTTTGTATTTTTCTTTAGGGAAGGGGAAACTGCAGAAGTGTTAAAATACTAATTGCATCATTGAATTCGAAGGGTTATCGTTCCAATGGAAATTGCCAGCTGACAAGTGGAAAGTGGTAGATAGATGGTTTGCAACAATTCAAACAACTTGAAATTTTGACAAGTATTTTGTATTGGGTTACTTTGAGTGTTTTAAGTCAAATTGGAAATCCCAAGTGTCGATAAGTATATTATACCCGACTTGGCCAGTTTCATTAGGTAATTGATTAATAATTCATTAGTACGTTTAACTAGACCTACATCTTTTTTTCTCATCAATTTGTGAAAGTAGTCCATTATTACAGTATTGTACCCTATCATAGAATTTATATATAGAATCTTATATAGAATCCCCACAGTGTGGGAACAGGCCATTCGGCCCAACAAGTCCACACCAGTCCTCTGAAGATCATGCAGACCCATCCCCCATCCTATCCCTGTAGCCCTGCGTTTCCCATTGCAACACACATAACCTGCACATCCCTGAACGCTGTGGGTAATTTAGCATGGCCAATCCGGCTAACTTGCACATCTTTAGCCCGTGGGAGGAAACCAGTGCACCCAGCAGAAACCCATGTAGACACCGGGAGAACATGCAAATTCCACACAGTCCAAGAATGGAATCGAACCTGGACCTCTGGCACTGAGGCAACGGTGCTAACCACTGAGCCATTATGCCTCTCCAGTGTTGGTCGTTTACAGTATCATCAGCTGTTTTCAAGATCAATATAACCTTATCAACAAAACCCTGCTGAGGGTCTAGGCCCAAAACGTCAGCCTTCCTGCTCCTCTGATGCTGCTTGGCCTGCTATGTTCATCCAGCTCTGCACCTTGTTATCTCAGCTTAATTGAAGCTCAGTTTGGTGAAATTTAAGAGTTACAGAGATGTTAATCATGCTATGTAACATTAGGATAATCTACCGAGAAAAACAATAGGACAAAAGAAGGGCCTCGACCTGAAACGTCAACTTTCCTACTCCTCTAATGCTGCCTGGCCTGCTGTGTTCCTCCAGATCCACACTATGTTATCTCTGACTCCAGCATCGGCAGTTCTTACTATCTCTGAGTGAATTATAACCCCATTGCGAAGCCAATTTTCTGAAGGAGGGTCCTGACTCGAAACGTCAAGTTTCCTACTCCTCTGATGCTGCCTGGCCTGCTGTGTTCCTGCAGCTTCACACAGGTTATCTGTGATTCTAGCATCGGCAGTTCTTACTACCTCTGAGGGACAAAATATATATGATATTTAAAATATAATTACGTGCCACAATAAAAGGAACTGGAAACGTCAAGTTTTCCTGCTTCCATCCTCTATCCGCCTCCCCCTCTCTCCCTATTTATTTCAGAACCCTCTTCCCCTCCCCCATTTCTGATGAAGGGTTTAGGCCCGAAACGTCAAGTTTTCCTGCTCCTGTGATGCTGCTTGACCTGCTGTGTTCATCCAGCCCCATGCTTGTTATCTCGGATTCTCCAGCATCTGCAGTACCTTTTATCTCTGGTGTAGCAAATACTTGGTTGGTCAAATGGTTTTTGATATCCCTGAATTATCTTGTCCATTAGCTACCTTAATATATACTCTTCTGTACTTTTGGACATCCCAAGCTTCAAGGCCCAAAGAACAGGTGAAAATTGGACCAAGGAGTGCACATGTAAAAGCTGGCATTTTAAATATGATAATGTCGTCTTGTTTTTATTTTTGTTATAAACTCCTATATACATACTTAAAATTGAAACTGCTAGTAAAATGTCTTGCACTACAATTACATCCTCCTTTGAGTGCAAATGTTGCAACTTCTCTGATGGCTGAATGATATAAGTACATGCCTACCAAGTTAACATGGTAGATTCTGATATAATACAAGCATAGGTATTGAGAAATGGAAAAGGGTTGACAAAGTATGTGTGATGCAAGGTTTTGAAATGTTACAGAAGAAAATAGTACATCAGTGTGCAAACGTCACTGTTGACAACAATAGAACAACAGCAAGTTACGTAACACTAATTACTTCCAACTGGAGTTGAAACTGATGAGAACTTTACACTTTGCAAAGTTTTCTGACCAACTAACAATATGACATAAGCTTGAATGATTTCTGTCATTCCTACTAAAAACAGTCATTCCAATTTCTTGCCTAAAAATCTCCAAATGCTGAAATTTATCCTTTATAATTATAATTATAACTTCCAACCTTTGGCAATACAATTTGGACTTATGTTGAATCTCCTCCATTCTTTTTGCATTCCTCCTATAACAATGCCAGAATTTCCATGCAGCATTTCAACTATGGCTTGATTAAAGTCTTGTGCAAGTTCAGCATGACTTTGTTTTACTCCTTACCTCGTTAATACAAAATTGAAGTTCCATTTATCTTTTTCATGGATTTAACTATTTGCATTATCATATTTTAATGACTTATACGTATACTTTAAGGTCTCACTATTCCATCTTAATCACATAATGCAATATCAGTGTATTGAATATTCTGCTGGAATCCCGTCTATTTCTGCAGCTTTTCCTTTCTTTATATGTCAAATGACAGCTTCAACTTCTGCCACACTAGGTGGGAGCCCAAGAACATCTTTGGGGCATTGCAGGATTTCCTCAAACAGTCCTCATCAGCAATTATATCACAGTTTAGGAGCCCTTTAAAGTATTCTTACCATTGGAAGCTGATATTTTCTATGTCTCTGAAAAGGGTTCCATCCTTACTCTATACCAACTTGAGGCCAAAGCTATTGGATACGAGTTGCCTTGGTGGCACTGAGGAAACCTGGGTGTTGTGCTTGTCAGCAAGGAGTTGCAGCTACTTAGCTTTGTCAGTTCATCACTGGTTCTTGACTTTTGTCATTCTTCTTTGTAACTCCACCTTTGCTGAGTTCTCCTCTTTACCACGGTGGCGGTATTGTTTTGCCAGGCATTGATGAGAGGTTTTCTCCTTTTGATGAGGTCTTGGATGACGTGATCATTCTCCTCATACCAGTCTTGGCGTTTCCTGAACTTGTAGCCAGTGATTTCTTTCCACAGCAAAAGTTGATGGCTCTCTCCAGCTCTTTTCCAGGTTTACTCCACTCCATTAAAATGAACTCTTTTGGAGATTTTGGTGAAGACGTTATTAGTAGTTCGCTAGTCTGCTTGGTTTTTGAAGCCACTCAGTGTTGAGTAGTTTTCTAAACTGTTTCTTCATTTTCAGTTGCTTTTGATAGACATTGAAGAGCAGATGAGCTGGTGCCTGTCCAGCAGTCATCTGCGCTGGTCATTGTTCTAGTAATGAAGGCATCCTTTTGGTCTCGGGATTGAAGGATGGCGTAGTTGATCATGTGCTAGTGCTTTAATCATGGATGCCTTCAAGAAGTCTTGAACTTGTATTTTTAGTGTATATTTGTGGTGATCTGCTGGTGTTCTACATATTTGAGCAGGAGAATCCCATTGCAGTTGCAATTCTCGATCTCTTCCTTATCGATGGTTCCTTGCCAATCCTGGCGTTGAAGACCCCAAGGAAGATGATTTTATATTCCTTAGGGATGTTGGTGAGCATGGCATCCAGGGTGGAGAAGAAGCTGCCTTTGGACTCATCTGTGGCATCAAGGGTTGGAGCGTAAGCACTCATAGCTGTTGCCTGTTGGTTCTTGGCAAGTTGTGGACAGTCATGTGGCAATCGTTGACACCAACAGGGAGTTCTGAGAGTCAGTTGACGACTGATTGCTTGATCAACAGAGAAATCCTTCCAAACATGGAACATGTCCTTTACCTGGAAAGTTACCTCACATCTCAGGCTGATATTGATGTAGAGTTTCAACACTGAATTGAAACACCTACCAAGCGTGTGGTCAGAAATGTGGTTCTAGCGTCAGGTTCGTTAGCCATGCAAGGACCCACAGAACCCATGACCAGTAACATGGAATTGCCTTTGGTGGACAATCACACTGTTTTGGGGAGTGGTTGCTGACAGTGATCTCAATATTGTTTTAACCTATATAATTAAGCTACTGCTTTTGATATTCTTGGAAAAAAATTGTTTAGAATAAACTGTTAAAAATATACAGTGTATGTCTGTACATCTCCGATATTATTTCCCTGAAATTTATGTTGTGGAATTCTGATTCTTTTCCAGGGTCATGAAAAGGAGGCCTTGCAACTAATGGCAACATACTTACCCAAGGACTCCTCACCTGGTTCAGCTTATCAGGAGGGTGGAGGCCTGTACGCGCTTGGTCTCATCCATGCAAATCATGGTGGTGACATCATAGAATATTTGCTCAACCAGCTGAAGAATGCCAGCAATGATGTAAGTGATGGATGCTTTTAAAAAATGGTTGCTATACACTATACATACACATAAAATCGGAATTCTGAGACACAACAAGCGCAAAGTTGCAAAAACTTTGTAAAGTGATCATCGCTAGACTTAAGTGCACTATATCAGATGTGGGTAATTAACAAAGTTTGTGCAAACAATACCGTCTGTTATTCACTATCTTTTGCATAGCTGCTGCAAGTTGAGAAAGTTACTATTTTATTGTCTGCACATAGTTGTAGATGAAGTGTATCATAGAATCCCTACAGTGTGGAAACAAGCCTTTCGGCCCAACAAGTCCACACCGACACTTGAGGCATCCCACCCAGATCCATCCCCCTGTAACCCACCTAAGCTACACATCCTTGAACACTACAGGCAATTTAGCATAGCCAATCCACCTAACCTGCACATCTTTGGACTGTGGGAGGAAACCGTAGCATCCGGAGGACACCCATGCAGACACTGAGAAAATGTGCAAACTCCACACAGTCAGCCGCCTGAGGGTGGAATTGAACCCAGGTCCCTGGCGCTGTGAGATGGCAGTGCTATCCGCTGAGCCACCGTGCTGCCCCAAAGTGTAGTTTGCTAAATAATATCAGCTAGTTTAATTTGACTTGCCTGTTTTTCCTATCAAACAAATCTCTTGATTTTGACAATTTTTTGTTTGTACGTAGATTGTACGTCATGGAGGATGCCTTGGTCTTGGTCTGGCTGCACTTGGCACTGCTCGACAAGATGTCTATGACCTGCTCAAAACAAACCTGTACCAAGATGATGCTGTTACTGGTATGGAAGCAAGAAACTTTATCCTTAAAAAAGAAATTGATCAAAGATTATGTAGTGTGCTTGGAATACTGTTATATTGCTAAATGCCTCTAGGTTTCCAATCTTTTGATTTTGAATTCCTTTTCCTCATCTTTCCTCTGTCTCCTCCCAAAATAATTTTTTAAAAAATCAATTTAGCAACCATTGTTATGAAGAATGGACTAGTGCAGATTCGCACGAGTGCATAGGGGTTTGCTAGTTGTTGCTCAGCTATCACGCCCAGGTTGGCATCTCAGGATGCAAATGTTAAGAAGGGGCTCTTGTGTCACAGTGGTAGAATCCCTACTTCTAAGTAGGAGTCCCAGATGTGTCATGGTATCTCTGAACACATTGTTTAGAAGATATCTCCAAACGTATCAGGTTGTGCACTTGAAGATTTGTTCACATTACAGGCCCACTTTAATTTTTGTTGTAACTCAAGTGCTTCGGGATAATTTGTATTTGATTATAAATACTAGCTTACTTTGCAAGCAGATTAGAAGTCCTGATGGTAAAATACAACTTGCTTTCTTGATAATGTAGATCAATTTGGTAATGTAGTATCTGAATTATTTCAAATCGAAACAAAAAATTTGTATAGCACATTTGAATTCTAGGCATACTGTACAAATAATGGTGTAAATTGGATTTCACTTTATATTGATCTCTAAATTTGTGTTTCACCGTGAACTGAAGGGATCCTCTGACTGCTTTCCCTTCTCACACTTTTATCTAAAGTGGCACTTTTATATGTTGTTGGGAATATATATATCTATCTAGTGGTCTTATTAGTCTCTCAAAATATATTTGTTCACTTAATTTCTAACATAATGGAAAAATACATCTTGCCAAAAATGTTTTACTGTTCTTGTCTCTTTGTGAATGCCCTAAGGCAGCAGGGTGAAGAGATGTGGGCATTTATTCTTTTTACGAAGACAACTACTTTTTGTAAGAAAGATCTGATTCAGCTTTCTTTTCGTTACAATGTGTAAAGCAGCCTTGTGTTGAAAAATGTGTGATGAGCAAATTAATTTTAGAACAGCTGATCAGTCATCGATGGATAGGCTTAAGACAAACTCTAGTCCACCTGACTAGAAACAAAAAGATGTTTCCTTTTTTTTTTTGGAGTAGCAATATTTCTGTCCTGATATGATTGTGTTAATTTTCTTGTCCTCTTCAGGTGAAGCAGCTGGTCTGGCACTGGGACTCGTCATGCTAGGATCAAAGTCAGCCCAAGCAATTGAAGATATGGTGGGTTATGCACAGGAAACTCAGCATGAAAAGATTCTTCGTGGCTTGGCTGTGGGCATTGCAATGGTCATGTATGGCAGAATGGAAGAAGCAGATGCTCTAATTGAGAGTCTCTGTAGAGATAAGGTAAGGGTAATTGGTACATTTTTTCCAAAGTGCTTTTCACATTTTTTTACTGTAAATTGAGCTACTATGGTTTGTGTTACAGCATTTACAACAATTTTTATATTTTGGCATTTTAAATATAGGTAAGTTAATATTTCTGAAAGTCCGTTATTAATGATCATCCTGTGTGCTTTTGTTTGAGATTATTAGCTTGTGACAACTAATGGTGCCTGTTACTCGTCAAGCACTTTTTTTTCTTCTGTGTTGTGTCATTAAATCAAGCATTTTCTACTAAGTTTAAGAGGAATTAATTTTCCTTTTAAACAATTGCTGATAACATAAGCAGTAGTGGCAAAAGCCAATTTGATGCATCCAATCTACTTCTCCCAAAGGCTGTATTGCAGCTAGTCCATCATGTATAATACTCCAAACATTAAGTGTCTCAAGTAAGGTTCTTTGTAAATGCATACTGGGGCCCAAAGCTAATCAAGTAAAAAAACCCCAGACTGTTTGACCTACACAATCCACTTAAATGCACTATGGTTTTATACATAGTCTAGTTGTAAACTTAACTAAACTAAAAAAAAAGTATACTTTGGAAATAATTTTTGTAGAACCCAAATGTTTATAGATACACTGGTTAAAATCTACAAAATGTATTCAATTCTCTAAACTAGCATCTCTGGTGGACGTGGACCTAAGAGGTAATTCAGATATGGGGAAAACATTGGTTATGGGAAGTAGATAAGTTGTAAACAAACATGGCAAGTAGCTGAAACAAATGCCAACATCAAATAGGGTCAAATGGCAGATTTGAATGCACTGTATCTGAATGCACACGAGATTCACAATAAGGTAGGGAAGTTGATGGCATGTGTAGAAGTAAATGGGTATGGTTTATTTGGAACTATGGAGACATTGCTGCAGCAGGACCAACGCTGGAAACTGAATACTGGATAACATTTCAGAAGCAGAGGCAAAAAAAGGAAACAGCATCGTAATGATAGTAAGGGCTGAGACCGGCACAGTAACAAGACAGGATTTTAGATCAGATGAATAAAATAATGAAATTGGGTATAACTAATAAATAGTAAAGGGCAGTAAACATTTGTTGGAGTTGTTTATAGGTTACCAAACATTGAGATAATATAGGTCGCAGCACAAATTAGGAAATCATTGGTGCGTGTACAAGGGTAGTATAGTAATCATGGATAACAGCAGTCTGTACATAGATTGAGTAAATTTAATGAGTACCAATGCTGTGACGGGCAAGTTTCTAAAATGTGTACAAGGTGGTTTTTCTACAGTGTATGTTGAAGAACCAATAAGGGAAAAGGCCATTTTATATCCAGTGTTATGTAATAAAAAGAGGCTAATTAACAATCTTGTTTAGAAAACAACTTTAGGAAGGCTGGCCCTAAAACTAGTAATGTCCATTAAGTTTGAAGCAATATAGTTTGTTCTGAAGCCGGAGTCTTCATATTTTCCTTCATTTAGATTTATACAAGGCATGTTGGTTATAGTGGATTGGGAAACTATGTTTAAAAGGTATGATTGTAGACAGGCAATGACTAGAATTTAAAGAATTAATACATACTTTTCAACAAACATACATACCTTTTATGATATAAACCTAACAGTCAACCATGATTAACAAAGGTGGTTGAAATGCCTAATGCAAGGGGGCATGCATTTAAGTTGAATGGCAGAAAGTTCAAAGGAGATGTGAGGGGCAAGTTTTTCAGAGTGGTAGGAGTCTGGAAAGTGCTGCTCGGGGTCGAGGCAGGTACAATAGGGATGTTTATGAGACTTTTAGATAAACGCGTGAATATGCAAGGAGTGGAGGGATATGGACCAAGGGCAGGCAGAAGGGATAAGTTTAATTTGGTACGATGTTCGGCACAACATTATGGACCAAAGGGCCTGTTTCTGTGCTGTACTGTTCTATGTTCTATTAAAACAACTGTAAAAGCTTCCATATGTGGTAAAAGGAAAAAATTAACAAAGACAAGTGTGGATCTTTTACAGATGGATAGGAAAATTTATGGTAGGAAATAAGGAAATGGCAGAGAAGCTAAAGTTTTGAAGAAGGAGTGGTGATCCCATTCCAGCTTAATAAAATGCTTTTAGAGTTAGAGGGTAGATGTAGAAAGAATGTTCTAGAGTTGGGGATTGCCGTTTCAGAATAGGGGACATTTAGGACTGAGATGGTGAATCTTTGGAAACCTGTATACCAGGAACTGTGGAAACTCATTCATTGAATACTGGGATTGATTTCTAATACAACAGCATGAAGGAATTTGGGGACAGCATGAGAAAATGGCATTGAAGTGGATGATCTGCCGTGGTCCAGAATTATGGAGTAGGCTCAAGGGGCTGAATAGCCTGCTTCCATATTTCTAATAACTGAGATCAGCTGCATAGAACAAAGGAAGTTTCATTCAGTGATCCCAAATTGCACTTGCAGCTTGGGGAAAAAATTAATTCAGAAAAATTGCAGATGGCTAAAAGAATGGGAAATACTTCAGAAGATCAAGAGAGGTTACTGATTTCCAAGAAGAGTTTAGTCTTGCGATTTCTATTCAGACATTGTTGTATACACACAAATTGTACTTGTATTACATGCTTGATATATTTTCTGGGCACTTGTGATCTATACAGGACCCCATACTCAGACGTTCTGGAATGTACACTGTTGCAATGGCATATTGTGGATCTGGAAATAATAAAGCGATCAGAAGACTGCTACATGTTGCTGTAAGAAGAAATAGTAAAAAAATTTAAGATTAAAAAATTGGTTTAACACATTATTTTACTATCTGGATGATTGTTGTTTATCATCACTTCCTCTGTTGAAAATGCTGACTTTCATTCGAATCTGTTTGCAAGGGAACCAATACCCTAAAATTGACCATGCTCCATGTGTAAGTCAGGACAGATGAACAGTTAAAGGAAAGAAATAATTTACATTTCAATAGTGTTTTTCATGGCCTCAAGACTGAATTACAGCTAATGAATACTTATGAAGTACAGTTATTATTGTAGTACAGGTAATACAGCCTGTTATCGCACAGCAAGATCCCACACCAGCAATGAAGTAATGTCCAGATAAAAACCGAAAGAACTGCAGATGCCATAAATCAGGAACAAAAACATAGTTGCTGGAAAAGCTCAGCAGGTTTGGCAGCATCTGTGAAGGAAAAAACAGAGTTAACATTTTGGATCCGGTGACCATTCCTCAGAACTTCTGTCACTGGACCCGAAATGTTAACTCTGTTTTTTCCTTCACAGATGCTGCCAAACCTGCTGAGCTTTTCCAGCAACTTTGTTAATGTCCAGATAATCTTACTCGTGATGTTAAGTATTGATTAGAGTGCTGGGGGAGTTCTTCAGCTATTAAGAGTAGTATCATGTGATCTCTTACATCTATCTGAGGGACAGAGTTGTTTCATATCTGAAAGACAGCATCTCAATTTATGCAGCCATGCTTGAAATCTGCACTGAGTACACCACGTTGACACCAAACTTGATGCTGTCTTCATTTGATTTATACACATAGTGCTTTCTAACAGAAGACACTGGTGAGGACTTGACAACTTGATCCTGACTATTTTCTCATTTCCCCAAGTCAGCCAACTCCTCCAGCATGTGGACTGAAAGTCCAATTAATATCAGACCAATTATTGCTCAAATAATACAACAGGGCAAGAATAAAAATTTGACACTAGCATCCAAATTTTTCAGTGGTGCACTGTGAACTATCTATACTCAGAATTTGGTAGAGTTAATTTCTATTAATCATTTGTGAAGTAACTTGACCTTTATTATAATAGCCTGTATTTGTGCAAAATCAGAAACTCCTTGGAAAGCAAAAATTATGCAATATGCATTAAAACTGAAATTTGTAAGTTTTTTTTTTTCTCTGAAGTACTCAAATACATTATGGTATTAATGTGAAGCTAGTTTTTTGGTCAACAGATTAAATCAGGATGAAATAATATTTCCAGAGTTACAGTCAAGTATTCTGTTTGCTGAACAAATTCCCATTTCCTTGTTTTCATTACAATATGTTAGATATCACTTGTGTTACAGGTAATCATTACCAGATAATTCTTGGATTAGCAATGTGCAATATGATAAGTAAATAATGTATCTCGCAGTTTGGGATAATTGCATCTGTTAAATCTGGATTATATAGCATCTATCTAAATTTCAACATTCAAAGAAGTTCCCATGAGAACTTGGGGGAAGCGTTTACATTTATACAGTACATTTTCTGATCCTTAAGATATCTACAAATGTTTAAGTCAGTTAATTATTTTTATGTACAATGCTTGTTTAGAAGATATACATTTCTGATATTGATGATATTTTCATTGAAAATGAGGTTGATTTTGGTAAAGACGTGCCTCAGATTAAAGATTTTTCTTTGCTTTTTCAGGTGAGTGATGTCAATGATGATGTCAGACGTGCTGCAGTTGAGTCACTTGGTTTTATCCTATTCAGGTATAGTGTTCTGTTCAATTATTTTGGTGCTGAATGTTTTGGTTTGAAATGACAACTGAAGTGTTTGATTATACATTACCTGTTCTAAGTTGTTTCTTCTTCTGCCACATGGTGGTGATAGTTGGTGTGTTTTGGACTAGTGGAGTTTTTACCTTCTTTTAAACTAAATTGGTGAAGAAAAGTCCTTAACTGCTGGCTAGTGAAGCTACTTTCATATGTTCGTAATGAAATTCCATTTTGGTGTGTTCACATTTCCATTTCTTCCCAGACATTCTGTCCTAGACTATTTCATTATACTTTGTGTAGCTCTTGTTATCATTAGCTTGAAAGGAAGCTGATGTCATTTTTAAGTAAGTGAAAACATCCTATTACATAACATTTATTTATTGCTAAGACAAGAATATTTTCTGTCTTCCTTGCTGGACAATATGCAGTTTAAGTTGATGTCTTTCCTTTGGTAAACCTTGTCATGTAATCTGATGAGTACATCCAGGGGTGGGGAGATTTTGAAACTAGTAAAGTCCACATTGAGACCATTGGGTTGTAGGCTCCCAAGGTGGAATATGAGGTGCTGCTCTTCCAGTATCCAGGTCTCAATGTGGATTTTGCCAGTTTCAAAATCTCTCCACCCCCAGCCTCAAACCATGACCAACCCTCCCTGTCATCCCCGCCTCCTTGACCTGACCGAATTCTCTCCCACCTATCCGCTCCTCCCACCTCACTGACCAATCCCCACCACTGCCTACCTGCACTCACATATCGCCATCCCACCTACCTTCCCCAGCCCCACCCTTCTCTCTCTATTTATTTCAGAGCTTCCTTCCCCCTACCCCATTTCTGAAGAAAGGTCCTGACCCGAAACGTCAGCTTTCCTGCTCCTCTGATGCTGTCTGGCCTGCTGTGTTCCTCCAGCTCCACGCTGTTATCTCTAACTCCAGCATCGGCAGTTCTTACTATCTGTACTGTATGTCTTTTATTCTTTTCCTTAACGGTGCAGTTAGCTTTTATATTTTGTGCTGAACAATCTTTACTCTGATACTAACATACATGAGACAAACATACACAAGAAGAACAGGAATGAAACAACTAATTGCTGTATCAATTTGCAGGCAGTGATATTTAGACATCTCAACTTGAGATTTTGTACCTACGAGGATCTATAAGAATATTTTTCTAGAAGGCCTATAATGAGATGGGTTGTACCGTCCCCTGGGCTTACATAGACTTTTATTTTTTGAAAGATTTAATGGAGCCTCCAGAATCAAAATTTATGCTGTCTCGCAACCATATTTCTGAAACGTTTCACTGCCTGGTTAAAGACTCAAATTTAGAATCTTATATTTGGCTAAACCATAAACAAAGAACTGCAGATGCTGGAAATCTCAAACACAAACAGAAATTGCTGGAGAACCTGTGCAGGTCTGGCTGCATTTGTCAGAATGAAGGGTCGCTGCACTTGGAATGTTAACTCTGCTTTGCTCTCTATAGATGCTTCCAGTCCTCCTCAGTTTTTCTGGCACTTTCCACTTGCTATAGGCCATGCTTTGGAATGTGTTTCCACCAGTCTTTCTTGTGTCACATGGAGAGGCAAAGAGTATTGGTGAAGGTCAAGGGTAAAGTTCTTGCATCCCACTTGAGTGCACCTCCTGATCATTTGAACGAGGACCATTTAAGAGAGGCATTTTACATCATTGTAGACAGGCAAACATAGACAAGTGTTTACTGTTCATGGGATTCTTTGACTTATTTTCTAAGTATGTTAACTTAGTGTGAACACAGCTTGACATCTATGTATTAATACTTGCCCTTTGAAGTGATAGGTTTGATGTGATTTGGAATTGTTGGAGATGACCGGGATTATTACAATCTCAGTTTGATATTAAAGCTAGTTGCTTAATAGTAAATTATAAAGTACTAAAAATGGCTGCTAGACTTCTGGAAGATTGTAAAATTCTTTCTGGATGAGGTCGATTTTAGCTCTTTTGCTTATGAATGTCCATGATTGCACATTTATTCTCAAAGCGAAAATAATTACAGGCTCAACTTGATTCAGGAAATGTTAATTTTAATGAGTATGTCTTGAATTTACCTAAAACTGTGGAATAATAAGTACATTGGATAATGAATTTTTACATGGTGAATGCCAGGCCTTCGGTGTTTATTAACAACAACTGCATTTTACTTACAGTTAACTATAATTTACGAAGGAAGGAACTTTTGATGATCCTATCTCTTTAAATTTTGGCTATGCTAGCTGCCTTGGATTCAAAACTGAGTTATGAGCTGCAGTAATTTGTTTAGTGATAGTTTACATTCCTGTCTGCCTGAATTCCCTTAGAGGGTATGGAGATGGCGTCTGATCTGATTTGTTATTGTATAGTCCAGCCATAACTCTGGACCACCTGAATACCAAATAATAACTGTCCAAGTGCTCTAGGGTAGGTGCCAGCTGATTCAGTCTTCAATCAGTTTTTTGAGTGGAGAGAATTAAAGCTAAAATTGGGTGGCACAGTGCCTCAGTGGTTAGCACTGCTGCCTCACAGCACCAGGTACCTGGGTTCAATTCTAGCTTCAGGTGACCGTCCTTATGGAGTTTGCACATTCTCCCCGTTGTCTGCTTGAGTTTCCTCCCACAGTCCAAAGATGTCCAGGTTATGTGGATTAGCCATGCTAAATTGCCCATCGTGTCCAGGGATGTGTAGGCTAGGTGGATTAGCCATGGGAAACGCACAGTTACAGGGATAGGGTAGGGGTGGGTCTGGGTGGGATGCTCTTCGGGGGATTGGTGTGATTTGATGGATCAAATGGCCTCCTTCCACACTGTAAGGACTCTATGATTCCAAAAGAATCATGTATTCCATATTCACATGTTTCTATATCACTGAAGGATTTTGCGATTTTTACTTGCAATTCAAGGTGATTTGTTAGATCTCCTACCTCACCCAGAAAAATATAAAATTATGCAGTGCATTGTTCCAAAAGATGTAAAACCTGTTTCATTACATATATACATTTATTTCTATATTTAATAGATATATATAAATGTGTTACACATATATTTAATACCAAATATAGATCTTTGGGCAGCACAGTGACTCAGTAGTTAACACTGCTGCCTCACACTGCCAGGGGCCTGGGTTAGATTCCACACTTGGGCGACTGTCTGTGTGGAGTTTGTACGTTCTACCCATGTCTGCGTGGGTTTCCTCCAGGTGCTCTGGTTTCCCCTCTCAGTCCAAAGATGTGCAGGCTAGGTGGATTGGCCATACTAAAATGCCCATAGCGTTCAGAGATGTGTAGATTGGGTGGGTTATGGGGGGATGCTGTGAGGGTCAGTGTGGACTTGTTAGGCTGAAGGGCCTGTTTCTACTCTGTAGGGATTCTAAGGATTCAAACTTAGATTGGACAAATTCTGACGGAGCAATCAAAGAACATATTTGTGAGACTTGAATTTTATAGAAATTGTTTTACTTATATAGTGGTATCTACCTAGAATTGGAGTACTCAAGGACCCTAACAACATGGATGGTTTGGTTTTGCGTTATCTGTGCTTTTGACACTTATGGTTTTAACCAAAAGGACTTGCTTACAAAGCTGAATCTTAAAGGTGATTAACATTTCCGTCTTTAAAATGGAAAAAGAAAAATCAGTCTACAGGCCTCAAGTTCTATGTTAGCTTATTTTGTTCAATAGTTTCTGGTACAAAGAACAAAGAAAATTACAGCACAGGAACAGGTCCTTCGGCCCTCCAAGCCTGCGCCGATCCAGATCCTCTATCTAAACCTGTTGCCTATTTTCCAAGGATCTGTATCCCTCTGCTCCCTGCCCATTCATGTATCTGTCTAGATACATCTTAAATGACGCTATCGTGCCCACCTCTACCACCTCCACTGGCAATGTGTTCCAGGCACCCACCAGCGTCTGCGTAAAGAACTTTCCATGCATATCTTCCTTAAACTTGTCCCCTCTCATCTTGAAATTGTGACCCTTAGTAATTGAGTCCCCCACTCTGGGGGAAAAACCTTCTTGCTATCCACCCTGTCTATACCTCTCGTGATTTTGTAGACCTCAATCAGGTACCCCTCAGCCTCCGTCTTTCCAATGTAAATAATCGTAATCTACTCAACCTCTCTTCATAGCTAGCACTCTCCGTACCAGCAACATCCTGGTGAACCTCCTCTGCACCCTCACCAAAAGGATGTGGATGCTTTGGAAATGTGGCGACCAGAACTGTACGCAGTTTACCTTCTGTAAAATCTATATTTAGTATTAAATATATGTAATGAAACAGGTTTTACATTTTTTTAAAGAAATTTGGTAAGATCATGTTTAATTCTTTTATTGTAGGAAGCAAACAGATGTTTTGCAAATTCAGCCATTTCCTGCTGGTATATTGCAGTAATCCTTATCCTATCAAGTTCAGTTTAAGCCTGCCATCAGCTATCTACTTTTCCTTAAAATACTTATGCCTTATGTTTCTTTGATCCCTGGGTGGAGATTCTCCTCAATGGTGTTTACTATTTGGTCGTATAGGGGATAATAATATGCTTTCACATGTGAAAGACAAACCTGAAGAAAAATTTCTCGTCTTAAAAGTTGGCACCAAATTGTTAAGAACCTAGTCATGTTACAAAATTTTTTATCACAAAAATTGCATTTTAATTTATGGTATGAAGAATGACCTCATGAGACCATCAACGAACAGTTGTGCAGTAATAGGTGGAGAATCTTTTTGCTCTGCCACGGTGCAATGGTCATCTTTTTAGTTTTTCATATTCCTGATGTCCACCTAGTTCTATCTGTTTTCAAGAGGTTAGGCAATTCAGCAGGGTAAATTAGAAATTTGAGGAATAATGATAATGTCTTCCCTGTTCCCCTGTTTTGACCTCTGGAATATTTTGTTCCTCTGGCTCTTCTGCATGTCCCCATAAATCACAGCCTCCATTTCTTCAGATTCCTAAGGCTGATGTCGGAATTCTGTCTCCCGGCTTTCTCCTTTACCACCTTAAGCCAAGCTTTTGGTCACCCTTACAGTATAACCTTAGACTCAGCAATCATTATTTAATTAGACCTCTCTGAATTACTCAGAGATGTTTTTTCTATTTTTGTTTTGCCTGGCATAAGAGAAACAGTCAAGTTGAACAGTAAAGGAATTAAGGGTTATGGTGAGTGGACGGGTAAGTGGAGCTGAGTCTCAAAAAGATCAGCCATGATCTTATTAAATGGCGGGGCAGGCTCAAGGGGCCAGATGGCCTACTCCTGCTCCTAGTTCTTATGTTCTTATGGATATTGGCTGAGGTTTCATGAGAAGGTTGCTATCTAGCTGACTTCTGTGAAGACTATGTCTAATATTAAGTTTTTGTAAAATGCAGACAAAATAAAATTGGATCTCAAATATATAATCTTTATCAACAATGAAAGCTAAAAAATACTGCATGAAAATGGTGACTAACAAAGTCTCACTGTGTTACGTGACTACGTGATGATGGTAATGTAGAAGACATGTTACAGTTTTCACACAACTAAACTCTGTATGAACCATTTTTTTCACTTCACTTCTGAAAGAACCACTGTTCACGTCATGAGCCTGGTATATTGAGGGATATTGAAAAGTATGGAAAGACATTTAAAATAAATAGGCTGCTTCCATAATATTCCTATTGAAATGCACTTGATAAGTTGGAAAGCTAGCCAAAAAGAAATCATTCATAATTTAAATAGCAATGTTACATTAACAATTTAAATGAGGGAGCAACTTCATATTACAACAACTATGTATTGGTGTTCTTTCTCTACTCAATACACATCTACTTTGGAATGTGAGGGATAAAATTGTAACACTTGATGGGTGCTAAAGTGGCAGCACTGTGGAACATCCTACAGAGATACTTGGGATGGGAAGTTTTCTAAGGAATCCATTATTAGAAACCAGAACAATATCATGTAAATGACTCAGGAATTTTGAGATTGTACATTTGAAATGAAATAAATGGCCAACTCACAAAGAGACATATGTATATAATGTATCTAACGCCTGATGAAAGGAGGGAGCAGGATATGTTTTGTAAATCGTAAATAATTACCAATACAGGAATCTGACAGACCTGTTGCTGTTGATTAGTGAATGGAAAAAGCAGGTAAGGTTCCTGCATTACCAACCAGAAAATATTTGTGGACAGAGAAGATTGAAGGTTGCTTTTTACATTGTTGGCAAGCAATTCAGCAATAAACAATGAAGCCTATACATGAAGTATGTTCAATTAGATTCTATAGCCACTGGCTCAAATGGAATAATAAGCCAGCATAAATCAATGTAAAAGGTCAATGAGGTCTGAAATTTATCGTAATGTTAGAACCTAACCTTCTTATTACTTAGTTTGAAAACATCTCATTACTAAATAAGCACTGATCTAAATTAAGTAATCAAGTGATTACTTATAAAGCTTTCATTAAACTTGAAGTGTAAAACAAAAAGTATAATTAAGGTTTCCTTGGTAAATTTATTTTTCAAACTGCATTGCCTCTGCATATAATGTATCATTTTAAATGTATAACACAATCTTAGAACATGCTCAAAGCCATTTATGTAGTTTATAATGTGCAATTGGATGTGACAGGGTATCCAATATTAAATTTAATGTTAATAGAGCCATACTGGTCAGACAGACATATAATAATTATCTCTGTTTACAGGAAATATCCTGATAGATGATTTGTCTGTTGTTAATAGTAATGAATACATGCCACACTCTCCTTTTTTGGAAAAGTGGATTTCCAAGGATTTTCAGTACTGACTAGTGGATAGTAATACTGTTTGTTATAAATGGAGTAGGGAATGAGAACATTCTGTCAACGGATAATGAGATCAAAATTGGCTCAAAATGGTCTCCTGCTAACCTTGCAGTTCCCCCTTTCAATTTCCATACATAGTTTTAAAAATAAACTTAAGAAATTCATGTTTGCTCATTTTCCTACTTGTAAGATTTTGATAATTTGAACTATGTTACTTAAATTAGATCATTGGATCGAAACTCATTTCCAGCAGTGAATGATGGTTAGGTTTTGTACGTTTCCCATAGAGAATATGAGTGATACTTTAATTTTTCCCTTGCAACAACAACAGATTAACTTAATTTTATGGTGACCAGTAGACTTCTGTCCTTTCTCCTGAAGTTGAAAAGATAGATTGTTTGTTCGCAATAGGGATGTTTATTCCATGAAGAGCAATTAATTGATAGCTGTCTGACAACTCACTTTTTTTTTAAATCAGAAGGATTTTGCAGTGGGATTGAATTCCATATTTTCAGTATTTCCATATTGAATTCAATATGGGTTCTGCCCATATTTATTAGAAGCTGTAAGATCAGTTCCTGTCTTGCATGCCATTCCCTCTCTTCCTTTTTCTTGCTTTTTTATTCTTTCTTTGATTTTCTTTTTCCTGTCCTCTTAAAGTTTGCAAATGGAGGAAAATATTTTTTAAAAATCTTGATTACTAAGTGAGGTTAATGGCCCAGCAGTAATCTGGAACCTCCACGTTTAGAACATTGCCCTAATACAAATTCCACTTTAAAAGAAGGAATATTGGCATTGGAATTTTGAGTAAATCTGATTGCAACTTAATGTAGCAATTCAGCCTAAAAATACTTTTGGGAAGCAATTTACTTTAGTTCTTCATTGGAGAAAAAGTGAAATGAATAAGAGAATTACACTATGCACAACTTGTACAATTCTGCTGTATGTTGCCTCTGTCATAAGAACTAAAGCACATGACTGAAGAAAAATCAATGTGTTCGTTCACTAACTTCTGGTCAAGGTCACATTGCCAGGCTGTAACTATTTGAGTCCTACCTTTGTAGACCCAAAAGCAACATGATGGGGCTCAGTTGGCTGGATGGTCAATTTGATGCAGAGTGATGCCAGTGGCATGGGTTCAATTCCCATTCTGGCTGAGGTTGCCCTGAAGCACTCACCTTCTCATCCTGTCCCCTTGCTTCATATATGGTGACTCTCTGGTTAAGCCACCACAAGTCTCATGAGAGAGTAGAGAGCAGCCCTATGGTCTGGTGAGACTAAGGTGACTGTGCTTTTATGTGGCTTTAACTATGGCATATAGTAAGAAGTACAAGTAAGAATTAGTAAAGTAGGAAATACAGCTTAAAACAGTTGAAAAATTAATAATGCAAAACTGCAGATTTAATTAGAACAATCTTTGCTGAATAACATTACATGTAAATCACGAAATTAAATCGGTTAAAATTCTTAAAATAATTTTATTCTCAGTAACTGAGATTCCTATTGTTCAAAGTAAGGGTTTAAAATAAAAATACGTTTAATGACGTTATAATTGTTCATAAAGTTTATGGTAATAAACTTCTTTATCATGAGGTGCAGCTTCCCTGAATATTTTTCTCCAGCATAACTGGAGAGTTATCAGCCCCCCCTTTACATTTTCAAGAAATAATAGATTGACAAATATTGTAGCATACATGAATAAGTAACTTATGAGCTACACAAGTGTATTTCCCCTCATGCTGCGAACATTTATAAATGTATTCACATTTCCCAAAAGACTTTTAAACAAACTGGAGATTAAATTTAAAGTAAGCATTGCTGTAAAATATTAGTTTGCTGATTTTTCTGCAAGAACTCACTGATAACCTCACAATTCATTTACTCAGTCCCTGTTCTTAAACATCAGTGATTTACTTTGCTTTAAACCAAAATTCAAGGTTGTTTATCAAGCATGCATTCCTTTCAGTAAGGAAAGTGAAGATTTTTTTTCCTGAATTATGTGAGTCTAAATTTGAATTACTAGGTTCCTTCAGATTGACTGCTGTCTCTCAAACTGTCATGGCAAGCTCTCTGACACACTTGATATGTGCCAGACTCTGTTAGCAAAAACATGAATCATACACTGACTGTCAAAGTCAAGAACAGACTGAAGGCGAGGAACAGTGGTGAGCACCAATGGACCTGAAGATCATGTACAGATCTGAGCATTTGGGAACATGAGAAATAGCAACAGGAATGGGCTGTATAGCTCCTTGAGCCTGCTCTGCCATTCAAAAGGATCATGGCTTATCCAATATTCCTTACATCCACTTTCCTGCCCTTTCCCCTTAACCTTTGATTTCCTTATGAAGCAGCCCCTGTGGTGTGAAATAAGCTCTTAAGAATTCAGTCTGCCTCAGGTAGGTATTAAGTTTGAATGATGTCAGCCAGTCTCTTAAGTGGACTGATTACCTTAAAAGAAATTTGTCCTGTGTCTGCTGGTGCAAGAATGTAAATTAAAATTTTGCTTTGGTTTGAACTTGATATTTTCTAATCCACCTGTTTGGAGGTAGAGATGAACACCTCTCAAACAGGTGGATCTTGAATCCAGATCTCCTGATTTGGAGGTATACCCTCCATTGTACCACACATATTTCACCACTTGTTCAATTTCTCCACGGCTAAACTAACGTAACACTAGAAAAGACGGAGACTGATAAAATAGTCAGTATCACTTGAGACAATCACTGCAACATCTGTTCATGCACAATTGTAAAAAGTTAAAGATTCAAAAATACTGGGCTACACTTGGTTACCTACCTCAGTTTAAAAGCTTAGTCCCTCAATGACCTAGTGCCAATGACATAAACAGAAGGCTGCAGAGGAAATAAATTAGAGTCTTGGTGTCATTGCTCAAATTTTAGCAAGCCTGTCTCTTGAACTCTCTCACTCCCTTTTGCATATTCCAGGATGCATGCTCAATGATCAGCCTCGGTAATGCTGTCTGCCCCCAGATCTTCAAATCTGTCAGTATTCCTAGAATTAATGGCAATGTCTAATAATAAGTTAGTAATAATCAAAAATGCTGGAAGTACTCTAGTCTGGCAGTATTTGTGCAGAGAGAAACAGTTAATATTTCACGTCAGTGACTCTTTGTCAGACTAAGTCATCAACCTGAAAAGTTAATTGTCTCGCCACAGGATTTGATAGACTTGCTGTGCATTTGTGGCATTTTCCGGTTTGTTTTTCTGTTTTCTAGCAGCTGCTGTACTTTCTTGTATTAATGAGTTCGCAACAGGAAATATACAACTTTTGAAGTTATAAAACCTTTTAACTGTGAACAAGTTTAAAAGGGAGTATGTGCATTTAAAATGGTGTTTTTTCTCTTCTGCTCTGTCTTCCCTTGTACAGCACAAACAAAGTTATATGTAATCCTTTCTCTCTCAAGTAATGAACCAGTTTTCATTCTCTTTATGCCCTGTATAACCTTCAAGGCGGTTGTTCTGTCAAATCCTCAGAAACATGTTTGAATGTGCAATATTTAACCATAAAACGTGGGAGCTGCTATAGTATAAAACACCACACACGTGGTCTCTGTTCCAGGTCTTTTCTTACTGAAATTTTTAATACAAAAGTAAAAATATTTTGGACTGAACACACCTTTAAAGATTACAGGATCGGAAACAATGAAGTTGGAATTTGATGTCAGCAGAGCACCAAAATGCTCTCCTACTTCAGCAGAATTTTCTGTTTGCAGCTGTTGATGTTTGCTGTTGCAACTGCAACCATTTGTTTTGAAACAGAAAATAGGAGCGAAAGTAGGCCATTTGAACCTACTCCACTCTTAAGTGTGATTGTGGCTGCGCATCCATCTCAGTACCTTGTTCCCACTTTCTGCATACCTTTTGATCCCTAAGAACTATATCTGTTTTCAAGAAGAAATCATTCACTTTTTTGGCCTAACTGCTTTCTGTGGCAGAGAATGCTGCAACCTTAGCACTCTCTGAGTGAAGAAATTTTGAAATGACCTACTCATAACCAAAAAGTTAATTTAACTTTGGTAGTGGGGAAACTTTTTTTGGAAACAATTATTTGGGATTCAGTGTGTAATCATGTGGAGAAAGGTGGGCTGAGTAGGAAGAATCAGCATATAAGTAATAGAAACGGTTGATGCAGGTGAAGCTTCTGATGTAGATTTCTAAAAGGTGTTTCATCAAGTGCCTCACAACAGACTTGAGGAAAGTTGTATGGCGTTATAAAAGGGACAGTGGCAACATTGTTTCAGAGTTGGCTGATAGGGTAGAAAACAGAGAGTGATGGTCAATAGTTACTTTTTGAGCTAGAGGAAGGTTTGCAATGGAGATCCACAGGGGTTGGTATTGGATCCCTTGCCTTTCTGGATTTATATGTATTAATGATTGGATTTTGGTATGCAGGGCGCAATTTCTAAATTTGCAAATTACACCAAATTTGGACGAATTGTAAATTGTGATTAGGATAATTTGGATCCCCAAAGGGAAATTGACAAGTTGGTGGAGTAGGCACGTAGGTGGCAGATGAATGCAAGCTCAATGCAGAGAAGTGTGAGGTGATGTACTTAGACCAGAAGAACACTTAAGCCAACAGAAAATAACGAGTACAGGTGCAGAGATAACTGGATGTATCTGTGCACAGATCATCAAAGGTGCCAGGACAGGTGAAGAGAGCAGTAACTAAAGCGTACATTGTTGTCTGCTTTATTAATGTGGCTATAGCGTACAATAGCAAGGAGGCGATGTTGAACTTGTACAAGATACATTTTAGACCTCAGCTGGGGTATTATATACAGACATGGGTGTCTGCTGCACCTGCATTCATTCTTTCAGCAACTGGTGTAAAAAGGTGACTAGGTCCCGTTGTACCTCCCCCTTTCCCAATCCATCACCATTCGGATAATAATCTGCCTCTCTGTTTTTGCTCCCAAAGTGGAATAGCTCACGTTTGTTCTCAATATACTTCGTCTGCCATGCATTTGCCCAATATCTTGTCAAATAACACTGAACCATCTCCGCATCCTTCTCACATCTCATCATCTACCCAACTTTGTGTCATCTGCAAAAATGGAGATATTTGATTCAGATTAAGGAACTATATATTTAATCTATATGTAGTCGGGGTCCAAGCCCTGATCCCTGCAGGACTCCACTAGTCTCTGCCCACCTCTTTAGGAATGAACAGGTCTTTTTCATTCTTTGTTTCTTGTCTGCCAATGAGTACTCTATCCATGTGAGTACACTACACCCAATCATATGTGCTTTAATGTCATCTGCTAATATCTTTGTGAACTTATCAAAAGCCTTCTGAAAGTCCTAGTAAACCACATTCGTTGGCTTCTCTTGTAACTCTATTAGTTGCGTTCTTGAAAAATCCGTTTGTCAAACTTTGTCAAGCATGATTTTCTTTTCTTAAATCAATGCTGCCTCTGTCTGACCCTGTCAGTGTTTTGCAAGTGCTCTGCTGTTAAATCTTTCACAATGGACCCTAGAATTTTCCCACTACCAATGTTAGGCTAGCTGGTCTATAATTCCCTGTCTTCTGTCTACCTCTTTTAAAGAACAGGATTACATTACTAACGCTGCAACCCATAGGAGTTGTTCCCAAATCTATTGAACCTTGAAAGCTGATGGCATGGAAAGGGGCGGCAGAGTGGCTGAGTAGTTAGCACTGCTGCCTCATAATACTAGAAACTTAGGTTCAGTTCCAGCCTAGGATCATCGTCTGTGTGGAACTAACATGTTCTCCCTGTGTCTGTGTGGACTTCTTCCGTGTGCTCTGGTTTCCTCCCACAGTCCAAAGATGGAGGTTAGGTGAATTGGCCATGCTGAATTGTCCGTAGTGCCCAGGGAGTGGATTAGCTGTGGTAAAATGTCGGATAATAGAGATAGGATGTGAGGTTGGAGCTGGGTGGGGTGTTCCTCAGAGGATGGACTTGATGGGCCGAATGGCCTCTTTCTACATGGCTGATGCATCAACTGTTTCTTGGACCACTTGGTTAAGATGGGATGTAGATTATTGGACTCTGAGAATTTATTAGCCTTTAATCTCATCACTTTCTCCAATGCCATTTCCTCAGTTCCTCCCTGTCATTAGACTTTGTTCCCTGACATTTTTGGGATATTATTTATGCCCTGCTTTGTGAAAATAGAATTGCTGTATTTAATTGGATTGGCATCTCTTTGTTCACCATTATAACTTCGCCTGTTTCCAACATTTGTCTTCACCATCTTCTTATCTTCACAGATCCAGTCAATTTATATGTTCTCACAAGCTGTTGGAAATTGCATCTTTGAATGTTTGGCGCAGATTTATCTGATGAATTCAATGTTAAATGAAGATTGACACAATGCTGTGGAGACTTAAAATTGAACTAATTTGCTTTCATAACTGATTTGTCCAGCTAGTTTTCACGTACCAAGGTGCTATAAAGTAAACTTGCCACAGAATTTTTTTTTAAAAAAAACCATATTCACTCATGGCATGTGAGAGTTGCTGGCTGGCCCAACATTTATTGCCTGCCCCTTATTGCCTTCGAGAAGGTGGTGGTGAGCTGCCTAATCTGGATTAATAGTTGGGGAAAGCTAATGAAGGAATCTTAAATCTGATTGTGTTTCATAAGGTTTTGGCAAACAAATTGAATCTGGATCAATAAGTCAGACAATGCAGGGACTGGTACCTGCACCGAATTAATTTGCACAGTAAGATTTAATTTGTTTATTGCTTGGTGAATGTTTTAAAGTTTGAGCATGATGTTTTGCATCTGACAGATTTGTGTTTTAGTGAGATATTGTTATTTTTACTGGACTGACTGAAACAACTTTTGATTAGCACAAGGCACCTGAAGCTAATTTTCTCTGTTTACAGCCACAATATCTTTCTTCTAATCTCAGTCTAACTCGAATTCTGTGTTCGGCCACTTACTTTGATTGTCACGCCTGACCCATACATTTTACTTCTATCTGTTTTATTTTTCTTGATCTCTCTTCGGGTTCTGCTTTTGTACTGCCGCTATTTATTGCTTGAACAAAATGAGCAAGCCCGCAGTTAAATTTTGCCTCACTTGCAATTCTCCAAAATTTCCATTAAAGTATCTATTCCAGACACCTTTCAAGCAAAATTCCTAATCATCTGCGCTCTGCCCTTACCACTCTTCCTGCAATCCTTGGAGATTGATCTTGATGACCTTTCACATTCATTCATTCTACCCACAAATGTCCTGTGGCCTCTGCCACTTTATTAATCACATCCTTCACTGTATTTTCTACTTAATGTGCATTAATTTGTGATCAATAACCTTAATTATTGACATTATGAATTAACTCAGCCTCCGCTCTAATACAATTCTTTGCATTACCGCCACTGTGTAAGCCAATTGGATGTTAATCTGTCACCTACCTTGACATTTCTGTGATCTTTGGTTGGCCAAGTCATCCTGTGGTGGTACCAGTCTGGTGTTGACCAGCTCAGTGGGACTAGCCTTGCTTGGTTCCACCCTTGCCTAGCTTATAGCCAGGGGATTTTGAGCAATGGATTCTTCTTCAGCATTTCATCTCATGGTGTCATCATAGGTAGAAGCCAGATGTCATGTCTGTATGTGTGCTGACTGTAGCCAACTCTGCTTTCAGACTGCTTATCAATTTCCTCCAGCAAACAGTTTTGGCTCCTATTACAAACTCTATTCTTGTCAGTCGTTTTCCATGCCGCTATCTTAGGTTGATTTAAGACTGTTAGCCTCAGCATTCTAAACTTTGTTTCTGACCCAATATACGTTTGTTCCAAAATAAAGACCATTAGTTTTATTCCCTGACTCCTTAGCTGCCTTTAGCCATCTGTAGATGAAACATTCTTCTTCCATGTCTATCACTGCCCAACTCATACATTCAAATGGTGTTAACGTTTCAGGTCAAGTGACCCTTCCTCAGGACTGAGTTCTGAGGAAGGGTCACTGGACCCGAAACATTAACTCTGTTTTTTTTTCCTTCACAGATGCTGCCAGACCTGCTGAGCTTTTCCAGCAACTTTGTTTTTGCTCCTGATTTACAGCATCTGCAGTTCTTTCGGTTTACATTCATTCAAATGTTCTGTAGGCTAGCTTCCCAGCTCATATTTTCTGAAAAATGGCTCATCTGAAAGTTGTACCCAGACCTGTTTTTTGGATACTGACACTCATCTGTTGCTGATTTGTGTTGACTTGCTGACCTATAATGGCGGCTGTTTGTTATCCTTGTGTTTATCCTTGCTTTGTAGCCTCCTCATTCTCTATTTCTAACCTCAACTATTACTACAAGTGTTGTTCATTCATCCTCCAGAATTTTACTTTCTCAGATCTGGCCTGCCCCTTCCATCGCCCCTCCACCTTGCACCACCATTGATGACCATGCTTTCGTGCCTTGGTCCAGTACTCGATAATTTCGTCTTTGAACCTCTCATTTTCTTATCCTGAAGGTTTTCCTTAAAACTTGCTGTGACCAAACTTCCAAATTCCTACAGTCTCCTCCTTTATCATTTCTGCCAATGCCTCCGAAACATTGTCCATATTAAAGATGCAATATAAGTATGTTTCTTTGCAGAATTTTTAGAATTAGCAATTCTCAAATTGGACTTTCTTTGACTCATTAGGCTTGATTTTATTGGTAGATTTAAATAACTGTCAAAGCCTCTAGAATCTAAAATCACAAACATAGGACCTGGAATGATGTACGTAAACAACAAATATTAAAGCAAAATATCACATTACTATACATTGAATTATAGATGTGAGTATTGGTATTAAAATGTTTTTCAATGTTTTGAGCTATGTGTTGAGTCTCCATTCTGCATGGCTATTAAATCTCCAGACCATACAGATTGCTTAAATCTTCATTCTTGCTGCTCTTTATTTTATACGTAGCTAATTGCTTCTTCTGCTTTGTCCATCTCATTTTCAGCGAGTAGTAATGTGTCCAGCATTACTGATGTTGTTTGGACAGGGGCAGATCGTAGTCGCAGAGGACTAGTATATATTGGGTTATGTCCATTTTTTGTATTGTGTCTCATGAATAATTTGGAGTTTTCATTGATTGATGTTCGAAATGATATCCGGCTAGAATATTTTCTGAGTATTTTAATATCCTTTTGTCTTATGTATTTGCAAGTAATGTAGCAACTAAATGCCTCACGAAATGTCTTGTTGAAAAGTGTGTAGACAAATGGGTTGACTCCTGAGGAGACATAACCCACCCAGACAAAAACTTCAATCAGTGTTCCAAGAAGTTCCTGATCACAGCTCTTGCAGAGGGCACAAGTGACATTAGTTACAAAAAATGGGCACCACATCACTAAAAATAGGAAGAATACTATTCCTAAAACTTTGGATGCTCGCTGCTCATTGCTGATGCACTGCATGGACTTTTTACCCAAGGTGGAAAGCCTTCTGATAGGTATGTTCTCAAGTGTGCAGGGAAATGTCTTGTCCTTCTGTGAACAGTTGAGCATTGCCACCTTTTCAGGAGACTTGGTGGGTGTAAGATCTTGTTGAAAAATGGTTGAGACAGTTGTCCAGTTAAAATTTTGGGATGTTTTGGCTTTGATCAAATATGCCTTCTTTCTCAACACATGAATTGTCAAAAAGTTGATAACAATCATGATGGCAAGGGGAATGAAAAATGCAGCCATTGATCCAAAGATCATAAAATTTCCAAATGTTTCAATTTTAAGTGAGCAGGTTTTGTTCATTAGGGTGTTTGTTTCTTCCTGGAAGCTTTTGATGGGAATGGGAATAGCAATGCCTGAATTGAAGAGAAAATAAATTGAGAACAATACAATAATTACTTTTCAGTCAAAATTGGTAACATATTTAATCGAATTAGCTCTAAATGGAATTGGCCCTGTTGGGAGGACGTTCCGTTCAGCATTTTTTCAGTTTGTGACCTGATTGGCTATTTTGGAGCATTTTATTTCAGTCACGATGCTTCAAAGTTAGAAATACTACTGTAGTACTTTCCGATTCCTGTGAGATAACATTTTAGTTCTCAAGACCTTTAAGGCAATTTTTTAAAAGTGCACTAATTAGTCTGTGAAACAAGCATTTCAGAGTTTATTATTTAATTTTTTTCAAACTGTTGTAATAAAATTGTTGTAACGTTTTCAATTCAGACCATTTCGCACAGTTCAGCATTAATACTCTAAACAAATTTAGATCACAAACAATATGGAATTCTGTTATTTACAGAACCCTAAAAATCTTTGCTGACAGTCAGTTCTGCTTGTTGTTGATCTTTTTCTTGACTACTAAATTGCACAAAAACGAATATATATTAGCGAACCAGATATTTGTTTAACATATTAAAAGTAGATTTTATCCCAATTGTGCCTGACAAATATTCCTTTTAATCATTCACTTATAGTCTATGTTGATAGTTTATTAATGGGTTCTAGTATTTAATTTGGTATTTATTGGAAGAATCAAATTAAAAGATATGAATAAAGGTTTTCAGAAAGTGATATACATACCAATTGAGATGAACCATACTACTGTGATTTTAATGAGAACCTTGGCCCTGGAATTGAAGCGACTGTGCTGAATAGGCTTTTTAATAGCAATATAACGGTCTAGCGAGATGGCACACAAGTGCATAATTGAAGCTGTGGATAAAAGAACATCCAGGAAGATCCAGATAGGACATATCGCAGAGGGTAAATGCCACTCAGAATCTGAAATTGAGATAGATCTTAGTCAGAATAATGTTAAATATTATTTAAAAGTCCACAAGCTAAGCTGTTAACATTGTTGTCATAGCATTAACTTTTGGTCTGAATTACAATAATTTCAAAATCACCAGCCTGTTTCTGTTCCAGTAGTTCATTACACCTTCATACTGCAATAATCAGAGCAGGTTTGTCGCAAAATCTCTCAAATTGCATTTCATTTAAATGTAATACAAAATGTCATTTATACACTGTGTTGCTTATTTGTCATTTCTATAAAACCTCTTGCTGTTTGATTTGCATTTGCATTTAACTCTTACTTGGACTAGCCAACCAATGGTAATCAGCTTTAAAAGGAGCAGAGACAGGATTGATTTGGCTACAAATCTTGTTTTCTTTTCCTCGGCAATATTCCATTTGTTACATTAAAATTCAAGTGGATGAGAATTCCAGTATTTAAAATTGGCTTTGATATAGCCTCCACTGACTGACAGATTAAGTAATGAACACACTGTAGGTTGAAAAACAAAGATTTATTTTCACCATTTAAATTTGAATTGTTTTTGCACATTTGTGTTTGAAATGGTTTTCAATATCTTTATTGTAATTTTCTCGTTGCCTGATATCTGAAGTCATAAAGGTAAGCTTTTCCAGTACGATTCCTTGACATCAGGATACTTTTGAAACTGCTCTGGTCATGAGCCTGCTTTTTTGATTCTCTTTTAACTTGCAGGAGTATGGTGCATTCTCTATCTAGTTTTGGCTTACTAAATAAGGTTCGTGTCTGGATTGAGGTGGTGTGACAGTTGGGTATGCATCTAACCTGACCGATGACACTGGGTTTTACCATATTATAAGAACAGGAATAGATCATTTGATCCTCTGGTCTGCTCTGCGAGTTTGTAACATCATGGTTGATCCATTTGTGGCCTTATCTCCACATTCTTGCCTGCCCCTCATCATCCATATCAATCAGCATCAAACATATTCAACGACCCAGCCTCCACAGATCTCGAGAAGTTTAAAACCGAATAACACTCTAAGAGGAAAAATCCTCTTTATTTTCTCCTTGAATGGGAGCCCTTTTTAAAAAATCTGCTTTGAGCCCATCATGTTCATCCAGTGGTCAAGCACCTACCTACTCTAGTCCCATTTTCCAGCACGTGGCATTGTACGCTCAGGTGTTTAAAGTGATCATCTAAGTGCTTCTCAAATGTCATGATGGTTCCTGCTTTGACTAACTTTCAGGTAGACAGTTCCAGATATCCACCATCCACTGGATGAAAATATTCTTCCTTAAATCCCCTTGAAACTTCTTGTCCTTCCCTTAAATCTGTGACCGTTGGTTGTTGAACCCTATTAAGCCAGGAATGTTTCTTCCTATCTACCTCCTGTTTGCCCCTCATAATTTTATAGACCCTTAGCCCCTCTCAGGGTCTACTCTAAGAAAAACAACCCCAATGATCTAGTCTCTCTTCATACCTGAAATGCTTCAGCCTACACAACATCCTGATAAATTTCTTCCACATGCACCTTTAGCGTAATCACCTCCATCCTATGGTGTGGTGACCAGAAGTGCATGCAGTACTCCAGCTGTAACTTAATTAATGTCTTGTCCAGTTCCATAATAACCTATCTTGTATTTGATGCCTCGACAAATAAAGGCAAGTATTCCATATGCCACCTTATTTACTGTTGCCTTCAAGGATTTATGGTGTGTTATCACTGTATCGACACTTGCATGTCATAATATTCTATTCCTCTTGCAATAAAAGCCAGCATTCCATTTGCATTCCCAATCAATTGCTGTAACTGTGTGCTACCTTTTTGTGATTCACAGGACTCCCAGATCATTCTGTACAACAGATGTTTGTCGTCATTCTCTGTTTGAATAATATATTGCTTTTCTCTTCTCCTTGCCAAAGTCAGCAAGCTCACATGATATTCCATGGGCCATGTACACACTCACTTAACCTATTTTTTAAAACTATTCGCCAGTGGGACGTTGCCATCACTGGCAAGCTTAGTATTTATTGCTAATTCCTAATTTTGTCCAAAGGGCGTTACTAAGCCTGAGTTAACCATGTTGCTATAGGTCTGGAGTCACACATATACCAAAACAGGTATGGAAGGCAGACTACCCACCATAAAGGAGATTTCCTGCTATCATCTCCCGGACAATAAATTCAGGAGTTTGTCCTATCACAGGTGTTGGGCTAATAGCTTGTAGATGGATTTTAACAGTGGTTACATGTTGATCATGATGGTAGTTTTTTATTGAATTCAGATTTCACCATCTGCCATGGTTGGCTACAGACCGTGTCCCCAGAACATTAGCTTGGGTTTTTGGCTTACTAGACCACTGACATTACCACTATACTCACTGCCTCCCCTCATATCTCTTTACAAGCTCTGTCCTCTTCACAACTTGCTTTCTTATGTATCCTTGTATCATTAGCAAGTGTAGCTACCATACATTCAGTCTGACCCTTGTTCATCCAACAGGATCAGCATATCTCTTCTGTTTCTTTCTCACTCGTGCATATTTAGCTTTCCTTTAAATGTGTCTGTGCTATTTATATAAATTACTCTTTGTGGTATCAAGGTCAGTAGTCTTGTCTTTGTCTATAGCAATTTTTTCTAAATTTTCCATTGCATTTATTCATGACTTTCATAGACAGTTATAGAAGCTAGGAGCAGGAGGAAGCCATTTGACCTTTGAGCCAGCTCTGTTATTCAATATGATCATTACTGATTCGCTGTCTCATTGCCATAATTCCACTTTTCTCCTCATACCCCTTGGTACCTTTAAAATCTAAAAATTATCTATTTTTTGAATATATTTAGTGACCTGGCCTCCTGAACCTTCTGTGATAGAGTTCCTTAGGTTCATTAGGCTTTGAGTGGAAAATAAATTCTTCGTCTTTGTTCTAAATGATCTACCTGATAGCCTGAGACTCTGGTCTCTGGTTCTGGACTCCCCAGTCAGGGAAAACTTCCTCTAACCCTGTTATATGTTTAAGTCCGATTCCCTTTCATCCTTCTAAACTGCACACCCAACTCTAATGAAAACAGGCGCAAGGTATGACCTCAAGGTTTAGACTCTCACATACGTGGAAAAACTTTGTCTACTTCTCCACTGTCGAACCCTGCATTATCTTCAAGATCTCTATTCCTCATGTCTTGGCACTCTCTTTTGACAGTATTGGACCTCATCCTGATGTGAAATCTCATGTGTTTTCTAGTTAAGTTTAATTTATTGTCAAATACACTATTAGATGACCAGTACTTCATTTGTGGGTGGTGACTGAATTTTTTAAATATGTAGGAAATGATGTAACAAAGTTAAAATATAAATTCAGGTTAAATTATTATAAAACTAGGGATGATTATTGCAAAATAATAAATTAAATAAATTAAATACAAAATAAGGCTAATGTGGTTCATGTCTGACCAACTCAGTAGCAAATATTCTGTCATTCTGCAGAATGTTATAATCCCAGTTATAAGAACACTAGACAGTCTCAACCATTATTACAATATAGCAAAGTGGACCATAATATTTTAATCATATCGTGTGAAAGAACCAAGGGTAAGAAAATAAGTGGCTGGATTCCCGAGTTGAATTCCTTCATTATCTTAGACTAAGCTAGACTCTTTAACCTCGATGTTCTATTTGACACTGAGCTGTTTTTGGTTTCATATTCTTTTATTGCATCCACATTCAACAAATCCAATGCTCTCCAGGACAGCTTTCCATCTTTGCTATCCCAGTTCTGTCTGGATGCTTGCATATCAATGCCCTCCAAACTTGTGGTGGCATTCACTTCATTGCAAAATGTATTCACTACTACTAAAACAAATGCACCATCTTTGAAAGTATTCAAGGTCGATAAGCTCTGACAGTGCCAGGAGATCAACTTAAAAAGGGTTAGGCACTGCAACAGTTCTACAAAGCAAGCCTACAGTAGACACATTCAAAAGGGTGCTGACTTTGTTAACTGAAATTTGACTCCACAGTATGCTGCAGTCTGTTTCCAAAACACAAACTCAGTGAATCGTCTCTATCAAAATTGATGCATTTGGACCTTGGATGGTGTGAGATGGTGTTACACTCTGTCACCTGCTATTTCTGAACCCAGTGCCCAGATATTTAATAGACCTTTAGCTTCTGGCCAAACTCATGTAATCTCATTCTTCGTAACAGTGTTGTCCATTCTTTTCAATAACTTGTTTCAACAAATTTCTTAAAATCAAGGTGGAAGACTTTGGATTTTGCTACATTGCTGCAAATTGCCTGAAATAGCAAATTTCTGCCCTCATTACAAGCCATAAAGCATTGTCCTTAGGACATTTCAGGTCGGTGAACTATGAAAACTGCAAGCTGTGAGCTAAAAATCAAGTTCTTTGGTTAGCACCCCTGTGTCATTAGGTTCCCCACGGAAATTTCAAGAACAGCCAGGCCACTGTCCTTCTAAAGACTGACCTTACTGTCTGAACACTTTACAGGACAGAAAATGAAACAGATGGAGCTGTGATCTTTTCTCATCCAGTAATTCCAATTTTCCTGCAAATGCTGGAAATCTGGGACAGTTTGCTGGACGTATTCAGCAAGTCTAGCAGCATCTGTGGAGATGAAAACCAGAACTAACTCTGCTTTTAATTCTGTGTTGTCATCAATCTGTAACGTTCTTGTTTCTCCTTTCTTCCTACTGCCCTCCATGGCCCTTATCCTTCTCCATATTAGTGACCACGAACAGTTATCCAACTTGTTGCATTCTCCAACTCTGGACTCTGAACAGCACTATTTTTGACAGTGTTAACCTAATGTGCTTCATTGGATTGTAATCTCTTGAATCAGTAGTCTTGTAAAGACTGACCACCTCACCATATTTGCCATTACCCATTGGTGCACAGCATTAATTAACTATACTGCTTATTTCTCTTCCTTCTAAATTAAATTTCCATTACTAAATTGTTTTTTAAAAATATGTTGTTTGGAGGTAACTTCTCAGTTTGCTTCCAACATGATTTCCATTTTCGTTTGTCTTACGTTAATTTGTGAGCTTATGTGCACTCTTGGCAACAGAATCCCTAAGTTGATTGTAACGAACAGAGAAAATAGACTCTGAAATCAACTTCTCTTTTCTTCTTTAAAAAAATAACTTGATTAAAATAATGCTTATAGTCTTATTTCAGTTTTGATTTGATATTCTGAGGAGTCTGTTCAAACCCTTTCATTATACAGCTGTTTTCTGTCATATGCTTGCAGAATTTCTTTCTATTACCAAACAGGTTTAAAGTTAATTTAAAATCTAGAAATAATGATATATAAAAGCAATGTCACAATTTTCAAAGATTTATTTTAATGTGTTTGCTTGATATATTTGCTGGCTTGCAACAAGAATTATATTCAGTACAATTTTTCAGAAGCCACTAGGCTTCCTGCTGCATTATTTTGTTTTTCTGGTCCTTCCCAATTACTCAGCTAAATTTCATTTTACTTCCTCTCTGCTTTTGCCTGAATTTGTTTCTTTCATTGCTCCATTTTATCTGCTGCTTTGTCACCTTGAAACCTGACTGTTCTTTTTGCCACCCATCTAGTCTACACACTGTCCACATAGTGTAGCTCGCAGTTAGTCCCATTGACCTGTGATCATTAACCTACAATGGCTCACTGATGAGCAATTCCTTAATTAAGGGAGGAAAAAGCAACTTTTGGTTCCATGATATTTTTCATGACCATTGGATGACCTACACTTCACTGGCAAGGGAGTGCATTTGAAATATAGTCATGGTTGTGTCTGAGGTAAATAATGGCAACTGATTTGTGCCCTGTACGCTCCCACAAATAGAAATGAGAAATTTAATGAATGGTCTATTTTTGTGGTATTGGTTGAAGGATAAATATTGGCCAGGGACTGGGAGTAACTGTTCTGTTCTGCTTCACAATCATACCTTGAGATCATTTACTTTCATGTACCATACACATGGCATTGATTTTACCCAAGTTGGGTTGTGGGTCAAAGGTTTGGGAGCAGTGGTACACTGGGGATCAAGTAAATAATTGTCCTGATTGAAACATGGGTGTTAAAGATAGTGGAGGAGAGAGAATCAGATTGCAGATAAGCCAGTGACATTGTGGTAAAGTCACTGGACCAGTAATCCAGAATCCCAAGCTATTGTTCTGAGACATGAGTTTGAATTTCGTCATAGAATATATTGAAATTTGACTTTAGTAAAAATCTGGAATTAAAAGCTAGCCTAATAGCCTCGTATCACTGTTGTAAAAGCCCTAATGATTTACTAATGAACTTGAAGGAAGGAAGCCTGCCGTCCTTGCCAGGTCTATCCTACCTCTGAGTCCAGACCCATAACAATGTGTTTGACTCTTAGCTACCCTCTGGGCAATTAGGGAGAGATAATACATTTTAGCATAGCCAGTAATGCATCTGTCCCATGAATGAATTCAACAATGTGGTTGGCTGCTGCCAAGATGTTTGAAGTGTAGGCCAAAAGCCAGATAGTTGAGAAAAAAAGTCCAATGGTAAGTTCCGACGCAATGAAGTGGACTTAGTTATGGGCTTGCTGGGGGTGAGGTTTGGTGAAGGGGCGTGCACAGCTAAGGTGAGGGTCGAATTATGTGGGTTGAGATGAATACAAGGAACTGGTCAGAGATTACTTTATTAGTGATGGTTGGGGTAGGCATAGCAAAGCCACATCAGATGGAGCGACCATGATAGTGAGTAGGAAAGTTTGGGGAGGAATAGAGTGTGGTAGATTCAGAAGAGAAGGAATGAAAGGCTTGCATATCTAATTGCCTTTAATAGTCCCTACTCTTTATAGCCAATGTATCACTACAGGAACATAGCGAAGTCGTTTATGGAAGAACATGGCAGTTGATCTGTGCCCAGTAGGTTTTCACAAACAGCAATGGAAGACTGATCAGACAATCTGTTTTTGTGATGTTAATTGAGAAAGAAATATTGCCCCAGGACTTTCTCAATTCCTCCCTTGCTGTTCAAATTAGTGACATGGAATCTTTTACGTCCATCTGAGAGGTAGAGAGGGCCTCAGTTTGGCATTAGATCCAAAAGACAGCACCTCTAGTGCAGCAGTCCTTTTGTGAAACTGAATGTTGTCTGAGCTTTGCTGAATATGGACATGAGCTCTTCAATATATGAGGAATCGTCTGTGGTAATGAATATCATGTAGTCATCAGCAAGTATACCCACTTCTGACTTCTTGATGTGATAAAGATTATTGTTAAAGCAGTGGAAGAAGGTTGGACCAAAGACACGACCTGAGGACCTCCTTTAGTGATATGCTGGGACTGACCTTGAAGAATCTTAACTATATTTTGTGTTTGGTTTGTATACAACTGACAGTTTTCCCTCTGATTCCCATTGACTCCAGATTTGTTGGAGATTCTTGACACCATGTTTTATTCAATGGTGCCTTGAAATAAAGGGTATTCAAATTTGCCTCACCTCACCTCCAGAGTTCAGCTCCTTTGTCCACACTTTGACCAAGGCTGTAATCAAGTCGAGCTGGTGGCCCAAGCAGAACCCGAACTGAATGTCAGTAAGCAGGTTATTGCTAAATAAATTGCACTTTATCAAATGTATTTTTAAAGTCCAAGTACAGAACATTAACATTGCCACCTTCATCAAAGAACTCAATCAAATTTGTCACGTAACTTACCTAAAAGAAATCGATGTTGATTATCATTTTGTAAGGCACGTTTTTCGAAATGAAAACTAGTTGTTGCAGCTTATGTTTTTGACTGTGTTTTTCTCCACCACCGACATTTGGCTGACAGCTTTGTAGTTGTGATTATCGTCCTCTTTTGAATAATAGAATAACATCTGTAGCCCCCTTATCCTTTCTCAACCCTCTCAGAATCAAAGGAGGATTCACATTCTGACAAGCGCTTCTGCTGTTTCCACCCTTAATTCCATCAGCAAGCGAAGATGCATCCCACCCAGACCGATGATTTTTGAAACTTTCCACACTGCCAACCTTTTATGTATCTATGATCTCTTTTTTTTTTTACCCCTCTCTAGATGGTAAGTGAGTGGTGTCAAGAATGCTGTGCACTACAACATGGATTGGAACTGATAATTTGTTTCTTTACAATTTTGTATTTTTTTAAGATTCATAATCCAAAAACAAGTTTCAATGCTAGTCTTTCTTTAGAATAAAATATTGTTTTACTTACCCAGACGTACTTTGTTTTTTTGAGCACTGTCTTTAATTTGAATTGATTTGAATGCAATGGTTTTATACTTTTTTTTTGGAAAATATTTTGAATGATGGTGAAAGCTCAGTTAGTATCTACTATAACTTGACATGTAGCACAGTGCATAACTCTATAACATTCATAACCCTAATGCTACCAAGCGTAAATTACAATAATTCTTAGTTTATGACCAACGCTGTTTTAAAACCTTTTCACATCTAGTTTTCTGAATATACTCAATTTTATTTTTAGTTTTACTGTGATTTCTTTCAGGACAGTACTAACACTGTCAGATTTGAATTTCAACACAAGTAGGTATGCAACTTTTAGTCAGAGTTGTGGACATAAGTTGTAAGAAAAACAAACTGTAGTGTTGCTAGTGAAGAGAAATTGGAATTGACTTAAATGTGCAGACCAGCTGCATGGGTCCTTATGTTATTCACAAGGAACTGTAGGATTATTGTAGCTAACCTAATCAAATTCAGCATTGATGGACTGATAGCTCCTTTTTCTGAGCTCCACTTCAGCTGTCATATCACAGAGGAATCCAAGTTGATATCAAAAAGTGGAATTCACTTAGAGCAACATTAAAACACCCGAGACAAAAACTTACACAAGCAGATGCTTTTAAATTTTGATTTATGATTGTGTCTTAAATGACTTCAGAAGATCTGCATTGATAATGATAAAACTGTTTCACTATCCAGTATTCTTACATTGACCAGATAACGTGGTCATTTTTTCTGTTGACATTCAGGTTTCTATTTATGTTGCTCCTTAACGGTATGATCTCTGATGATCCTCTGATAATGTTGTTTTGATAGTGCGTATGAAATTTAAACACAGTAAGTGCTGTCTCCTTTATGTTTGACGCTAATGTGATTGTTTCTGGAGTGGCACAGCCAACACTGAATAATATTTAAAATGTCATTTTATGTATTTTCTTACAAAATACTTTTTTTCTTTCAAAGGCATGGATTGCTTTGTCATTGCAGTAGCTGCTAAAGATTTTAACATTTGCACACAATTAATTCATGAAAATACTGAAAATATTTAGGTATCCTTGAATATGACATTTCATTTTTTTAAAAAAAGTAATTCAATATTTTGTGCACCCTGTATAACTTTATCTTATTAAATTAATATGTATCTATTCACCATTAACTTCTATATTTCTTAATGAAGTTGTGTTGTATTTGAATAACAGATTGGCATACGTAGCTTTGCTTTAAATGATTTACAACCATTGGTTATCACAAAAAAAATTAAATCGGAATTTGTTCGGATATCAAGCACTAAGGTTGGAAGATAACCGTTTTCAAATTTCTGTTGTTGTTAGCACTAAATATGCTGTCACAACTTTGTATTCTTAGTATCACTTGACCCTACTCCCCCTCATAAAGAAATCGTTATAAAGAGAATGTTTCATCGACGCACAAGTTTATAACGTTCTAATTTAATAAGGAATAGTACCTATGAGGTATATTGTTATGAATCACTTTACTTACGAGTTGTCTCTTTCTGTCAACTGGTTGTATACATATTTGTGTTTGTATCAAAAACCTCAACAAAGGGGACATATTTACAAATTAATTTATAAGCACAATGGAATAGTGAATTTCATTTTTCTATCTTGTTACCTTTTGTAATTTGTAGAATATGCAGTGTACACAGTTGACCACTTTTTCAACTAAATGTTTTGGCTTTTTTTTTGAGGTCTTGTGCTGTAGTACTTAAAATTTTAATATTTGATGTAGGTTTATGTGAAGCAGCAGTTTATATTTTAATTTGTACATTCATGTTTCATCTAATTGACTTCTCTGTTCAAGAAATTGTTATTAAATGTAACAAATTGTGTAATATTTACAGCACAGCCCGTTTGGCCAAACAGGTTACTATCAATTTTTATGATGCGCACAAGCCTTTCCTGCACTTCTGCATCTAATTTTATTGTTTTCTGCCGTCTGTTCATTGAACATCTCCTTAAATTCAGTCCTCTATTTGCCTGAGTTATTCATTGTGGTGTTAAGTTGAACATTTTAGCCACATACTAGTAACTATCTTATTTATAGCCCTTAATTGTAACTAGTGAGGGTGGCATTCTGGATCATTTCACAAATTGTGTGTTGTTCTGAAGGCATTAAAATAATAATAACTGTACAATAAAGTTAGATATGATACAATCTGATTTCTCTTACTGAGACAATTTCTTAATTTTATGGCCTAATACACAATTTTCAAGATGATTGGAAGTCAGCAAAAATGGAGTATATAAGTAAGATTACAACTGGGAACAAGATCCTTTAGAATGAAATTATAAAATGTGTAGAATAATATCAAATGTACATGAGAGTTTTTGATGGGAGAGAAGTGTGAATCATCTGTAGTATGTACAATTCCAAGAATAGATTAATTTATTAACTCCACTCGCAGGCATTTTCACGCAGTTGGAAGTGTGTTCCATTCCACTTTTCCCTCAAATTGAAAATAATCCAAATTAAACACAAAATAACATCAATTATTTAGCTTTAACAAAGAACAAGTTAGATTATTACGTTATATGAATTACTTGTAATGCTTTACTGGATGTGAATTACTGCAGTTCTGTTAAAGAGAAAATTGAATAAGACTTACTGAACAGTGTGTTTAGGAGAGCGATGGGCATCACCAGGAGTCCAACTAACATGTCTGCTACTGCAAGTGACATGAGGAAGTAGTTGGTGGCATTCTGGAGTTTCTTCTCAAGCGAAACTGCTAAAATAACAAGTATATTGCCTCCAATAGTGGGTATGATCACCAGTAAAATCAATAGTGCTGCCCAACGAAGTCCATCCTTCGCCTGATCCCCTTCCAGAAAATTAGAACCAATAAGAAAACCGGTGAGTCTTGATTCCTCTGTAATTGTCAGATAGAAGGTTCCATTTCTTCCAGAATTGTTGAAGGGCTGATTTGGAGTTGCCTGCATCCTGCTGATTGTAAACATGGTCACAGAATCCACAGGGTTCGATGTGCCATTACTGGCTGAACCAGGCATCATGCTTTGAGTACTGGCAGTTGGCTGTCTGGTTGCTTTTGAAGAATCATGATGAGAATGCAGCATGGTCTGAACAATCTGTTCACAGGATGCTTGTGCCAGACTAACATGTCTTTGCATCAGATTCTTTTAGATGTTTTCCCCTCAATTTGCTGACCATGTACTTATGAGGGAATATTAATTTTTCCATCTTTGCTGAAAGTTTACATACTATTACTTTTTGTGACTTTTCTTATAATAAATGTTGATTCAAAAAAAGGAAAGTATTTTAACAGATTTGTGAAGAACGAAAGATCTCTTAAAAGTGAGCAGTCATCCAACTACTTTCAAATATTCCAAGCTGCTGCAAACACTTCCAGTTTAGTTATGGAGGTTCCTGATTAAATTCACTGTATACTATTACAAGGACTTGAATTGCTCTTACCTCCGTCAGACTGATGCTTTTCAAATATGCTCAAGAGTTGTTAATGTAAATTTAGCAGGCTAATTAACTGATTTTGCATGGGTTGCTATGTCGGGAAAACATCTCCCCTTCATTTCTCTCTGTCGTCTCTGAGCTGTATAAATGTGTTTTCATCCTTTTTCTGTATCGCTGCCAGATTACTGCTTTCATTTCACTCCTGGGCTGCACTATATCTTTCTTCCCTCTAGTCATTGATACTGTACATCTTTGCCTGTCCCCTGATTTTGATTCTGGCTTTTATACTTGCATTCTGGAGTGTGTTTGGCCCTTAGCATTGATATACTATGGTTATTTTCTTAAGAATTTACATTCTTTTCTCTAAAATGCTTTTGTACCACAGCTGTTTAGTGCAGATGTTTTAACTCTGCCAACGATACTGATTGCTCAGTCTTACTCTCTCTCATACACACTTAATGTTACTGTAACTTTTGCAAGTCCAAAGTCCTGTTCTTTTTTGTATAGCTGTTGGATGCTATTCGCCTCTAATGGTTGAATGCAGAAAAATAAATGAGCATTTTTACCAGAGGAACAGAGCCAGAACGCTGAAAAGGTAACATCAGGAGTAACTGCAGTAGAAGATGTATTTCCTTTTGAAGGAATTTTCTTTTCTATAGCCTTCCTAGAGAAATTTATAATCTATCTTCATGTCCGATCCCAGAGATAAATCTATCTATCTATCTAAAATACTAAAATCATTTTTGTTGTGTTGCTTGTGATTTTAACCCTTTTGTTCCTAAACATTTGAAAAGGTTTCAATGAAAACGTTTACATTTTGCTCAACTTTCAAGAAAATGGTTAAATTGCAATTCTGATTTGTTGTTAATGTCGAAGACATTAATTCTTATATCATTAATTTGTATTTTTTCTCTTTTACCGAGTCTGTTCTATTAAACATTGTCATTGAACAGGGAAATGTATTGAAATTCACCCCTAAGATCTTTGCAATCTACTGTGTATTCTTGGTTAGGTGGTTAGGACAGATTAGGTGCCTATTCCCGCTTAATTGTGTGTGTATTTTCTCAAGTGCCATGACTTTTAATAATTGGAATTCATACACTAAACAACTATATAGAAGGCTACATTTTAGCTACTTCTGTGAACTAAATTTGCGATCAGCAAATTGTGGTACATTTGGCAACTTCAAAAAATGGTCAATGCTGAACTGTGGAAAAGTTTTACATGATGTAATCAAATTTTGTTTGAAAACAATTAGATCATGGATTTAACTCTGATTTAACATTTTCAACTATCTGTAATATTAAAAGTCCCTTGTACACTGCAGATTCCATTCAGTTAGCTGGATATTCTGTAATATCTAGCAAAGCAAGTTAGCCAAAAGAAAACATTAGTAAACAGTGGCTCAGCCTTAAAAAGTACCATCATTTCTCCAATTGTCTTTTTTTTTTGAAAAAATAGAGTTTAACACATGTATAAAACTTAAATTTTCAATTGGGGCTGATATTGCTTTCTTTTGCCATTAATTGCTGTGTATCAGTGTTTTCATGGCAAGTTGTATGAAGTGCTTGCTGAAGTTGCCAAGCAGTACCATATATAATTAGAATTTGTTGTTGCTTTAGAATCTAAAGTCTGACGTACGAAAATTTAAAATTCAGAGCATTCTGAAACAATTCCTGTTTCTTATGTTTCATAGGACTCCAGAGCAGTGTCCAAGTGTGGTGTCTTTGCTTTCTGAAAGCTATAATCCTCATGTTCGATATGGTGCTGCTCTTGCTCTGGGAATATGCTGTGCTGGAACTGGCAACAAGGTGAGATCTGATTAACTATCAAGTTATTTTAGCTCTGTAAAATTGAAAAAATTTTTAATCATTGAGTAGCTACCTGAATATATCAAATCATTTTAATACATAATGTTAATGATCAAAACACAGTAAAATGATGTTTAATGTGTGCAGTATTCCAAAATGAAACAAAACTTCTCTGTGCATATGTAAAGCAGCAAAAACCTTAAGCTCTGGGCATTCATTAGAAACTCTGACCTGCCAAGTCTTGTGGAAAGTATTTGAGGAAATGTTTTTCAATAGGAAGAGGCAAGAAAGATACCAATCTTTCATAAGAGCATGTGTATATTCTGCCAGAACATTATTTTGGAACAGATTGAAAAAAGAATATATAAAATGTGGTATGAAAGATGTTTCTTATTTGCTTTCTAAGTACACTAGGTTAAAGTATCTGAGTGAGATATGGTATTTGGGTATTGATGAACTTTTACAGTGTAACTAAAAAGATGACCAGTGTGATAAGTGGCATGAAGCTTGATGACCAAATATAAAAAATCGACACACTAGTTTGAATTAAAGGCAAGAGTTTCTCAAGCTGAAAATTAAATGCACCTTACTTAATATGATATGTTCATGCCTCTGGTGCAAGCAGAGCTTTATGAAATGAAAAGCCCCAAGTTGAAATCGACAGGCAGTGTTTTAATTTTCACTGAATATTTGGTTACCGTCAATATGACTGTTTAGCTGAGTGCTGAAGAAAGGAAATGATTAAAAACTGCATCTTGTAGACCAAGATTTGTGACCTTGGCACAAGGAAAAGCCCAGAATTATAATGAAAGTGAACATTCATGGCAAGCAAATAATGAATGAACCTTTACATTCACAGCTAAATTACTTGCTAGCTGCAGAAAGGTGAAAAAGAGATGAAAATACAGTTGCTTTAAGAGGAAATTGATTATGGGGCAGAGAAAAATAGTGTGAAATGTGGAAAATTGTGTGCTGCTTGTGGTCTGTTTGACATCTGTATCCATTAAATTCAAGGTTTGCAAAGAAAATTTAGATGTTTTTGACTTGTAGTGGATGAGTAGATTGTTGGTTGTTACCTTGGAAAAACAAACTTTTCAGTGATGGTGCATGACCAATTAAGAAAAATTGTGTAATGTGATGTTAAAAGAAAACAGAAATAAGCATGATTTTATAGCTAAATTTGCAAAGGTTTCTGCTTGTTTTCATGGTGTTTTCAAAAGTTATCTCAGGGTGAAGACTAAAACGTAAATTAGACTCAGTAGTATGTATTTCATGCGGGTAACTGTTTCATAGGCATTCTCCTGATCATACTAGATATCATAATTTCAGCAGTAGCCCTGAAGAAAGGCGTGAACAGCTATTTCCCAGGATTTCCGCTGAAACAATAGTCACTGCTGAGAAAGAACCCTGTTGGAATTTTGGGATATGTCACTGGATACAGGAGTTGCTAGCTGTTTGCAAATAAACAAAGCACCACTTAATTTAGAAATTCCAAAATATGAATGTATTTTTAACCTAAATGGTTTTGACTTCTTAATTCCCACTGATTTTAATCTAATTTGGCTTTGATCTTCTTTTAAGTATAGTTCTAAGGTGTGAATTTGGTGTATTGTACATTATACTATTCAGTCACCAATATAAATTTTTATGAAGAAAATTGGAGTACAGTAGTGACTTAATGTTTAGTAGCTGGCAGAGACCTGCAAAACATTCACAATGGTATTTTTATCGCAACAGTACTTTAAATCCCATGCCAGCCCCCTCAAGCCATACCCATCCCCTTTAAGCCGCTCATTATCATTCCATCCAATTCCCATCCAACCCCTCCTTTCTCTACTATTCCATTTCTCCCACACGTTTGTCATTCTTTACTGCTTCCCTCCCCTCCCAATACTTTGTTCTTGAGCTCCCTTTGCCTTTCAATCTTTATTTTCTACACCAACCAACACTTTACACTAGAAACTGTGCATGTATTCCATGCTTCTGATCTCTGCACACCTTGCATGTTCCCGTTCTATTGACCGTTCAAAACAGCGCAGACAGAGAAAAACTCAACATTATTATTGGCATAAGGTAACTTTCAAGAATGGTTTTGCATTCAAAAAGTCCTATTGAATTTGTTATTCCATAAACTAATATGCAGAATAATAGATGCTTACAATTTAAACTCCGGGCATCTTTTTAAGTATACAGATCTTGCTTAATTGCTTGCCATTAAATGTGGGCCTTCCTTGCATTTAAAAGAAATATTCAAAAGCACTACATAGCCTTTTATATATCCAGTGGTTTGGTGCGTAGATAAATTTAAATGATAAATCATGAGTATTAATTCTTATTAAATTCATCCATACCATAAAGCTGTCCATTTTAAAAATCAGAAATACCTAAATGGAGATTACTGAGCTTATCATTCTATTCTAACAAAGCATGTGGCATAAACCTTTTAAGACTGTAAAACCTTGCAATCTTACAACCACCTGAGTTACAAACTTTAAAATAATTTTCATGTCCAAAGAACAAAACATGGTTGGAAACTTGATTTATGTTTGAAAATAAAATGCTACAAGCCAACTACAATTTGAATTGTGAAACAGGGTAAGTTATGTGAAAAAAAGTAATTAATACTTCAGTGAACTGAACTCAACATTAACACATCTTCCATGTTTTGCTTCAAGAAGCTCTAGTAAGTAACAGAATTTCATGTGCGTCCTCTCTCCCAAGATTAGTTTACTGAAAGGGCAGCAGGGTTGAAGATCTTCAGTTTTATGGATTTATTAGAAAAGTTAGAATTGTTTTCCTTCAAGCAAAGAATGTGATGAGGACATTATAAGAGATTTTTTAAAATTTAAATATGTGTAAAAAATAACAGATTTCCATAACTGGGATGACTTTATGCTAAATTTAGTGGATGGTGAATCAGAAATTAAAATGATTGCTGGAGTAATTTTGGCTAAATTGAACAATGTAATTGTCGTTGCACCTAATTTGGTGCTTTTTAGAAAAAAATGTTTTCTTTAAAATTAGTTGAAATTTTTTCATTAGTTGAAATTTCTCATTGTATCTGTCTCTTTTGATGTTCAATTAAAATCAGCATTTTTTTGCACTATTACTAATTGACTCACTCAGAAAAAGACTTTTTTCATACCTTTAAAGTGCTGCGCACTCATTTAATTTCCAATATGCAATACCCAAGCCATTTAGATGAGACAAATTTCTTTCTGCATTTTTTTTACTTTCATCAGAAGACAACAGAAAATGAATGTAATGTAAAACAGAGCCTGCTCCCTACAACTTGATAATGTTGAGTATTTCGTTTGACAATGCTTAGAGCCCCATGCTTTAAACAAGACTTACTTAATGTGCATGGTGGCTATGATATGTGACTTATAGCATAGCAAAGTAGCTGAAATAATGATGGATAAATTCTGGGTTTAGTTCTGATTTAGTTACTTAGACTGAGTATCTAGTACTGAGCTTGAAAATTATTACTGCTTAACTTGTGTTTCGAAGCCTTTAACATAGCACACAGTTTGCTTCCACACCTTCTGTTTAAATGACAGTTTCAATTGCTTTACAGGATGCCATAAATCTTTTGGAGCCAATGACTAACGATCCAGTGAACTATGTTCGCCAAGGTGCTCTGATTGCTTCTGCCCTTCTGCTTATCCAGCAGACAGAGATCACGTGCCCAAAGGTAAGGCTGAATACATGCATTGGGTCCAGTCAAATAATAAATGTGCAGGTTGCAAAATAATTGTCTAACACAGAATCCCTTCACTCTTTATTACAGATAAACTGCAAGGGGATTTAAATTTTATTTTAATCAGAAGTTGGATTGCACAACCTCAGTTATTCTCATTCACTGTTTCATTTTCAAGTCCAAATGAATTATTCTAGATCATTCAAACTGTTGTGAACACTTAATTCTGTACAGAAAGCATATTTCATCTACGTTTATAATCCCCTCACCTTGTTTAACTGTGTTGCTTTATTTTGGAAGCTTTCTTGTCAGTGGCAACAGTTTGTCCTATTATTATAATTTCAATTTATCCATTAGTGCATTTGTTAATTCATGTTCTTGCATTTTTCATGTTTTAAGTCCGGATAACATGGTGGCTCAGTGATTAGCAGTGCTGCTTCACAGCACCAGGGACCCGGGTTCATAGGAAATGCAGGATTTCAGGGATAGGGTAGTGGGGTGGGTCTGGGTGAGATGCTGTTTGGAGGGTAGGGTGTGTACTCAATGGGCCAAAAGGCCTACTTCCATGCTGTAGGGATTCTCTGATTCTATGAAGTTAAAGCTTTGAAATTTAAACATTTTCATGTCATGTTCAATTCTGTCTTCAAATTTATTTTCATGATTAGATCAGCTACAAGGTTTGTATTTTCTTTTGTCATGCTACTCAGGTCATATCTTGAGATTGATTATGCCCTTATTAATTCTTCTGACCAAGTTAGTACATCGATCCTTTCCAGCAACCTGTGCTTTAAAAATGTGTAATTGGAACAATTTTCAGATCCATAGGACTCCCCAAAGCATTTCACAATTTGTATATTAATTTTGAAGTTTAGTCATCGTTTATATATGCAAAAATGACAGCTAACTTACTCGCGACACTGCAAAAAGATCGAAAGAGATAAATGATCAGGTCACTCTTAGTGCTGTTGCTTGAGGGCTAAACTCCCCAGCTACACTTTAAATAGTGCCATGGGATCTCGTCTGTTCTTCTTCGCTGACAAACAGGACTTCTGTTCAACATCTTAGCTGAAAGATGATACTGTCTGCTGTGCAGCTATTGTACAAAGTTCCCTTAGTATTGTAATAAGTTATTATTTTGGATGGCATGCTCAAATTCAAAATAATGCTTGAATCCACAATCTTTTGACTGGCTGAGATTGATATCTTTTGAGGCAAGTAATTACTTATAAAATAAAAGTTTATGTATGTCAGCGTTTTTTTTTCCAAAAGTGCACACATTCTAGGCCAAGCAACAAAGCTGTACCATGATTATTAGCGTCAGTTACCATTGGTACTGTTACTGTGACTGAAATAAATTGATGGCCTGTATCTTGAGAGTTTCATTTATAACCTAAGTTATAAATTTTGTCTCCGATAAGAAAACAAGGGAAGATTGCTTTTGAATAACATCATTTGATATGCACTGTTAATTGGAATAAATATGTGCCAGTTACCTTGTTTACAGAAAATATCTGACTGCACAAGTTGTTTGAAGTAAGCAACTATTAGTCTAATATAGTTAAAGATGTTAGCTTTCAGGACGGTGGAAAGTATTGCAAATGTTTAATAACACCTTTCTCGATCTCAGAACGTGTTGAAGCACTTTACAGCTGACGAAGTACTTTTGAAGTGTTGTCCTTTGTAATATAGGAAAAAATAGTAGCTAATTTGACGGAATTATGTCTGAAACAGCATTGTGATAATATCCAAAAAATCTTATGGTTTTTAGTTTAGGGATAACATTAGCCAGACGCTGGGGAGAATTACCCTGTGCCTGTTAGACATAGTCCACTTTGGTTTTTTTTCTATGTATCTGCTGGAAGTTTAAGTGTCTCATCTGAAAGACGTCAGTGCAGCATTCCCTCAGTACTAGATTTTGTTCCACTGAGTCAAGGAAGACACTTAGCAAAGTCATGAATCATGTTCTTTGAGACCTACTTATGCATTTCATTGTGTCAGGTGTTTACAGTTTCAAAAGCCGAAGTTGAGTTTTTTTTGAGACCCTTCCAAATTTAATAACTTAAAAACTCCAAGCCATTATTCCTTGCAAAAGGTAGAACATGGAAAATTCATGACCTTGAAGAAAGGCGATCAGCTGATCTTGTGTGTGCCAGTTGATCTATCTATTCTTATCTCACCTCCCATCTTTTGATTCATAGCCCTATAGGGTTTTCTTTCATGTAAATGGGTGTCGCGGACTAGGCCAGCATTTATTACTCATCCTTAATTCCCCATGCGAAGGTGCCAATCAAGCAGGTTGGTTTGTTTTGTATGGTGATTAGCTTCTTGAGTGTTGTTGAAGCTGCACTCATCCAGGCTAATGGTGGATATTCCTTCTCAGATCGGAATTGTGATTTGTAGATGATAAAAACACTTTGGGGATTCATGAAATATGGAACTCAACACAAAATTCCCAGCCTCTGACCTCCCGTTGAAGGTACAATATTTACATGGCCTGCCATTGGGGAGGCAATGGCCTAGTGGTATTATCGGTAGGCCAGTAATCCAGAGACCCAGATAACATTCTGGTTCGAATCCTGCCATGGCAGATGGTGGAATTTGAATTCAATAAATATCTGGAATTAAGAATCTGATGATGACCATGAACCCGTTGTCAATTGTTGGAAAAACTCATCTGGTTCACTATTGTCCTTTAGGGAAGGAAACTACCAATCTTACCTGGTCTGGCCTACGTGTGACTCCAGACCCACAGCAATGTGCTGACTCTGAACTACCCTCAGCAATTAGAGATACGCAAGAAATGCTGACTAGCCAGTGACGCCCTCATCCTGTTAATGAATAAAGGAAAAAACAAGTTCAGTTTCTGGTCAGTGGTAACATCTAGGATGATGTTGATGGGGCAGTTCAGCAATAGTAATGCCATTGAATGGAAAGGGCAGATGGTTGAATCTCTTGTGTTGAGAATGGTCATTGTCTGGCACTTGTGTGATGGGAAAATAACCTAGCCATTAATCAGCCCAAACCTGAATATTGACCAATCCTTGCTGCACATAGACACAGACTGCTTCAGTATCTGAGCAGTTGCAAATTATGCTGCACATAGTGCAATCATACTGAGCATCCCCACTTTTCCGCTTTAGGTGCAAGTGAAGCAGCTGAAGACTGTCACAACATTTCCCTAAGAAACTCCTGAAGACAGGAAAAAAAGGAACCTCCAGCGATGTCATTGGTACTGAAATAGTTGACCTCCAATAATCACAACCTTTATGTTAGGTGTGACTGCAGCCAGCGGGTAGCTTTCCCAGAAAAGGGGCGACATGATGGTGCAGCATGTGGTGCCTCACAGCACCAGGGACGCAGGTTCGATTCCAGGCTTGGGTCACTGTCTGTCTGTGTGGAGTTTACACATTCTCCCTGTGTCTGTGGCTTTCTGCTGAATGCTGCTCCGGTTTCCTCCTAGAGTCCAAAGATGTGCAGGTTAGGTTTGTTGGCTGTGGTTAAATCGGGATTATGGGGACAGGGTGGGATGCTGTTTAGAAGGTTGGTGCAGACTCAATGGGCTGAATGGCCTCTATCTACCCTGTAGGGATTCTGTGGTCCCCATTGACTTCAGATTTTCCACTGCTCCTTGATGAGTTTTTTCCACTTTCAAATGCATATCCCAAGTTTTTTTAACAACAGTGCAGTTTCTATTTACATCACCCTTTCAGGCGATGAGTTCAAGACCCACAGCACCCTCTGGGCAAAAGAAATTCTGAGGACCCATCTAATCTCCTTACAATTAGTTTAAACCTTGTGCCCTGGTTTTTAACCTCCCTGATACCAGAAATGTCTTCTGGAACTCACTGCGAAAAGAGTGGTGGAGTCAGAAACTCTCATAATGTTAAAGCAGTACTTAGATATTCACTTGCTTCTATGGCTAGGGGCCAAGAGTTCTCAAATGGAATTTGGGTAGCCAGATCTTTGCTGAGAACATAGGCTGAATGGCCTTGTTCTATACTGTAAATGTCTATTAAATAATAAGGATATCCATGATGCCAAGATGTAAATAAGGATTAATTAAAAACTTGGAAAAGGTGACGACAAATTTCAGATGGTCTTGACTTATGGTGAATTAGGGATTTCAAAAAATATATGGAGATGAATAAATGATCAGTTGAATGTTTTTCTAATGTTTTCTTTTTTAAAATAATAAATCCACATCCAGTTTTGACAAGAAATGGATAATTAGGCAACTAGCAAGAAGAGGCTGCCTCAATGAACATCCTATCTTCAACATATATACAAGTACAAAAGACACTGCTAATGCATTTGTTACCATCCCTCTTGATTTCGCATCATTGGGATCAGGGATCTCTCCAAGATGGCTACCCCATCATTATTTTCAGCTAATTCAATTTACTCCATGTGGTGTCATCAAATAGTTGAGTGCACTGGACAAAATAAAAACTTCAATCTGAGACAGCACCTCAACCATAGCACTCAAGACCTTCTTCATTAGTTACACCCTTAAATAATATACTCCACTGTAGTCACAGCACTGGCATTTACCGAACAATATGGAAAACTGCTTAATTTTATCCTGTACACACAAAAAAGGAGCAAATCTAAGATGGATGATTACCACTGTGAGCTTATTGTCAATCATCAGCAAAGTGAAGCAAACAGTTGTAAGCATTGATATCAAGTGATTCTTATTGGCCAGTCCCAGTAACTTGCTTTCTGGTGCTCAGTTTGAGATTTACCAGGACCACTTGACTTCAGGCTTTATTGCGATCTTTATTACAGTGAATCAAATGTAGAGATGAGGCAAATCCTTAAAGGAACATTTGGCTGATTGTAGTACCAAGCACCCTAGTCAAACTTTTATAAATGGGATAAAAACAGAATCTTGGAAATATCCGGCAGGTCAGATAGCATCTGTGGAGGTCATAAATCTGAAACATTCACACTACCTTTCTCCACTGCTGGCTGCCTGACGTGTTGAATACCTTCCTGAGAGGTTTGTAGGTTCAACTATATTTTTGTATTTTCATGAATGACCTTCCTGCATAGCGTAAGAAGTGGAGCTTTTCTTTTGTTTGTGCAGTGTTCAGTTCCAATTATAATTGCTCAAGTAATGAAGCAACCCAATCTGACATGCATCAAGTTGTGCACAAAACCAAAGTATAGATTACAATACTGTATGTGGCAACTATCAACGTCTCATTCAGAGTCACTATCCAGAAACTCAAGTGGACCAGGCTTACACATGCTGTGACTATTAAAGCCAGTCAAACAGTTGATTTCAATATGATCACAGCAGGTGCTCTGTCTAAACACCATACTCCCCCTCTCTCTTCCTAAACTCTTTATGTGATATCAAGAAACAGCTGAAGGGACTAGACATCGCAAAGGTTAGGAACCCTGACAGCATTCCGGCAATAGTGCTCCAAAACACATTTCCTCCCAAAATGTCTTATGGTTGCTAGGTGACAACTTGCACGCTACATCAGGAAGACACATTCCATTCTGGTGTCATACAATTTGTATCTCTGATTTATGACTGGATTACCAATATCTCAGTGCCTTACTATCCAATTTCCCAAAGCCCTGTCCAATATCCCTATGTCAGCAGTGCAAAGAAATGCTTTCCGGTTGTCAGTATAATGTACTCATTAGCTCAATACCACACAGAACAAAAGGTGGTTTGCATCATCAGTTCTTAAATTTGCGAAGTATGCTTAATTTCAACAAGACTGTCCAGGGAATTTTGTGGTTGTTTATCTGTATCTCATACAGTACCTGTCTTCCTCCATATCTGGAGTATTTTTAATTTCAAAAAGTGCTACGATTGTGTATGTTTCCAACATTTGAGCTGCAATGTTTTGATGTTATACAAATTCCTCTTTGACCTACTGTCCTGTGGTTCCTTACCAGGTGTCTCAATTCCGACAGCTCTACGCAAAGGTTATCAATGACAAGCATGATGATGTCATGGCCAAGTTTGGTGCTATACTAGCTCAGGGCATACTTGATGCAGGTAACACTTGAGTAATACAATAATTTAATACCAAATGGAAATCTGGTTTAGAGAACTTCTCGTCAGCATCTCATTTGAACTTCACTTGACTGTTCCTATTGTGAGCATTTTGGTTTAGCAATAGATTATTAGCATGTGCAACAAAACAGAAGTTAAATTCTTGCATGAAGTCTTTGGTCACACTTTCGAATTCATACTCCTCATTTTTTTCTGTTCATTTCTGAATGCTGCCCATCAGTGCTTCTACATTTGCTGAGATGTCATCTGTGGCTCAGTGGTAGCTCACACTCCTTTCATTCAGAAGGTCTTGGCATTAAGCCCCATTCCAGAGGTTCGAACACACAATCTTGGTTATCTCTCTGATACAGTACTGAGACAGTGCTTTTATTCATACTCTTTTCCTCCTCTCTTTTCCTTTGTGTTCAGTCTCGTTAGCTTGAGCCATGATTTTGAGATTCTAATGTAGTTCATGTATAATTACTTCGTTGAATCTATTCCTACTCATAGTTGTTTGGCAAGCCATATAAATGAGCCCTTAAGCCTGTATTGAAGAACTTGTTTCAAAATGTGCCTCCTTTTGAGAGAATCCTTTTAATTAGGATAAAAACTGATGCTCATTCCTCCGCAATTTGAAATATTCAGTGAAAGCCACATATGTTCCTTTATCAAACTTTACAATTAACATATTTTGTCACAGTTTTTTTAATCAATGAAGGTGTGTTTATTGTTTATACTAAAAATTTATTGACTTACAGTAGGTTAGTTCTTAGTATTTGTCATTCAATTTCAGTGTTCTCCAATCAAAATATCTGGAAGTTCCTGTTTTCCCATATTCTTCTAGTTAATTTCTGTATTTATACAAAGCATCTATTAGAAAAAGAATATACATACAATGTCATTCTGCAATTTGAAAACAGAAGAAACAGATTCTCCAAACAGCAGCCATATTCATTCCTTCAATGACTCAGTGTCTTCCCCCGACATTTGGCACTGCTGCCTGTGATGAATTGCGTTAAATGTTTTCTCTGACTACATAGAGGGAACCTGATTCCAAGAAATGCCTGCTGGTTTATAGACTGTACTTCAATGCAAAAGACAACACTGAAGTATTTGCATCCATCTTCACCCAGTCATGCTGAAAGATGTTCCATCTCAGCCTCTCTGGAGGTCCCTTCCATCAGAAATGCCAGTCTTCAGCCAATTCAATTTAAATCATGTGATAGTAATAAACACTAAAGGCTCTTCTTCCTGCAAAGGTTGTGGGCCCAGACAATATTGTGGCAATTAAACTGAAGGTTTATGCTCCAGAACTAACCATGCTACTAGGCAGTCTGTTCCAGTATAGCTCTAGCTACAAATGCAGGTCATAGTTTAGGAATTCTGTTGAAAGCAGTTCACCTCATGACTTTTCAACACAAACCACGAGTCGAGGATTGTTTCAAAATACACTACTCTAGCCTGGATGAGCACAGCTCCAACAGAACCCCAGAAACTCAGTGACTAGAGGGAAACCAGTAGATGTATTGTATTTGGACTTCCAGAAGATGTTCGACAAGTACCTCACAAAAGTTTGAGTCATAAGAGCCCACAGTGTTGAAGGTAGTATATTGGTGTGGATAGAGAATTGGCTTATGGCCAGGAAACAATGAATGGGGATTAATAAATCTTTTTCAGATTGGCAACTTAGAACCAGTGTATCCGCTGTGGTTGAGACTTAGTCAAATAACTCTGATAAATTAGTCAGATACGATTCCTATTTCATTTTCCAAATGTGCTGCAATTACTCCCTTAGTAATTGATGTTACCAGGACTGGAGAGTTTGAATTATGGGGAGGGGTCTGGAGAGACTGAGGCCTTTTTCACTGGGGCATGGGAAGTCCAGGGGTGGGAGAAGAAATATTTAATAGGGACCTGAGAGGCAACTTTTTCACACAGAGTGGTTCATCTATGGAATGAACTGCCAGAGGAAGTGGTAGATAAAGGTACAGTCACAACATTTAAAAGACATTTGGACAGGTATGTGAATAGGAAAGGTTTAAAAGGATATGGGCTAAATGGGACTAGTTTAGTTTAGGAAACTTGGTCGCCATGGACGAGTTGTACTAAAGGGTCTGTTTCTGTGCTGTATGACTCTGTAACGGTCAGGTCAAAGCAGACTGCTTGATTGGCATCCCATTCTCCACCTTCAACATTCACTCCCTTCCCCAACAATACAGTGGTAATAATATGTATCATCCAGAAGGTACATTGTAGCAACTCAACACATTTCAAACTCAGGACCTCTACAATCCAGAAGGATGAGGGGCACAGATGCATGGAATGTTGCCACCTGCAAGTTCCCCTCCAATCTATGCACGGTCTTGCCTTGGAACTATTTAATAATGCTTTCTCTGTTGCTGGGTTAAAATCCTGGGACTTCATTGCTAAAAAGATGTCCATGTATCCCTTCTAAGAACTGCAGCAGTTCCTAGAAGACTGCACACCACCATCTTTTTAAGGACAAATAGGAATGGACACTAAATGATGCATGCATTCCATTAATGATTTTTTTTTTAAAGTGCTAATCAGAGCTGAAGTTGCTTGGGCCAAAGGCACAGCCTTGAGAGGTTTTAGAAGCAATGTTTTGGAGCTCTTAGGATTGACCTCTGAAAACCATACCATCTTTCTATATGAGAAACAAAAACACAAATTGCTGGAAAAACTCAGCAGATCTAGCAGCATCTGTGGAGAGAAAGCAGAGTTAATATTTCGGGTCCAGTGACCTTTTGCTCCACAGATGCTGCCAGCATTGCTGAATTTTTCCAGCAATTTCTGCTTTTGATTTCCAGCCTTCACAGTTCATTGGGGTTTTTTTTCCATTTTTCTATAATTTAGCCATAACTGCAGGCACTTGGTTTTTCTATTGTTGTCATTTTGGTTGCTGTACTCTGTCAAATACTGCCTTGTCAAGGACTACCACATTTAGTTCTACATTGATAATCGTCACCTTTAGTATCTCAATTTTGGGGATTTAAATAAACATAACAAAACTTGCTCTAAAGTGTTCAGATTTTTGTCCTGAAAATGTTTTGAAAGCTGTCATCAGGCTATGCTTCATCATGTTAGGCTAATCAAGTTTTCTATAAATAATGTAATAGGGAGGATTTAACACAATTTGAATTGCAATTTGAAAATAAACCCTTAATAGTTGCGTGTTTCTCTGATAATTGCTAGATTATTTGGCAAATTGATTTTTAATGAATCAGCCCATCATTGAGAAAGGTCTCAGTCTGAGCAGAACCTTTGTCTGTTCCTGTTTTTCATTGAGTCTGTTTTCTGTTACATTTATTTAAGTTGACATCTACTGAACTGCATTGTACGCCCATATAATTGCTCCCAAATCTAGGCTCCTGCAACCAGATTATTCAGCATTTCTTTGCAATGTTGTTTCTAAATAATTAAGCTATCCTTACTGATGGACTCATATTTATTCAGTTAATTTTGTTACAAAATACTACAGACGAAATGGCTTAGAATATGCAATTTGAATAAATGCAAGACTATGAATACTCAATGCTTTGTTGAAAATCTGACAGCAACATCTGGAATATACAAGAGTACAGTGAAATGTGAAAATCCGGAAGTTGCAGTCTGAATTACCCTGTTTCTCTATGGGGTGCACTGTTGCAGTTTTCGCAGATAAACTTTCATTGAAATAACTGCAACCATGTGACCTTGTAGTACTTGTCTGTTAGTTCCACCCTAAAAATGCCTGAAAAAGGCAAGTGTAATCAGGAGTATGAGTGTGGAAAGTGATAAATGCTGCTGAATGAATTCCCTGGCCCTAATAATGATATAGCAAGTGCAAATTCTAATTCCTTTCAGGGAAAAAAAATTGTATTGTGATGACAAGGCCCATGGGGAATCGATGAAGGGTTTAGGCCCGAAACGTCAAGTTTTCCTGCTCCTATGATGCTGCTTGACCTGCTGTGTTCATCCAGCCCCATGCTTGTTACCATGGGGAATCACTAATGGATGCCCTTGCGGAGCTCGTTAAGTATGAGTTCCCTTGGTTACAGGCAGTGGCCTACACAGCTGGACACAGTGGTAGTGTCCTGACCCCTGGACTGGGAGGCCAAGGTTCAAGCCCCACCTTCTCCAGAGGTGTGTAATTACATCTGTGAATAGGTTGATTAGCAAAATAGATCATTAAAAAAAATTAATAAATCAGACGGCTAAAGGGCTGTTGAGGCACAATGGTAATGTCCCTACCTTTGAGCCAAGAGACTCATATTCAAGTTCCGCCTGTTCCAGATGTGTGGAATAACATCTCTGAGAAGGTTGATTTAGAAAGTATTCTTACCTTGATTTAGAGCCCTCTTGTGGTGCGGTGGTAGTGTCCCTACCTGTGGACTGGGAGGACCGACTTCAGGTCCCATCTGCTCCAGAGGTGTATGATAACATCCCTGAACAGGTTGATTAGAAATATCTATAAAGCAGATTAACTATCAGTCCTAGGCTGGGAAAAGCCTATGTACACAACAGGTGTACTGTATTATGTGTTCAACAATAAAAAGATGTTATTACATGTATAATTTCCAATAAGCATGTCTGCATTTTCCAATCTTTATTGTGTTTTCCACACAGCATTGAAATCTGTTTTGTATTTCTTGCTTATATTTCCTAGTTTGAGCTCGGTGGGCTGAATTTTTTTTTAAGAGATAGGAACCAAGGAAAGCAGATGAAGCAAATAGTAAGCCAGCCAGCATGGCATTTTTCAACTCCACTCCTGATGATGCTGAGTTTCATCAGGGTAGCAGGAGGGTGGTCCTGAGAAACTGCCAAATCCACTCGTAAGTGTAATTAAGGTCATTAACTAATTCATTGAGAGCCATATTGAGATCTTGATGGGGTCACACAGGCTGTGTATTGGGTCAGGAGCACTCCAGGAATGTGAAGATAGATACACTGGGAGGAACCAGTCAGTCATGGTTGCCCAGAAAATTTAGGTGTGTGCGTAAATGGGAGAACAGCTGAGAAGGGCACTTTGTCCTTGGTACACTCTGACATTGAGTCAACACAGCTGGCTGGGAGAGTTAAAAGGTACTGCAGATGCTGGAGAATCCGAGATAACAAGGTGTGGGGCTGGATGAACACAGCAGGCCAAGCAGCATCATAGGAGCAGGAAAGCTTGACGTTTCGGGCCTAGACCCTTCATCAGAAAAGTTGTCAGTTATTGCATGAGCAGTGCTGACATTGTAGGAGTATAAGAGGAGAGCACAAGGCTTCCAGGCACGATTGGGAAGCCAGCTAAGCACCAGGAAGGCAGTGGATGGTGATAGTACAATTCTCAGATTTTGGGTCCATTGGCAATGAGGAGAACATCTCTGTAGGAAGGGCAGAACCCTACCATCCAGAGGGTGGGGGAGGAGGGTAGGGGAGGAGGACAAGGTAGGGGAAAGCAACAGAAACCATGTGCATAGCATAGACTACTACCAAAGCTTTGTCTACCTTAAGATGGCCAGAAACCATCCAAGGGATGAACACAGAGATTTGTGCTACTTTCACCACTGGTGGCCATAAACCTTTTTGCCTGTAGCTTCTTTGAAGGCTGAGCTGCTGGTCTTAGTAGCTTCTTACAAGCTGTAACATGCCACCGCATCTCAGTCAGGTTGTTGACTCTCTATTTGCCAACTCCAGCCTTGCAAACACAGGAAGCAATAGGTTTTACCTCCTTCACTGGATCTCTCAGTTGCAAGGAGTGGTTGTTTGCCCATTCAGATTTATCAATAGGAAGAACTTCCACTCCTCACTGTTCAGCTGATTTACAATCACAGGTTTCCTCCATGTTTGCTTTTCTGGCATTTATTATGACTCCTTCATCCTTTGACAGTCCAAGCATCTGCAGCTCTTCATATCCCAAGATCAGGTGGTAGGATGTTTTCAGACGCAAGAGATGTCCCTTGAAGAGATAACTATTCATCCTTTAATAAGGACCCGACACAGAGACATGACAGTTAAAGGTGACCGTTGAACAGGTCCCCAGACTTCTGAAGATGCTGTTGTGGTGCCTGGACCTGTTTGGTGATGCCTTTGGATGAGGTCTTTTTATCTGGGTTTCAGAATCTGTGGGAGACCTGAGATCATGAGAAGTCTTTGTGAGCAGAAGCGTCTGCAGTGCTTTTGTAGTCTTTGGCATGTTATTTCATGGGTTGGACTACAATGGATCTCAGTAATCTATGATTTCCACTTTATACTCATTTTCTTATCTAAAATGTCCAACTCACCTTTAATTTGTACATGGGTAGTGATCCTGTTCCCTGATGGTAATGGTTTGTAAGAATGGAGCTGATCCTGCCTAGATAATGTTTCTGGGCAGTATGACCCCAGTTCAGCTGCACAGATGAAAGAGAGAGATGAAGTACTGGTAGTTTCTGTGGTGAATGTATTTTAGTAAGCAGCTACTTGTATCTGTGCTGGCAGATTCTCAGCCACACCATGGCTCTTATGCCTTGCTACAAATGCAGTGATTACTCTGAGGCGCATATTCCTCTGGTTTAAGTGCAGAATGTGGCCAGGGCTTCCCAGCTGGAGTGTCAGCTATAGGTTGAATAGCTCTGTCCTGATGGTCTAACACTTGCCTTGCCAGAACAAAAAATTCCATAACTTAAGTGGTCTTTGTTCCTCCAGATCACATGCCACCTGTTCCACCACCTCTACCCATGCCTGCTCAGAGAGTTACAATGGTGCAGTGGTAGTATCTCTCTCTTTCCAAACCAGGACGCCTGGGTCTAAAAACAAACTGATCTTATCCAGCCTCTTCATGGGTGAAATACTCCAACCCAGGCAGCAACCTGGTGAATCTTCTCTCCACCCACTCTAGTGTAATCACATCCTCCTGTAGTGCAGTGATCAGAACTGCACACAGTACTCCAGCTGTGGCCTAAGCAAAGTCTTGTAGAGTTCCCGACACAACATCCCGTACTTGTAATCTATGCATTTACTATTCTACTAACCTGTTCTGCTGTCTTAAGAAATCTGTGGACAAGAACTCCAAGATTTCTCTGGTCTTCTGAGCTTCCGAGTGTCCTGCCATTATTTCAGTACTCCCTTGTCTTGCTCCTTTTTCCAAAGTGCATTGTGTCATGTTTATCAGGGCTGAATTCCATCTGCTGTCTGACCAATCCATTTGTATCCTCCCATAAACCTTGCTGTCAACTGCCCAGCCAATTTTCATGTCATCTGAAAACTTAGTTATCCCTCTCACAGTTTCTTCTATATTGTTTATATCTATCATTAACAATAAGGGACCCAGCACTTATGTAGTATGTCATTGGACACCAGCGTACAGCCTTCTACCGTCACCCTCTGTCTTCAGTTTTGGATCCAACTTGCCAAGTTACCTGGAATCCCACATTCTTTTACCTTCTGTATCAGGCTTCCATGCAGGACCTTGTCAAAGACTTTGGTGGATTCCATGTAAACTACATCAACTGTGCCCCTTCGTCTACACACCCGGTAACTTCAAAAAAATTTAAGCAAATTTGTTAGGCATGATCTCCCTTTGACAAAGCGATGCTGACTATCCTTGATCAGAATTTTTACTGCTGCTGATGAGAGATTCACTAATCTGTAATTCCCTTGTTTAATTCTATTGGCCTTCTTGAAAAGTGGAACCACATCTGTTGCCTTTCAGTCCTTATGCACTTCCCCTGTGGCCAGAGAGGAATTCATAACTTGGATCACAGCACCTGTAATTTACTTTCTAAGCTTCCAATACTCCTCACTCCCTGTGTAAAACTGCTCAAGAAACTACTTGATCAAAAAGCCTTGTTGTGCCTGTCCTCCTCCTCATGTCACAGATCCCCTCCAGTGTATGCCGTGCTGGAAAAGATACCACATTCCAAGAAATCTCCCCCAACAAGCCCATAAACATCTGACACAGCTGTCCACAGGTGAATGTTGATTGTTGTTCCGTCTTGATAAAGAGCAAACTCTAATTTCCAAGATTAGGAATGTACAGACAATTTTCTATAATTTTTCAAGCTGTAGGAGTACAATGCCTGTCACCGAATTTGTCACTTGTGTCAGCATGTTGTTTAATTGGTGAATGCTTTTTCATGGTCCTGACAATTTTAGCTTTGATTGTACTTAAGTCATTCAAGAAGACCCACCAGACCTTCACTGCTCTGCCTTGTTACTTGTCTCTAGTTCCAGGCATGAGCTTGCTTTTAAGAAGCCAACAACTGCTCTTTATGACAAAAGGCCCAACTTGTCAACCAATGCTGCCTCCTTACAATCAGCAATTTTAATTGCCCCATTCTTCTCTCTCTCTCTGATATTTGTGGCCAGTGGACGTTTGTTTTGCCAAACACCCATTTTATTCCATTTAGCTCACCCACTATTGTCCCTTGGAATGTCAGCTAATAACAATCACTGCTCCTCCTCCTGTTTCCTTGTGGAATATCCAGGCATCAATGAAAAATAGTCCTTGTCATCCATGAGCTTGATGCCCAAGATTGCATTGAAATCATGGCTTAATGGAGCCCTGGCCCACCATTGGTGACATCTTCTGTGTTACTGAAACATTGTTATCTTGTTACAACCTTGTAAGTTCTCTTTCATGTAAGAGAAACTTATCTCTTGTCATATGAAGCCTCCTACCCATATTCATCACCACCACCCCTCAATCTCCTAATTCACATTACCTCTCTATTTCTGTCATCTTAATCACAGATCAGGACACTCGTTAATAATTTTTTTAATACTTGTGTGAGCCCTACCCCAAACACTTCGGCATCCATCCTGGAAGTAAACATTCCAAGATTTCCATGACACAAAGTAAGAAGCCTTACCTTCCATCTATCATAATCTATGGTTGTTTTCAAAAACACTTAACACTCACTGAAATACTTTTGACGTGTAATTACTCTTGTAATGTAGGAAGTGCTGCAGCTATTTTACACATAGTTAACTCCTGCTGTGAGCAAATAATTTGATATAGATTTTGGCTGAGGGATAAATGTTTGCCAGGACACTAGTGCAGTTCCTCAGTTCTCTGACTTGTGTCTTATGATCATTTACATCAATCAGAGAGTGCACAGAGAACTTGATTTATTGTCTTTTTTTAAACATGTTATAAATCCTCCTCAATGGCTGACCATCACTAGGCTTGCCTATATTTCGTGCTGCAATCAACTGTTGAAGTTTTATCATCTTAGTTAAAGGGCTTGTTATAATTGTTTGCTGCTACCCCTTGATCGGAAACATAGAAATTTAGTTGCTGAGTTCTGAAAAGAAATGAAAATAAATTTGAAAGTAGCTGATAGCCACTGCAAGGTTCATCTTAATATGTTAATTTAAGGTTGAGTTGCTTCAGAGGTTTTAAAGGTCTTCATATTCTTCACTTAGTCTCAAAACTCACTCAGTCACAGCAACTCTGTTAATATCCAACATTTGAATTAAATAATTACAATTGGGAGATCTAGTTTTTGCCCTGAAAACACCTTGCATGCTGAATCTAAATTACATTAATGGTACTCTGGAATCCTGTGCACAGTATTGGTCGCCTTATTTAAGAAAGGATGTAAGTGTGTTGGAAGCAGTTCAAAGGATGTATGACAGGCTTGTATCTGCTGGAGATTAGAAGAGTAAGAGCCAACTTGATTGGACATATGAGATAACAAGGTGTGGGGCTGGATGAACACAGCAGGCCGAGCAGGAAAGCTTGACGTTTCGGGCCTAGACCCTTCGTCAGAAATGGGGGAGGGGAAGAGGGTTCTGAAATAAATAGGGAGAGGGGGGGAGGCAGATAGAAGATGGATAGAGGAGAGGATAGTTGGAGAGAAGACAGACAAGTCGAAGAGGCGGGGATGGAGCCAGTAAAGGTGAGTGTAGGTGGGGAGGTAGGGAGGAGACAGGTCAGTCCAGGGAGGACGGACAGGTCAAGGGGGCGGGATGAGGTTAGTAGGTAGGAGATGGGGGTGGGGCTTGAGGTGGGAGGAGGGGATAGGTGAGAGGAAGGACAGGTTAGGGAGGTGGGGACGAGCTGGGCTGGTTTTGGGATGTGGTTGGGGGAGGGGAGATTTTGAAGCTTATGAAACCCACATTGATACCATTGGGCTGCAGGGTTCCCAGGCTGAATATGATTTGCTGTTCCTGCAGCCTTCGGGTGGCATCACTGTGGCACTGCAGGAGGCCCAGGATGGACATGTCGTCTGAGGAATGGGAGGGGGAGTTGAAATGGTTCGCGACTGGGAGGTTCGCAACTCGGGGCGGGGGGGGTCCTTGAAGAATGCGGACATCTGAGATGTACGGGAGTGGAATGCCTCATCCTGGGAGCAGATGCGGCGGAGGTGAAGGAATTGAGAATAGGGGATGGCATTGTTGCAGGAAGGTGGGTGGGAGGAGGTGTATTCTAGGTAGCTGTGGGAGTCGGTGGACTTGAAATGGATGTCGGTTTCTAGGTGGTTACCCGAGATTGAGACAGAGGGGTCCAGGAAGGAGAGAAAGGTATCAGAGATGGTCCAGGTGAACTTAAGGTTGGGGTGGAAGGTGTTGGTGAAGTGGATGAACTGTTCGAGCTCCTCGTGGGAGAACGAGACGGCGCCAATACAGTCATCAATGTAACGGAGGAAGAGGTGGGGTTTAGGGCCAGTGTAGGTACGGAAGAGGGATTGTTGCACGTAACCTACAAAGAGGCAGGCATAGCTTGGGCCCATGCGGGTACCCATGGCCACCCCCTTTGTAGGAAGTGGGAGGAATTGAAAGAGAATTTGTTGAGGGTGAGGACGAGTTCGGCTAAGCGGATGAGGGTGTCAGTAGAGGGAGATTGGTCAGGTCTGCGGGACAGGAAGAAGCGGAGGGCCTTTAGGCCATCTGCATGGGGAATACAGGTGTATAGGGACTGGACGTCCATAATAAAAATGAGGTGTTGGGGACCAGGGAATTGGAAGTTCTGGAGGAGCTGGAGGGCGTGGGTGGTGTCACGGATGTAGGTAGGGAGTTCCTGGACCAAGGTGGACAAAATGGAGTCGAGGTAGGTGGAGATAAGTTCGGTGGGGCAGGAGCAGGCGGAGACAAGGGGTCGACCAGGGCATTCAGGCAATCAGGTGTTCTCCCACAGCTACCTAGAATATACCTCCTCCCACCCACCTTCCTGCAAAAATGCCATCCCCTATTCCCAATTCCTTTGCTTCCGCCGCATCTGCTCCCAGGTTGAGGCATTCCACTCCTGTACATCTCAGATGTCCTTGTCTTTCAAGGACCGCAACTCCGCCCCCACCCCCCCCCCCCCCCACCGCAGTGGTCGAGAACGCCCTCGACCGTGTCTCCCGTGTTTCCCGCAACTCATCCCTCACACCCCGTCCCCGCAATAACAACCAAAAAAGAATCCCCCTCGTCCTCACGTACCACCCCACCAACCTCCAGATCCAACGTATCCATCCTCCGACACTTCCGTCATGTGCAATCCGACCCCACCATCAAAGACATTTTTCCCTCCCTACCCTAGTCTTCTTTCTGGAGGGACCATTCTCTCCGTGACTCCCTTGTCCGCTCCACACTCCCCTCCAGCCCCACCACTCCCGGCACTTTTCCCTGCAACCGCAGGAAGTGCTACACCTGCCCCCACACCACCTCTCTCACCCCCATCCCAGGCCCCAAGAAGACTTTCCACATCAAGCAGATGTTCACCTGCACATCTGCCAATGTGGTATACTGCATCCGCTGTACCCGTTGTGGCCTCCTCTACATCGGGGAAACCAAGCGGAAGCTTGGGGACAGCTTTGCAAAACACCTGCGCTTGGTTCGCAACAAACAACTGCACCTCCCAGTCGCGAACCATTTCAACTCGCCCTCCCATTTCTCAGACGACATGTCCATCCTGGGCCTCCTGCAGTGCCACAGTGATGCCACCCGAAGGCTGCAGGAACAGCAGCTCATATTTAGCCTGGGAACCCTGCAGCCCAATGGTATCAATGCGGATTTCACAAGCTTCAAAATCTCCCCTCCCCCAACCGCATCCCAAAACTTGCCCATCTCGTCTCCACCTCCCTAACCTGTCCTTCCTCTCACCTATCCTCTCCTCCAACCTCAAGCCGCACCCCCATCTCCTATCTACTAACCTCATCCTGCCCCCTTGACCTGTTCTCCCTGGACTGACCTATCTCCTCCCTACCTCCCCACCTACACTCACCTTTACTGGCTCCATCCCTGCCTCTTTGACTTGTCTATCTCCTCTCCACCTATCCTCTTCTCTATCCATCTTCTATCCGCCTTCCCCTCTCTCCCTATTTATTTCAGAACCCTCTTCCCCCTCCCCCATTTCTGATGAAGGGTCTAGGCCCGAAACATCCAGCTTTCTTGCTCCTATGGTGCTGCTTGGCCTGCTGTGTTCATCCAGCCCCACACCTTGTTATCTCGGATTCTCCAGCATCTGCAGTTCCTGTTGTCTTTGATTGAACGTATGAAATCTTCAAAGGGCTTGACAAAGGAAGGATGTTTCCTCTTGTAGAACGTTGAACATAACAAATGGTCACTAAGACGGATGCAACATTTTTTTCTCAGAGATAAAGCTGTTTGGAGCTCTTCCATAAAAGGCGGTGGAAACAGGGCCCATGAACATTTGTCAGGCAGAAGTAGGTAGATTCTTGATAAATTAGGGGATGAAAGGTTATGGGGACAGATGTATTCCAACTAGCTGTGGTCCTATTAAATGGAGCAGATTTAAGAAGTTGAGTAGCCAACTGCTGTTAATTTGTATGTTCCTATGTTGTATCTTTTGACACAGTGGAGGATAAAAGGATGAAAATCTGATTTGTTTTTGAACAGCATCCAAATTTTTAAATGTAAATCCCAGAAAATAGTGATAGAATAAACCAGAGTTTGAAAATTCTGGGGCTCTGCAGAAACTAGTTTGAAGTCTGAGATACAGATTAGAAGCATTGCTTTTTTTTCTGCATCATTTTCATAGATCGTGCTTGGTCTGTTGTATCCAGTAACCAATGTATTGTAGCAATACATTGCAACAGTACAAATCTGTACTGAGTATGCTCACCTGACCAGTACATTTTGATTCAAAAACTGGCCCTGTGCGCGTCAGTATCTATCTTCTCTCCTTGCGTCCTTAAGATCATTCAAATTAATAATTGTGTTTTATTGCAAGATAGCCTGGGGCATCATGTGGTAATGTAACACTTTTTTTTTTCCCTTTTTTTGATAGGTGGGCGCAACATGACCATTTCACTCCAGTCACGGACAGGTCACACCCATATGCCCTCAGTGGTAGGGGTGCTAGTGTTTACCCAGTTCTGGTTCTGGTTTCCTCATTCACATTTCTTGTCCCTAGCCTTTACTCCAACTGCGGTCATTGGGCTTAACAAGGATCTTAAGGTAACTTAATTTTTTTTTTATTAACATCTTTTTTCATTCCTTGCTATCCTATACAGCTATTTGAATTTATTTTTAAATGAGTTATGTGATTTTTTTTTAGTATTTAGTTCAAATTCTCAATTTTATTTTCACCCCATTACTTACTGTTACACTTGTTCATAAACTTATGTTTCAGTGGTGATGGTGTGATAGATCTATGATTCTAGTTCTGCCTCAAAAGATATATGCTCCTCTAATAATTTAGCACGAAAATGCTTACTCAATCATGAATTGCCTGTTCTGTCTTGTCTCCTGAAGCTGAGGTGGCAGGGCAATTAAGACCTAGTGAAATTTTCTGAGCCTTTCAGTTGACAACAGTCTGTTGGCAGTGTGTGTTACTTTTCAATAGAAAAGAGAAACAATCACTCTCATTTCAAAAGAAAATTCATTTGGACATTATTAAATGAGAATAAATGTAGACTGATGGTTGTACGTTGAAATTTGTAAGGTACAAATGTGTAACAGAAAATAATTAGTTATTCAACCTTAGGATTCTGCAGAATGTTTCAGCAGCATGTAAAACAAAAGACTCAAAATACAATTATGTGATGTTTATGTATAATACGATAGAAGAGTAAGAAGCACAGGAGAAGGTAGCTAAATATTCATAAATGTCAGCTGTGGCTCTAATAGAATACTCACCTCTGAGTCATAAGGTTGCAGGTTCAATTCTGATTCCCAGGATTTACTACGTAATTTATTCTGATACAGAGAGATTGCTGAATGTGAGATAAAAGGTACTGCAGATGCTGGAGAATCCGAGATAACAAGCATGGGGCTGGATGAGCACAGCAGGTCAAGCAGCATCATAGGAGCAGGAAAACTTGACGTTTCGGGCCTAAACCCTTCATCTGATGAAGGGTTTAG
>JAHRHZ010000017.1:26008042-26055876 GCA_024137785.1 Ginglymostoma cirratum | reverse complement strand
CCTAAACCCTTCATCTGATGAAGGGTTTAGGCCCGAAACGTCAAGTTTTCCTGCTCCTATGATGCTGCTTGACCTGCTGTGCTCATCCAGCCCCATGCTTGTTATCTCGATTGCTGAATGTGATTTTTTTTGGATAAGACGGGCGCTGTTTGTGTTCTCAGGTGGATGTAAATATCCCATGACACCTGAATCAGTGCTAAAGTAAATTATGTGCTGATGTTTCCTGCATTACAACAATAATAATGCTTCAGATATGTTTAATTGCCTAGAGCACTTGAGAACATTCTCCAGTCATGGCATGTGCTATACAAATGCAAATCTGTTCTTCTTCAAATAAATTAACTTGGAAAAATAGCTGTTCCGAAGAATTAAAACATTCATTCTATCCTGACTTAAATAGCTTTTTTTTAATTCTTTCTGAATATGTGTATGATATTTTTTGTTCACAGATGCCTAAAGTTCAATACCGTTCAAATTGTAAGCCATCAACATTTGCCTACCCTGCTCCCCTGGAAGTTCCTAAAGAGAAAGAAAAAGAAAAGGTCTATTTTACATGTCACTTCCATTCAAATCAAGATGCATGGCAAATTGTCTGTAATCCATATATATAATTAGAGGACAGTTGAAGGCGAAATTGATTATGGAGATTTTAATACTTCTGTTTTTTCACGATTCTTGTTCCCCTGTTGTAAAGTATGAAAACCTGTTAATGTATTTTCCCTCAGTTTAGCAGAGTTGAATTTGCATTATGAATTTTAACAAGCTTTGAAAAAGGTACCAACACGTCAGTAAAGCAGTGGATTGATTTGAGCATGAGTGCTATATCAATCTTGCCATTGCCGTTGCCAAAGCAGTCACATTGTAGCATGGAAACTGAAGAGAGAATATGTCTATTCTTTGAGGAATGGTATATATGAGCAGACGGTTCACCCCTCTCAAAGCTGCTTTGCCATTTGATAAGATCATGGCTGACCTGTCTGTGGCCTCAACTTTATTTTCTGTCACCTTTGACATTCTTGTTAATCAAGTAGCCAGTTAAATCAGTCTTTAAAATACTCAGTTGCTCTTCCTCCACTGTTTATCTGTGAAGAGAATTTCTGAGAGAAAGGATTTCTTCTGATCTCCATCTTAATTTTTAAACTGTGTGCCCTAATTCTTGTCTCTTTCACAAGACAAAGCATTCTCCCAGCATCCAATCTGTCAAGTGCCTTCAGTGTCTTTATATGTTTCAATAAAATCACTCTTATTCTTTTAAACCCCAGTCAATACAAAGTCGACCCGTCCAGCCTTTCCGCTTCAGGCAACTACTTCAACACAGGAGTTAAGTAAACCTTCCCTGAATTGCAACTAAATCGTTTCTTAAATAAGGAGTTCAAATCTGTACCCTGTACCAACTGTGGCACGAGGTTGTAATAAGATGGATATCACATCAGCCACTTTTTGTATTCATTGCCCATGTTCAATTCTGTTAAAATAAGCAGGTACCTAATATTAATTCACCTGCTTTGTGTTGCCACCCAAGTTTGACCCTGCAGTTTTCAGTAGTTGCAGGCTATGAAGATCTCAACCATTGACAGGTACTCTCTTGTCTCGATAGTTTGTAGATAGTCTACAGCCCGCTGTTGTTTTGGTTGCCTTCTTGAATTTTAACCTTGTGTTCTAAAATTTTTACAATCTTAAATCTTTCTAAAAGTTTTTGAAAAACACTTTGGTATCATTTTCTTGTTCTATGATTTTTAGGCGTGATCAGTAAAGATGTTAAATGTTAAACCCCCAGGTTTCCACAGCTGTCCTGTCAATCACTGCCAAAGCAAAGAAGAAGGAGAAGGAGAAAGAAAAAGACAAAGGAAAAGAAAAAGAGGAAGAGAAAATGGAAATTGTAAGTACACATTGAGCACACGCTGCTCAATGATCTATTATTGTTTTGTTGCTTTTGAACAAGAGCAAACTGACGCTAAAATGAAGTTTTCATGGTTGTTTCAATATGTTTAATTAGTGTCCATTTAAATATAGTTACATGCTGATTTCCATTCTTTCATCCTCTTTAGGAAGAGACTGAGAAAAAGGATGAAGATAAAGAGAAAGAAAAGAAAAAAGAGCCAGAACCAAGTAGCCAGTTATTGGAGAACCCAGCCCGTGTAATGCCTGCACAACTTAAAGTCTTGGTTATGCCAGAGGGGTGCCGGTACCAACCTTTTAAGCCTGTGAGTTAGAAAAATGAGATAATCTTTTTGAAATATGTAAGATCTTGAGGGGACTTAGTAGGATGGATACGAGAAGGATGTTTCCTCATTGGGGGAGCTAGAAGCAGGGGCAGTTTTAAAATCAGGGGTCTCCTTTCCAGGATTTGACATTAGGATATTTTTTTCCTCTGGGACATATTAATCTGTGGAATTCTCCTTCACTAAAAGCAGTGAAAGTTGGGTCTTTGGAATGTTGGAGCTGAGTCAGGGAGATTTTTGATTGAAGTGAGAGCCAAGGATAACCATGAAGTGGATTTGGGACCACAACTAAATCAACCATGATCTTATTGAATGGCATAGCTGGCCCAAGGGCCACATTGTCTACTCGTACTCACAAATCCTGTTCCTAGTGGTTGCAGAACAGAAGTAAGTCATTTAGTTCATTATGTCTGTGCTCACTATCTATAACAGCAACTGGAAACATTATCCTGGCTTTCCGTTGTAGTCCTGCAAATAGCTTCTCTTCAGATAATTATCTGCGTCTCTTTTGTCAAATTTTTTCTGACATTTACCCTTGGATCAGACAAGATTTCCTTTGATTGCATTTCGTAGCTACCAGTTCTGTTCCCCTCCATGGGTGTTCATTTATTCGTTTAAAATCTCTCTGTGACCTATTTCCTCCCAATCAATGAAATTTATTTCAGTTCTATACACCCTCTAATGGAACCCTGCATTTATCCAACTTTGTCCTCTTTTGCATCTCCCATTATCTTCAACCAGCAGCTACGCCTTCAGCTGTCTGGACCCTAACCTCTGACATTCCTTCTCTCTTTCTCTCTCACTCTCAAAAGGCTCCTTAACACCTATCTCTGCCATCTGTCCCAATATCCCTTTCATTAACCATGCTCTTTGACCTTATCCTTTTACTTCCGGTCCTTTTTTGGCCCCTCTGCTCTATTCTCTTTTTCTCCTTGTGCTCACTCTTTTCTAAAAATAAAAATTAAGTACCAATGTTTTTGTGCTGAAAGTGTAAGTGCAGGTATATACTGTAGGATGCTGCAGGAAAGCAGGAAATATTTTTGTGGAATTATCCCAATGGAAATTAAAGAGAACTGAAGTTCAGATGTAGTTTGTGGAAGAATCACACTAGGTCCACCATTCTGAGATTATTTTATATGTTAGTGCAATCACATCTCCCCTAACTAAGAGAAGATGCAGTGGAGATTTACCAGAACGTTGCTGGGATGATAAGTTTTAGTTTTGAAGGGAGATTTGATAAACTGGTGTTATTTTCTTTGTAGCAGGGGAAACTGAGGGAGTACTTAATTGAAATGTACAAAATTGAGGGGTGTAGATGGGAATAAAGTTTTCCTCTTGGTGGAAAGGGTCAGTGACCGGGGGCATAAGTTAGGTAAGCAACGAAAGGATTGGAAGGGATGTGAGGAAAGTTTTTTTCCCCCGGGGGTGGCAAGAATCTGGAAATGTTAAGGAGGATGGTGGAGGGAGAAACCCTCCTAATACTTAAGTAGTATTGAGATGTACACGTGATACCAAGGCAAACAAGGCTATGGTCCAAGTGCTGGAAGATGGAATTAGAATAGTTAAGTGATTGTTTTTGACTAACACAGAATCAGTGGGCAAGAAACGTCTTTCTGTTCTGTAGACACCTGTGACTCTAAGGACTGGGTATGTAGTTCTAGAGTAGGTCATTGGAGTCCTTTCCTGTTAAATTATTAACCGTGTCGAAGACTATTGATCAAAATATCTATCAGTTTAACTACTTGGTTAAGAGCTTTATGCATAAAGCAAGAGCTTTATGTGAATTTATTAACTTGTATTCATAGGCACAGCTGTTACAATGTGTACAATGAAGGCTGACCTAATGAGCAGTGCTAATGGCCTGCTTACTGATATTGAAGATATGATTCAGTCTCTTTGTAATATGCATTATGTATCCTCAGTCAGTGATATGAACTACTACATATGTTTATTTTCACTTTTAAAATTCTGCAAAATGAAGAAACCTGCAATGTTTAGTATTTTAGATTTTTCTTTTTAAAAAGTGTCAGTTCCTAATGAGTCTGGTTGTTGTAGTATTAATGTGATCAAAATCTGTTGTTGCAGCTGTCAATTGGAGGAATTATAATTCTGAAGGATACTAGTGAAGAGACAGAGGAGCTTGTGGAACCTGTTGCTGCGCATGGACCCAAAATTGAGGAAGAAGAGGAAGAACCTGAACCACCAGAGCCTTTTGAATACATTGATGATTAAACAAAGTAGGTGTTAGCAGTTGCCAAGCGTCCTTCCTTCTCCTGGTAAACCTTTAATGGAGCCATGACAACTCTCAGTATCAGAATTGTTAAGATACAGGAAGATACCTTCTAATTTGTTTAAAACTTCCATCTTCTAAGATTGCACAACTTAACCTAAATTTATTTTCTCTTCAGGAAACCCCCATGACCATCCCATCCCCATCTCCAGCTCAATGAGTTGCATATAGGCGGTCTTTCTTTTCATCTATATGTAAAAGTTTTGTGTCGGGGAAGTATTGACAAATATCAATTCTACCTTATTGGGGCATTCATGTATTTGAACTTGTTGGCTAGAAACATTGAATGCCACTCAGGGGTAAAAGTGAAACTTGTCAGTGTTGTGTGTTGGCAAGCTCTCTAGTTTTGACTGAATAATTTCTCAGCAGCAGTCCCAATTCGGAAACCTTGCTGGTGTGTATCCAAGCTGTCCAACATGACAACATCCATATGATGAGATTATATATAACATCAGATCAATGAACAAAGCATTTCTCAATAGCTTGTTTTTGGGAATCTTGAACATGGTATTAGAATCCCAGCTAACAGCAGCAAAGACAAATCTGGACTTGTAGTAATTTTATTTTATTTTAATGACCATGCTCATGCAGCATCCAATTACTTCGCTTCACGTGGAACACTAGCAGTTTCATTGTCATAAGGAATAAAGAGAATAAGGCTGCAAGTAGCTTCTGATTTTACTGAATTTTTTAAAAAATACTACTTCGTTGGTGTGATGACCGATTTAGGATGAAAATTCACAAAACTGAGCAAAATATTTTTGTAGTGGAGTCACTGAAAAGCTCATTATATTTATTTTCTTTTATTCTTCCATAGGGTTTAATATGGAAATTCAGAAGATATACTCACCTTGTTTCAACACTTTAGTTTTATTGAAGATGTCTATTCAAGGCATGTAATCCACAACATGCTTCCGCAGGATGGATTACCGCAATTTCAAATTTGTCACAGTGACTCTCAGTACAGCTGCATAGATTTATTACACGTTGTAAAGGTCGGAAATGTTTTAATGATCTAAATAAACCACTTTCATGTTTAAAAAAAAAAGCCCATTCTGCTGAGTTTAATTCTGCTACTGGCGCTTCAGCTTCGTGGAAGTTCAGTCCTATTTGCAATTTCTCAGATCGTTAAACAGTCCTTGCCCCACATGCAATAAGACCTGGGCAGCTTTCAGACTTGGGCTAATTGGTGGCAGCTAACATTTGTGTGTCTTGAATTACAGGCAATAGCTATGTTGAACAAAAGGGAATGTGCCCACCTCCCCATGACATTCAAAAGGATTACCAATGCTGACAACCAACCCCCAACTGTCAACATCCTGAGGAGTATATCTAGACCAGCCATATAAATAATGTAGTTACAAGAACAGTTCATAGAGACTGGGTTTTCTTTTGACAAATCGTTATCACTTGACCTCTGGAATCTTTTCAGCATCCAAAAGACACAAGTCAGGAGTATAATGGAACGCTTTCAGAAGTCTGGATGGTTGCAGCTTTCAACAACATTCAAGAAACTGAACATAATCCAGGACAAAGCAGTCCGTCTGATCAGCATCCCATCCACAAATGTAAACATTTATGCCTTCTACCATGGTGTCAGCAAAATCCTAGATCTCCATTCCTAACAGCACTTTTGGTGCATCAACACCACATGGACTGTAGCAATTCAAGGAGGTGGCTGACCAGTACATTCTCAACTGTAATTAGGGATAGGTAACAGTTGGCCTTGCCTGTGGTGCACACATCCCATGGAGGAATTGCAGGAAAAAAGCAGATTCTGAATTTTAATAAAATAATTTCTTGAGACTGATGTTACAAGTTATTAATATTAAATAAAGTCTTCCTTTGTGCCACTATTCTTATGCATCCTGGAAAAAATCAGTTCAAACAGAAAATGGAAACAACGTGGAGAAATTGTATAGTATCCTAACAAAGTTTCCCTTTTTAAAAATCCCCTGAAGACTTTTCAGCAAGTGTATCATCTGTCAAGGTTCTGAATTACAGGAATCAGAAATGCCCCATCTTTAGTCCCTAACTGAACAGTGTTAGCGGTCCTCAGCCAGGGTAGTGGTAAAATTATTACATTTGCCTTCAACGAAGTTCCCACTTCATGCTGTAATCAATTGACTCCTAATTGTAACTCAGTGCATAGCTGTGTTACAGCATTTTGGATTCAGTTTAATGAATTTTCTCTATCTGCCTGTCAAGTTCTAGCCTTATGGACAATGGTGATTTAAGCTAGTTGTTCAAGAGCTGCCAATACCTGTGAAATCATGAGGCAGCAACTTCAAGAAATTGGGATAAAGCCTGCATGAGGAAAATGAATGGAACAACAGATAGATAGCCCGTCTTGAAATAGAAAAAAGTTCCTTATTTGTTGAGAGATACAATAGAAATACATTTTAATGCAATTCAATTTCAATGCTATTCAAAAAATTGAGGGCTACAAAGACATGAGTAATGATTATGCTTCAATGGAAATGAAAGATATGTCAACAAAACATTCTGCTTTGAATAGCAAGGACAATTTGGAATAAATACAGAAAATAGGAGCAAGCGTAGGCCATTCAGCCCACTAAATCCGCTGCACCATTCGGTGTGATCATGGTTAATCCTTTGTCTCAATACCACCCTCCCCCCTCCACCCCCACCGTCCTTTCCCTTTAATGCCTTTAACATGTAGAAATCTATTTCATTCTTAAATATATTCAGTGACTCAGTGTCTAATGCCTTACACTGTAGAGAATTCCACAAGGTCACCACCTTCTGAGTGAAGAAATTTTTCTTCATATAAGTCATAACTGGTCTACTCTGTATCCTGAGATTCTGGCTCCTTGCTTTTAGACCTCTGCCCCCTTCCCCCAGCCAGAAGAAGAATCATCCCTTCATTCAATTTGCCCAGCGCTGTCAGAGCTTTAAACAGTTCAATGAGATCCCCTCCTCATTTTTCTAAACTCCAGTAGATACCAGCCATCATCAGGCAGTCTACTCATACAACACACCTGCCATTCCACAAAAGAATACCCTGCTCACTGACTTGGTTATTGTGATTATTTTTCTTTTTAGCATATCCAGTATAGATTTCATAAGGGAAAATCATGTTGGGTAATTAACTTGAAGTTCTTTGAAGTAATAACAGAGAGATTTGAGGGTAATATTGTTGATGTGGTATGCATGGACTTTCAAAAGGTGTTTGATAAAGTATGGCACAGCAGAATTGTGGGAAGCTAGAGGAATAAAATGGAACGGAGCAAAATGGAAACAAAATCGATTTAGTGAAAGGAAACTGTTAATGATAATTTTCAGACTCTAGAAAGGTTTGTCGTCTGCAGGGGGGTCGATTTTAAGACTGTTGCTTTTCCTGATTTATATCAATGATCTGGATTTTTGGAGTGCAAGGCACAATTTCAAAATTTGTGGATGATACAAAACTTGTAAGCATTGTAAACTGTGAGGGTGAAAGCTTAAAACTTCAAAAGGACATTGAATTTCCATCTTCCATTCCACCAACTTGTCAATGTGAAGAAGCGTGAGGGGATACACTTTCATAGAAACATTATGAAGAGACAGATTTTCTGATGAAGGGTTTAGGCCCGAAACGTCAAGTTTTCCTGCTCCTATGATGCTGCTTGGCCTGCTGTGTTCATCCAGCCCCATGCTTGTTATCTCGGATTCTCCAGCATCTGCAGTACCTTTTATCTCTTATGAAGAGACAGTATTGAATTAAGGGTACTATTCTAAAGGGGGTACAGGAGCAGAAAGACAAGGTTGCATGTGTGCTTGAGTCATTAAAGGTGGGAAGACGGATGAAAAGACATGGTCAATAAAGTTGATTGCATCCTGTGATGCAAGATTTCGGAAATATCTTCTGGATATCCTGAGACCTCCCGTGATGCTACCGCTTCCAAATCCGGCTTATGGTATCTTTTCGAAACCTTAAGATTTATACTGAACAAAGATATCGCACTGACATTGCTTCCATAAGGGCCATAGGCTTTCACTGAAGTTTCAATGCCTGGACTGATCTGACACAGCCTTTCAATATGGCCTAGAAAGGGGTATGCCAAACTGTAGTGGATTGGTGCCCCTTCGCAACTGGACCCAACAAAGAGTGGGAGGATGTCCTGGAGGCATAGGAAAAGGACATCAGTAACAAACTTCTGAGGACGTAGATGAGATTTAGGACATTGACTAGACTCATCATTCAACAGAACACGATGGAGCAATGCGTCAATGATCCCGTGAAGCATGAAAGGAACTAAATAAAACCCCATCTGTTTCCAGGATGAATGATTGAGAGTCTGGACTTCCCCTCATTGTGTAACTTCCTGTTTGTTCAAAGACCAGCAACCCCAAGGCTGTCCCTAGTATACATAGACCTGTTTTTCTATTCACTCCTTGAACTTTTCTGTTGCTGAATAATTCTTTTCTTATCCATATGATTGTACATTTGGTTATCTTTGGCGGATTCTACTTTCAAATATCAACACTTCACAGGTCATCCTCGCTCTGAGGGCAAGGCTGCAGTGAGACATGGCACTAAAATGGCAAAGCCTCAAGGTTAGGTGATTTCAAAGTTGTAGTCAGCATATGCGATCAGAGTTTGGTGGAGTGAAGTCTCAGGGTAAACAAATCTAGAGGTGGCATCTTTTCACCCTTATGTTATCAGTTAACTTTAAACATTTCAGACTTTAGTAGGTCTCTAAGGTTTTTTTCTTTCTTGTTCTCCCCCTGTATTCAAGTGCAGTCCTTATTTTGGCAAGTTGGCTTGAAGCATTCCTGAAATCCTTCTCCCTGATTGGCCCTGTTATCCTGGAAGACTTGACTCGTCTTTCCCCAGGGGCATTTAGTTGTAGACGGCCTATGCCTGCTGACGGTGTCCTGCCCAGGTGCAGGCTCAACCTCTTTGGCCTGGACTTCAATAGGCTTTGACATCACTGGAGTGGGTAGAGGAACTGCGCACCTCTGGAGTGTACTGAGAAGATCTTTCTGCAGGTCTTCTGTGTGGCTGCTTCTTCCTATGGTTGCGTGCTAGAACCATACCGTCTGTGAGAAAAAGGAGCACCTGGAATGAGTATGAGGTCCCTCACATCTTGCCATTAATGCTGGTCACCTTTGCCTAAAGCACTGGAGTGCAAGCTCCATGTGCAGGACCTGGGTATCCATGACCATAGTCAGTTTATCCATGGACACAGACAGAGATATGCATCTCAGAGCCAGCAGAGTTCTGACATGTCATTAGATTCCTCCATCCTTAACTCCGGTTTACTGACTGCCTCTGACAAACCTGCTTCCTGTTCCTATGCCTGTCTAAGCATTTTGACAAAGTTATTAGAGTCCAAAATCATTGGATCATCTTCTGCCTGGGGATAAGAAGGTTCCTGGTCTGAGTGTCAGAGACCCTGGGGCATTTCTTCCTTGGCCAGCTGCCAAAACGCATCAGTGATGTGCTCACCAGATTCTGCTTCCCAGTCTCATCTAGAAATGTAACCCACCAAAGTGAATGTCTTTGAGCTGCTGGAGGGTGCAAGTAAAAGCTTTGCTAGTGCATACTTCTAAGATTCACTGGCTTCCTTCTCAGAAGTCAAGGAGAAACTGAGGGTCTCCATCGCCAGACTTCTTGGCTAAGATTCTCTGGGTATCGCTAGTACCAATATAACAGAAGGGAGCAAATTAGTTCAAATGTGGACAAAAGTGTTGAGTTCCAAAGGAGAGGCGAGAGTGACAGCGCCTGATGTCAAGGTTGAATTTAACCAAGTGCGTCATTAAGGAACTCTATCAAGATGAGTCAATGGGAACCAGGGGAAATCTCTGCTGCTTGGAATCAAACCAAACAGAGGAAAATGGTGGTGGTTGTTGGAGGTCAGTCATCTGAACATTTCTGCAGGAGTTCTTCAGGGCTGTGACGAAGGCCCAGACACTTTCAGCAGCTTCGTCAAAACCTGTCCGTCATATAATCAGAAAAGGGGATATCCTTCGACGATTGTGTAATATTGAGAAACGTTTGTACTCTTCAGACATGGAAGTAGCCCATGTCGAAATGCAACAAGACCTGGACACCACCCAGGCTTGGGCAAAAAAGTGGCAACTAATATTTGTGTTACACATGCCAGACAATGACCATCTCCAATGAGAGAATATCTAACCCCCTTTCCCCACCTTGATATTCAATGGGTGTTATTGTGACTGAATCTCGCACTATCAACATCTTATTACCCAGAAACTGATCTGGATGAGCCATATAAATACAGTGGCTACAAGAGCAGGTGAGAACCTAGGAATTCTGCAGTGAGTAATTCAGCTTTCCCAAAGCCAGTCCACCATCTACAAGGCATAAGTCAGGAATGTGATGGAATATTCACCATTTGCCTGGATGAGTGCAGATCCAACAATGTTTCAGAAGTTTGACACCATCCAGGACAAAGCAGCATGCTTGATTAACATTATATTTGCAAGCATCCACTCCCTCCACCACGAAAGCTCCTTTAGCTAGCACTTTCCAATCACACGACCACTTCCATTTAGTAGGACGAGGGCAGCAGATATATGGGAGCACCATGACCTGTAAATTCTCCTCCAAGCCACTCACCATCCTGACTTGGAAATATATCACCACTCCTTCACTGTCACTGGGCCAAAATCCTGGAATCCCCTCTCTGAGGGCATTGTGGGTCAACCTACAATAAGTGGATTGAAAGTGGTTCAACAAGACAGCTCACCATCATCTTCTCAATGGCAACTAGGGATAGGCAATAAATGCTGGCCCAGCCAGCGATGCCCACATCCAATGAGTGAATATTTAAAAATGGATATAAGGTGGTGTAGATTTAAAATAAGTTTGGTTTCATGGTATTGGGAGATCATCACAATGAAGCTCACCAGTTTGGTTGCCCATTAACATCTCAGTATCCCTGTATGAGCCTTCATGCTCTTCTCTAGCTAAGTCTACTATTTCTCCTTCATATTTAATGAGGAGCCTTCAACCTGAAACCCCAGCAACCAGTCTTTGCCCTCAGCCTGCTTGTGAGACATTTCTCCCACAACAAATCAAAAGCAGTACATGGATGGAAGAGTCATTAATAGTGATACAGGAGCTGGAGAGATAGTGAAGTGTGCCAAATTAGTGAGCAGGATGTGCAGATGGTAGGAAGGATTGGTAATTTTGGAGAGTGGAAATGATGTATACATTAGGGACAGCTGTAGTTCATTAGTTTTGGTGAGAAGTTGTGCAGTGGCAGAGTTAGCATGAATGGTGGCCCAGTGAGTGTGGGGTGGGAGAGAAAAGATGATGGCACTTAGCATTGTGGAGTGCAAAGATCATTGACCACTTTCCTGTGCATTCCTTTTTACCAACATTGCAGCACTAATCCAAGACTCTATCTCAGTCCAGGCTGGCTATGTCTGGTAGCATGGCCTCCTTCGCCAGTCAGCAGGAAAAAGAATGGCACTCCTCTTGCCCCCCCCAAATTACCAACACCTCATGGCCCCTCTCTATAAAGCTAACTTCCCTTTGTGGGCCCTTTCCTTTGGGTTAATGCTGAAACACAACAATGTGAGGAGTCATTCCTGATTTGCATTGGCAGAAGTGGTGCATAGCTTGAGCTTAATTATGGTCCTAGCTAAGTGAACATTGTAAGCATTTCAACTTCTCCTGCTGCACAATTACACAAAATGAACACCAGGGAGGCCAGTTGTATAATTAATGAGCTGAATAGTGAAAGATTGCATGAGACAGGTCAATATGGGCCATGGTGTACTGGGCACCGTGAATCTCACTCAGTAAACACTGCCAAGAATGGAAAATTCAGCTCTAAATCATGAGCTCATTTGGAGACAGAGTACAGACACAATGGCCAAATGGCCTTTGCTTACACTGTTGTTCTGTGTTTCATATTTCTCTTTGTTTCTGTATCAATTTCTTTTTGCTGCTTTATTCCATTCATCCCATTCAGTTTTTGTTACCTGATTGCTGAATTTTCCTCCTAAACTCATTGTTCGTGATGTACATTCTATTTTACCTTTTGCATTCAATTATTTTCTCTTTCTTACATTTTTCTTTTTCTCCCTTATGCATTCTGCTTCATGTTATGGAAATTACATACCTTCAAAGAAATTAGCTGCCTTAAAAATTACCCTTTGTGGATTAAAAAATGTATGTCTTGAGTCATATCCCAATAAAACACTGTCATCGTGAATTGTAATTAGAGTCTGCCTGGTTTCTGCAGAAAGTTGAAAACTATATTTATTTGATTTTTGTATGCACTTTAATATTTGTTCATCTTTAAGAGATTCCTTAATATTTAAGCACAGAATCACTGCACAAAAATACATTTTGCTCAAAAAAGCCACGTTTTCATCCTAAAATTGGCTGCCTTATTTAAGATAAATTGCTAAAATATGGAAATAAACATTTTATTAAAGAAATGTGTTGGTGTTAAGTAGTTGGCTTAAATTGCTCGATCAAATACAACAGAAAGAGTTCAGGGTTCAATTTGGCAAACCGCTTAAGTTTAAAATATGCAAACAACATAAGAGTGACCCTCTTTGTTAAACTAAGGTTACATAATGCACAAAGCTCCAATTTGTTCAGTTATCAGAGTGGAAGAAAAATTGGAAATATCTCAACGTTAATCTTCTACTCTTGAATGAATCTGGTAAGTTAGAATACTTGTGTCATCAATTAATCTTTTTGCAATCTTTCCTTTATTCCAGTTTGCACCAATGAATGCACCAGTTTTGCTTTACACACAGATTACATTTGCTCAGTGCCACGTTCTTGGCCACAAGCAGCATTGTTCAAATACATTAAGGGGTAATTGGTTTTAGTTTGATTAAACACAGACCTGTGTTTTGTGTGACAATTAAAATACCAATCAAAACATTTAAATGCTGTCATGCATCCGCTTCAATTACTTTTTAAGAATTAGCCATATTTGGTGAAACAAAACTTCTCCAAACCTTTCTAGGCATTCACAATGTTTTATTGGATGTATTTTTGTTCCAAATATAATTACATTAGCAGTGAGCAATTGCTCATCAAAATATGCATTTTTAAATGAAAGATTTACAAAACACAGCAATAGTGAATATCCATCTCATGAATAAGAAGCAACGTATGCAGTGGCATATACAAAACTGTCTAGAAAGAATGTATTTAAATTTCATTTCATAGGAAAAGAAACCCTGTCTTGTTCCAACCCCAAAATAAACTTATAGCAGATCACAAAAATGTACAGGTCTTGGGATCCCAATTTTAACCTTCATTGGAGAGACAGATAGCTAAACTATGTAGCAAGATTTCACAGTTAATGTTTTTATGGTCTTCTAAAAGATAATTTGTAATCCTCGTGGAACTTTCTTTGACACTCTCCTCAGTATTCCTTAGTTCAATTAATTTCATTAACTCAGGTTATGAAATGGAAGTTCAAAATTTATAGAATCCCTGCCGTGTGGAAACAGGCCATTCAGGCCAACAAGTCCACACTCACTCTCCGGACAGTATCCCACCCAGACTGACCACCCCACCATATCCTTGTAACCCCGTTTTTCCCATGCTAATCCACCTAGGCTGCACATCTCTGGACACTATGGGCAATTTAGCACCGCCAATCCACCTAACCTGCACATCTTTGGACTGTGGGAGGAAACCAGAGCACCCAGAGGAAACCCAGGCAGATACAGGGAGAATGTACAAATTCCACACAGACAGTTGCCCAAGGCTGGAATTGAATCCCGGTTTAAAATTTTGGCAAAGATCTGTAGCTCGGGTTGTGCATGAGGTTGTTGACTTGCTTGCCGAGCTGGCCTGTTCTCGTTCAGACATTTCGTCACCATGCTAGGTGAGATCATCAGTGGAGCCTCCGATGAAGCGATGTTATTCTACTCCGCTTGGAATTTATACAGTCTGTTATGGTGAGTACTGTCATTTCTGGTTTTGATCTGTACAGATCCAAGCGGAGTAGAATAACATCACTTCATCGGAGGCTCCACTGATGATATCACCTAGTATGGTGACGAAACGTCTGAACGAGAACAGGCCAGCTCGGCGAGAAAGTCAACAACCTCACTGAACCCAGGTCCCTGGTGCTGTGAGGCAGAAATGCTAACCACTGACCTACCATATATACCAGAGCAATCTAATCTTTTCCAAATTTTATACTTCACCAGTAAGCATCTTAAAGTAAATATGAATAGAGGTGATTTAAAATTGTTATAATATTTCCTTGCACTAGCATTCCATGGTTATGAATATGTAGAGATTAGCCTGGCCACTGCTTCCGTGCACTTTGGTATTCCATTAGCAGTCATTTCTTGAGTATATCTGGAGACTTCTTCATCTTATGGTCCTTTTGATTGTTTAACGATGCTGTCTTTCCTGACCAAAGTTACATCACTCTCACTTCACTATAACATCACTGTAACATCACTACAATGAAACTTTCCAAGTTACTTTCAATGGTTCCACTATTTATGAAGAACAAAGAACAGTAGAGGACAGGAACTGGCCCTTCGGCTCACCAAGTCTGCATTGACACATAACGTCTTCCTAAACCAAAATCTTTATAAACATTTCACGTGCTGAGGGAATGCTTATAAGTTAACATTCAAAAGATAGAATCCCTACAGGGTAAAAAGAGGCCATTCTGCCTATCGAGTATATGGTAACCCTCCCTACCCCTGTAACCCTGCATTAGCTGTGGCTAATTCACCTAGCCTGCACATTCCTGAAGATGTGGAGCAATTTAGCATGGCCATTCCACCTAACCTGTACATCTTTCGACTGTGGGATGAAACCGGAGCAGCCAGCAGAAACGGGGAGAATGTGCAAATTCCACACAGTTGCCTGCGACTGGAATGAAACCCAGGTTCCTGGTGCTGGGAGGCAGCAGTGCTAACCACTGAGTCAACGTGCCACCTGATTCTCCAGTCTCCATTGTATGTACATTTCTGATTAAATACTCTTAGAATGCTGATATTGTGAAATTTTTTTGAATCTCACACACAATTGATGCAAATAAAACAGAAATTACTGGGAAAACTCAGCAGGTCTGGCAGCATCTGTGGAGGGAAAGCAGAGTTAATGTTTCACGTCCAGTGACCCTTATTCAGAATTGATTATACCTAGGATAAAGTTGGTATACATGCTGAAGATGAGTAGGGGGAGAGGAGAGGAGAGGAGTAAGTTATAGGTAGTGGTGAAGCCCAGAGAGAGATAAGAGACAGTTGGACAAAGGAACAGGTAAAGTCAGCCTGGGAGAATCAATTGCTGCTAATTTGGAACATTAGTAACTGTCCATGGGTTGTTTGTGGTAGCAGCCCCAGTGATGGCAAGGCCTAGTGTGTGAGGGTTTGGGTAAGGACATGGGAGAAGGTGCTGAGGCCCTAAAATTATTGAACTCGTATTGAATCCAGAAGGCTGCAGGGCCCCAAGTGGAAAATCAGATCCTGTTCTTCCAGCTTGTGCTGAACTTCACTGGAACCCTGTAGCAAGCCCAAGATAAAGATGTTGGCTTGGGGACAAAGTTATGTGTCGAAGTGGCAAGTAACTGGAAGCTCAGGCTCATTTTTGCGGATAGAACTTAGATATTCTACAAAGCGGTCATGCAGTCTACACTTTGTTTCCCCAGTGTAGAGGAGGCCACATTGTGAGCAGCAAATACAATAGACCAGATTGAGTGAAATGCAGGTAAAACGCTGCTTGACCTGTAACGTAAGTCTGGGGCCTTGGATAGAAGAGAAGGAAGTAAATGGGAAGGTCTTAAACCTTCTGCGATTGCAAGAGAAGGTGCCATGGGAAGGTGTTGGGACTGTAGGAGGAGTGGACCAGGGAACCAGGGTATCTCGGATGGAATGGTCCCTGTGAAAGGCGGACAAGGGAGGAGAGGGGAATATGTGTCTGGTGGCGGCATCTGCTGGAGGTGGTGGAAATGGCAGCCAATAGATGTGGTTGCTGAGGAGGTGATAGGTGAGGGCCGGGAGACCTATTGCTGTTGTGGGAGGGAAGAGAAGGGGTGAAGGCGGAAGTGTGAGAGATGGATTGTTCACAGCTGAGGACCTTGTCAACTGTAGTGGTGATGACATCTCAGTTGAGGAAGAAGATGGACTTTTCAGAAGCCTCTTTGTAGAAGCTGGCATTGTCAGAACAGATGAGATGGACACAGAGAATCTGGGAGAATGGAATGGAGGCTTTCCAGGGAACAGGGCATAAGTATGTATAGTCAAGATAACTGTAGGAGTCAGTGGATTTGTAGTGGATAATGGTGACCAGCCTATCCCCAGAAATGGAACCAGAGATGTCAAGGAAGGGAAGGTAGGAGTCAAAGATGGACCAGGTGAAGGTGAGAGCAGGATGGATATTGGAAACGAAGTAGATAAACCTTTCCAATTCCAGTTGAGAGAGGGAAACAGCTCCGACGATGTCATCAACATACCATAGAAGGATTGGAATAAGGAATGCTCCACATACCCCACAAAGATATAGGCATAACTGGGCCTATGCGGGTACCCATGGCCACACCTTTGACCTGAAGAAAGAGGGAAGAGTTAAGGGGTAAGGTGTTCAAAGTGAGGACAATCTCAGCCAGGCAGAGGAGGGTGGTGGTAGGTGGGGATAGTTCAGGAAGAAGTGAAGGGTGCTGAGACCATTCAGATGGAGGATGGACATGTAAAAGGATTGCACAGCCCACTTCTACCTCCTTCCCAATAACTACAAACAGGATTGCCCAGCATTGTTCCTACCTGTTCCTGCCACACAGAACTCGTTTCTTCCTACCTCAACTTGGTTTTTTTCTCCCCTTGTCCTGTCCCTTCCCACTTACATCTGCGATTCTTCTGGCACTTTATGTCAGTTTCAGAATTTCCAGTTTGTGGGCTCCAGCCACCTCCTCTTTACCATGGACGTGCAATCCCTTCTAATGTCACAATATGGTTTCTTCTACATTGGGGAGATGAAACGTAGACCGGGCAATCATTTTGCAGAATGCCTATGTTTTATCTGTAAAAATGACCATGAGCTTCCTGTTGCCTGCCACTTCATCATAGCACCGTGTTCCCTGGCCAACATCTCTGTCTCAGGTTTGCTGCTCCAGCGAAGCTCAACTGAAAGAACAGCATCTGATTTTCTGCTCAGCGACCCTGCAACCTTCTGGGCACAATATCACATTCAATAATTTTAGGGCCTGAGCACTTTCTGCCATGTCCTTACCCCAAACCCCACCCATACACCAGGCCCTGTCATCATTTGGGCTGCTATTACACACAGCCCATTGTCAGCTACTATTGGTCCAAATTAGCAGCTATTGATTCTCCCAGGCTGATCTTTATCCATTCATTTGTCTGTCCAACTGTTTTTCTCTTGCTCTAGGCTCCATTTCTACATATATTTTACAGCTCCTCCCAACCCCCTCCCCACCTTCAGCGTATCTACCAAACTTTTCCTCGCTACAATCGGTTCTCAAGAAGGGTCACTGGACCCAAAACATTAACTCTGATTTCTCCCCACAAATGCTGCAGACCTGCTGAGTTTTCCAGCAATTTCTGTTTTTATTTGTGTCAAATGACAAGTGGATTTGATTTTAACCATATTAGAATAGTCTACTGATTGTCTCATACTGGGATCATACATAGGGAGCAGCCAATTAGATGAGCTGCTGCACAGTTGCTGGTAGCCATGGAACAATTTCTCAGAAGGATTCAGAACATCTGAGGAAATGAGGAGGGAACCAGAGAAAATAACATAAAATCCCATAACCTTGATTGAAATGTTGCATTTGTAAATGTATAAATTTAAAAGTATGTCATTCTAGTTAATATTCAGTCAAATCTTATAATCTAATGCAATGGATTTTGCATTATAGAATGTGGATATTTTTATCTGTGCCACTGTTTGATAAAACTATCCAAGACTAATTCATGAGGGTCATGATGGGCACAATTTAAAGTGGTCTCTGAGAGTGGGAAACACGGGTTAGGGGATAAGGACTTTTAATTAAGCCTGATGTGAAATTTCAGTGACAGCACGCTGAGGATTAAATCAACGGCAATGCAATGAGGATTGGAGACTCACATCTTCCGCCAGTGGGTTCCTGTTTTCAACACTTTTGCATCTAATCGATTCTTTGTTATATTAATATGTCTTCAGGATCAAATCCTGCCTTCAAGATTGAGGTTGTAAAGCGTGGGAAACTCATGGTAATGATATTATGTACATTTAAAGATGGTGTTTCTGACAGCTAGAGCAGTTGTTAATGTTAATTTTAAATCTGAGGTAGATAAAATTTTGTTAAGCAAAGGTATTAAGTGAAAGTGAGTCAAAGGCAGATATATGGAATTAGGCCACAGAGCAGCCACGATCTCATTGAATGCTAGAACAGGCTTGGAGGGCTGAATGGCCTACTGCTGTTCCCATGTTCCAGGTTTCTGTTCCATTTGGAGCTGAGGTGAGCCATTATCTTTATTGAACTCCGGAGCACAGGAAGTAAGCACAAGAATTGTCATTTGAATAGAATAGGTAAACAAGGTCAGGGCAAGAGGATTTTAAGAAAGGGGAGCAAGTAGGTATAGGTCCTAATGAGAGGCAGCTGGACTTAAAGGGAAGGAAGAAAGTGAGATCAGAACATGGAAGTGGTGAGGAGTGGGGAGCATTCAGAAAGTGTAAAATGTGGGGCCTAAATGATGGGTTCAGAGCCATCCAATGATGAGTTCTGTGTGTCCAAGTGAGAAGCTGGCTCTCTTGCTAACACTGCTATGGATGTCCCTACACCCCAAGGAGGCAGCGTTTCAAGAAGGCATCTCATTACCATCACCATCACAAGAGTAATTAGGATGGGCAATGAGTGCAGGTCTAGCAAGCTTCAGTCAGGGGCTAGAGGCAGGACCAGGGGCCTTGGAACATGATTTACCCCTGCCTCTGGAGCCAGCAGTGGAATGCAAGTGGAAGTGGCATCCATTTCATCACATACAGACCCCTTCAAACCTCTCTCTCATCACTCCCCTTTCTCCCTCATTATTCTTTCTTGCCCTGGGACTCCTCTCCACCATTCACATTCAAGTCCATTTAGCTACACCTGTCAGAGCCAAGGCAAAGACTCCCGCAATGTTCCGCGATGCCTACCTACAAATTCTCCTCCAATCTGCCCACTTCAGTTTCCACTGACAGGATCCGAGTATCTCTTATTACATTCTGCTTGTTGTCTCTGCATTTTCCTTTGCTTCATATATGTACATTTTTTCTTCACTTAAAATTGTAATGAGTCCTTGTGGCAAAGCAGTCCATGCTGAAACATTTCTGGCTATTCAACCGTATCCAAATTTCTTCCTAAGCAATGGATATTTATTTCTAACTTAATTTTACAATTATGAAAAGTAAAGTTGGCTACTCATCTAAATCTTTGGTTTATGAGATGCCAGGCAAGAAAGAGAAACTTTTGATATTAGATATATAGAACGTACATGTATTTATGAAGTCATTTATTTTGCTAGTTTTGGTGACACCAGTAAAAAATGAGAATATAAATACTGTGAACCCATAAGTTGGATGAGGTTTGATAGCACGGGAGCCTTTATGGAGTGATCTGTTGGATCACCATAAAAATTAGGAGCAAAAATAGATTATTTAGCTCTTTGAGCAACTCATTGAGCAATTCAATGAGATCACGATTGATTTTCTACCTCAGCACCATTTTCCTGCAACATTTCTGCATGTCTTGATGTTTTTAATATGTAGAAATCTATTGGTCTAACTCTTGAACATTGTCAGTGGCTAAACCTCCACAACGCTCAAGGACTGAGAATTTCTAGGGTCCTCCACTGTCAATGAAGAAATGCTTCCTCATCTCAGCCCTAAGTGGTCTGCTTCCTATTTTGAGACAGTTTCCCTGATTCTGGATCTTCCCCCAAACAAGGGAAACATCCTTCCTGTATCTACTCTGTAATCCCTGTCAAAACTTTGTATGTCGGAATGAGTTTTTCTCACATTCTTCCAAACTCCAAAGATTATAGGCCCAATCTATTCACTTTTTCCTTGCAGGACAAACTCTATATCCCAGGCATTAGTTTGATGAATCTTTGTTGCATTCACTCTGTGGCAAGTATATCTATCTTTAGCTAAGGAGAGACCAATATTGGATCCAGTACTCCCAGGTCTGGTCTCAACAAGGCGCCATATGAGATATATGAGACTATTTCAGAAACACGTGAATGACAGCGAAACAGACAGTACAGCACACATTGGCCAAGTAGCCTACTACTCATTATTTTATGATCTTATGATCTCAGTCAAATTCACAGTTCTGACAGACTTATGTTAGGAGTGCCTGAAACGACTTCTGGAAGTCTACGTCCTTTATGATATGACTCATGATCAAGTTGTTTGAGACTGTTAAACATACTTTATTTGGAATGATTGTGTGTTTTTGTCACTATTGCACAATATTGACTGGAGATAGACAGATTTTCTTACATCCAAAGACAGTAAAAGTACAAGTCCAGTGCTGGTTTGTAGTGTGCTGGCTTTGCTGCTTTCATTCTGTTGTAATTATAGTCCTGATTCTCAGCTTTAACAACACCATAAGCTTCACATGGGTTTTGCCATCAGATTTGATGCATCACAGTAACGGGAGTGATATATTCAAGGGAAAAGAATGCCAAATTTGTCCAGTCAGGAGTAAGCGTACCTTCTATGATTGGTGGAAAGGATGGCGCTAGCACTAAGCCCAAAGCTTTCCTGGCTTCCTGGTACAAGAGGGATATATGCAGAGAAATGCTCATGAAGGAAAATACAAAAAAGAAGCTATAAGAAAAGTAACACAGAGTCACAGAGTCATGCTGCGCAGAAACAGATCCTTCGTATCTCATTAAAAGAAATAATATCAATTTTAGTTTGTAAACTACAAGATCTAAAATGTACAATGAATTGAATAATGTTTTGTAGTCCTGTTTGTATAATTAAATATTTTTACTCCAAGGGCTGAGCATGTCTCAAAATTTTTAAATAATATTTATCAATATTAATAATGGCAAGAACACATCTGTAAAATTTCTTAAGTATAACTTTGCAATGTCTTTGATAGACCAAGGAAGGAGTTATAAATTATTAACATATTCAATACTCAAGAAGAAATATAAATGTTCTCAATGGCTCAAAATACAATAAACCCTCTATTCATTTGCAACTCAATAACATTTCAATATTAACAATACTATATTGTGTAGGTCATAACTTTAACTGAGAAATATCAGCCAACGAAGGTTAATTTTGGAAGTAGGCCGATCATGGCACCATACTTGGCATGGTGCTGTCATCAGAATAGATTCATCAAGTCTGCTTGCATAACAATCAACAGTCTCCCTTCATACCTTACAAATATTGTTTCTCCTTCACTTTGATATTTCTTGTCAATTATCCAGATCAGTGTAAAATGAAAAGCATTGACAAAATGTCTTTTTTCTGCAATGTCCAAGTTCTGTAATAGCAATAGAAATTGAAGTGCTGAAGAGTGCCACTAAGTTGGCTTGGCATACAGAAGGTTAAGCCCTATCATAGTACAAAGTTTTGTTTGACTTCAATCTGCTGTGCAGGACTGAAACACTCAGCTATAAATATTGATAGAATCTGTTTTTCCAGTGCAGCTTTTTTGTATATACGTTTATATGATTTATAGTTCAGTCTTCTTATTTCAAACGTAGTTTACTGCACAAACCATTTTGCTGATTTCTTTTTTGTAAGTAGTGGTGTTCAATTAACTTACACAATATCTTCAACTGTCCCTCCCTGTTGTTACTGCACAGTGCTTAAACCAGCTGGGAGGTAGATTATTTCCGAGGAGTGATGATTTAGCAAAGACCACTTTATTCTCAACTAGCAGAATTGCGTCAGGCTCTGAGTGACGTGGGCTACAGCGAGATGAGTGGCAGAATAGAGTCAGATGTTTATCCAGGCCCGCCCCGACATTGAGACCATCTCACCACATCTTGAATGCTTTTCTTAAACAGTGTGATGAGACTCTTACTTTGTGGCAGCAAATTCTCAATTGACACTCATTATCGCTTGTTAAATGCCTTGTTAACAGCTTAGCTCAGCATGGATTGTGATCTTATCAAACTGGTCAAACTATATAGCCAACTGGAAAAGTTGACATGGAAACCAAACGGGTTCTTGATGGGCTCAAATTGCTGCTTGTTTCAAAAGACCTCTATGTTGGATACCAAGCAGCAACATCTCAGGCATGTTCCAAGGGCATCAGATACACACACATCCATGAACATTGATATCTGACATGTGCCAGCCTCTATGAACACTGATGTACATCTTGGATCCATTCATAGGACACTTCTATACTTCAATGCTGCACTTTGGGCTGCTAGAAGAACTCTCATTGCTGCAAGGACACTTTGCATTCTGGAACACACATCCAGCTTATAGACTGGACTACACTGTGGCTCTGGGCTGTTCAATCAAAACCTTTACTCACTCTGAGCCAATCCAGATGCTCACAGCCCCCTTCCCTGCCTTTTATTGTGTTGCCTTGCCTTTTGCATATTGCCCCCTGAGCCAGAGATGTTAGGCTTATATTACTCCAGCCTTGCTGTGTCAATTAACACATGCACAAGGCCAGAAAGTTTGTCATGGTCATCAACATGCCTCAGTTCAATCAAAGAAGATAGCCTTCACAAGATAATTAAGGGTAGCTTCTGATACAGGGCTCTGTTCATGCTGGTCAGGGTTCGTGTCGTCTGATAAAAGGTGAGGAATTGGAAGACAGACAGTATACCACCCATTTTAACTTTTTCTCTCTGACTGTGAGCTGTTTTACTCCTGGAATGAAACAGAGATAGGTATTGTGAAAGATGAAAGTGGATGGCACAGCTATTTCTGAGCCAGTGAGTAGGCCATGTAGAAGACGTGCAGGGTTGGCAGTGTTGCAGGTTGAGAAGGTGTTGCAGGCATTGATGGGATTTGTTAAACATGTGCTTTGAAGGAATATGGGTACAGTAGCAGAGATAGAGTGAATTTGAGAGATCAGAAAGAAGATGGTGGCACTTATTCTTGCCGAGCATGTAAGGTCAGTAACCATTGATGTTCTTCCTACATTGATTTGCATTTCTCCAGCTGAGATGGCTTTAGCCTGGGTGGAAATTTTGACCCAACAGGTGTTGTGGCTTGCACTGCTTGTCCTGAGGGAAGAGCAGGTCTACTTGTGCACCATCCCATCCAGCGGGTCTTCCATGTCCCTGCCCTAAAAGCGAGACACAAATTTCCCCATATCTGCCATGTCCAAAGCATACATCAGAAACCACACCAGGATCTGTTTGTGTTTTGAATTCCACATTCCCATTATCCCTGATAACCCTTGGTTCTGCACCCTAAATCTTTCCAGCTCTGTCCTGAAAGTACTCAATGACTTGCCTCTTCCACCTCTGAGGCAGACAGTTCGAAACTCGCACAACCCTCTGAGAGAAAATATTCTCCTCATCCCTATCCTAAAAGATCAGTCTCTAATTTCAAAACAGTGCCCCCTAGTTCTGGACTCGCACACAAGAGGAAGCATCCTTTCCATAGTCATTTTGTCAAGACCATTTGGGATCTTATTCACTTCAATCAAGTCACTTCTCACTTTTCTAAGCTGCAGTGGAAACAAGCTCACCCCCATCAGACAACCCACTCATTCCAGATACCAAACGTATGCAGTTCAGAGTGGCCTTTTGGAGAAGGTGTTAGAAGATTGCTAGCTCCATAAAACTCTGACCCAGCATGAATCAACTTCATTGGAAAAGGAAAAGGAAGAGTTTGTGAGAAAGGTAACTAGCTATTAAAATGCCATTCAGTAATAACTCTTTTATTTGGAGGTAGAAAATGAGACATTAAAAGCCTCGTGTCTTGACAGTAACAGCATTGATGTGTTTAAATACCATTTAAATTTTTCAGGGTTTGCACTTGTAAATGGAGTGTTATGACCCCAGCTTATGGTACTACTGAAAAAAAAATCCAAAGAACTGCAGATATTGGAAATCAGAAACAAAAACAGAAATTGCTGGAAAAAATCAGCAGGCCTGGCAACATCTGTGGAGAGAAAGCCGAGTTAACATTTTGGGTCCAGTGATCCTCCTTCAGAACAGTTTTTCAAGCGAATTCTGATTTTGTTACTGGTGATAAGTCAGGTGAAATCTCGGAATGCAACCTAAACATAACTTCTTTAAAAAAAATTTAGTTTTAGTGGCAGCCAGTCACTGAAACATGTTCACAAGGCAGCAGATTTTCTTGAACAAAGGAAGTAATATACACAAAAGAAGAAAACTAAATCCAAGCTTTCTAAATTTAGAATACAGTTTGTAAAAATCTTAAGAAAAACACAACAAAACAAAGTTTTCAACAAATTTCTCACCACTGCCAGGAGATGTATATCCTGTGTCTCCCAATACCTTAGGGTTTGACTTAACTGACTCCTAACAATACCTTCACTGTTGAATTTGGAGATAATTTCATGGAGACTATTCAAAATCTGTTAAAATGAACTATTCCACAACCCTGCGTTTCTAAGCTTTCTTGGCTCCAATAACCTGCAGATTTCTAATCATATTCATCTGATTTGAAAGCTTCGCAGGCTAAACTTTGCTGTTGAGGTAACTTATTCCCTGCAATGCGCTGAATAGCTCCTTTCCAGTAGAGAAACTATACTTGCTTCTGACCCCAATTGTCTTCTCTGAACTGCCCTAAAAGTCTCTGGGTTTTCTAATCTAAAATGTATCCTTGATTATTCAGGCCGTCCATCTTATTCAACCAGTCACAAACTTCTGGTTTTCAAATGTAAAATTCACACCCATATCATTTCCAATTAAGCCCTAAAGTGCTCCTGCTCCCTATATTCAGAGGTTTCCTTGTTTGTCCTCGAGGAATCTTTTTAAAATGTAACACTTAACCCGAATGTCTTCGGGCCTGATGCTGTTTTCGCTGCAGGCTTGAAGACTACGTGCATCTTGCTAATCTCCGACTTCAAATGCTGTGAGGTCTGAATTATATTGCTGGACATCTACATTTCAAAGTTTATAATGTCCTCACCTACCAGTGGTAGCCAGTTTCCGGGTTGTCAAAGAAGTTAAAATTGGGGAAGGCGTGCAGGGTGAGGTCTGCTCAGGAAGAGAATGCTGCAGACTCGTATTAAGTGCATAACCACTCAACTAGTGCCCTACAATGATCAAATCGCATAATTATGAAGCTTGGTGAAAAGAATGCCAGTATTCTTGCACCGTAGGTAATTCTGCACATCCACGGGTGAGATAAGAGCCTCACACTATGTAGCATCTTCTTCTATGGTAAGTTTGTTTATTTCCCTCTTAAAGTCTATGTAGTACGTTAATGTAAATGTTTTAATTCCCCAGTGACAGTTGAAGTAAATGTTACAAGAGAAAGCTGTTCGCTGGTTATGAAGCTATGTTTGTGTATGAATAGTGTGCACTACGAGGGACCCTTCATCTATAGCAGATTAAGAAAAACTGAGATTTAACTGTTACAGTATCTCTGAAGCTTAACATAAAACAGGAGAAGTCTCAATTATGAACAGTGTCCAAAAACTTCACAGAACATAGGATTTTCACACTAGTTAATATTGAATTAGAATTGCGTGATGATTTGAAATACAAATAATAAATATTGTATAAATAATGTTATACAAAGGACATTGTCCAGGAGATTGTATGAACCAAAAGATCATTAGAAACTAAAATAACACAAATATATAGAAAGGATGAAAAAAGAGATGTGCAATGCTAAAGAAGTTAAGCAGGATCATTATTGCTCAATTTGAACTCCATACTACCTGTGTTCCATTGTGACTTTTAGTGCAATGCAATCTTTACATGTCATGCCTGAGAACGATGTTGTCTAGCTTATGCTGTTGCACATTGATCCTTAGAAAATCCATCATTATTTTATAAATAATTATTTATTTCCACAAGAACCATTTGGTGAGATGTTACAGCAGAAAATTACAGTGCGAAAGAATTCTTGTGATCATTGTGTAGCAAAATCTCAATAGGGTTCACAATAACTTCCTTCTGCTTTGAAAGAGTAAAAGATTAAACATTGACAAAAATGGTACTATTGAAACGATACAAAAACAAAGTTGCTGGAAAAGCTCAGCAGGTCTGGCAGCATCTGTGAAGGAAAAAACAGTTAACTTTACGCATCCAGTGATCCTTCCTCAGAACCCCTATTATATTGCTGAACTATTGAAATAATAGCTTGACTCAAAACTGGGACATCAGGAAGTGAAATCATGGGCAGGTAGAGGACCTTCGGAAGAATAAATTTTATAACTAGATTAAAAGCAATGTCCTGAGGTCCTGGGGTCCTGAGGATGGCCAATTAATCAAATGTCACATGATCAGGTAACACATGAACAACATCCAATATAATCCTGTCAGAGTTCACAACTCTGATCTAGATATTGAAATTTTAAATCACCGAAATCTCCTCTCTGCAAGCTCAAGGAATGATACATCCATCTGAAACCTGCAAACTTTGTGGATACCTATTTATTTATGAAAGATCTCAATGATTTTCATTGAAAAATAGAATTGATCAATTGATTGCAGTACATAGGAAGCAATAAAAAACTCAACTCAAATCATGCAGTAATAGAATACAGCTGTTTTACTTAGTCACCTTCTACCATGAAAAATTACCATTCATTTTATAAAAAATCATTATTCTCAGAATAGTATTTCATAATATTAGTCAACAAAGAATACTTGAAAAGTTTTTGTTAATCAGTGGCAGAAAGGTGCAGGAACGAGTTGGCTTTTATTATGATCTGTTAGGGAAATGCTTATCAAGTATATTTAGTTGAGAGGATTATATTTTCCTAAAAAACCTTCTCCCTCATGGATAAACATGTTGGGGTTTTGTGAATTTTGAACAAGTGAATAGATATCATCCTTAAATCAGGGGAAAGTTGCCCATGATTGAGGTTGAGGAATTCATGGATGTTAAATAAAACAAACGGAGTGCAGCACGTTCAGGCATACCTACTTTTGTTTGACATGTTATCAAGTGGTGGACATAAACAATTTCATGGCACAATTTTGAAGAAGAGCTTGTGAGTTCACCTTGCTGTTCTGGCCAATATTTATTCCTAAGTCAACACCATTGAAATAAATGATCTGATTCGTAAAATCATTGGTTCAAGTCCCACTCTGAGAATTGAGAACATAAATACAAGTTGACAGTGCAGAATTGAGGGAGCACTGCGGAGTTGGCAGCATACTTTCAGATCAGATCTTATACTGAGGCTCTGTCTGACCTGCCTGGTGGATGTCAAAGATCTCTTGGCACCATTTTGAAGAGAGCAAGGGATTTATCCCTGGTGCCCTCGCTAATATTTATCCCTTGATGAGCATTATTCAAACATTATTAGACTATCTGGTCATTGTCACATTGTTGTTTGTGGCATCATACTCAAACTGGCTGTTCTGATTACTACACTGCAGCAGTGTTAAACGTTGAAACTGCTTAATTGGCTGGAAAGCTTTTAGGATGTTTTAGGTTGTGAAACTCACTGAATACATTTAAGGGCTTTTTTCATTTTGATATCGCATTTCCCTTTGTGGGTCTTTGTGGTGTGCTAATTGGCTGCTGTGTTGCCCTCATCAAAACAGTGGCTGCGCTTCAAAAGGCCTTAATTGACTGTAAAGGGCTTTGGGACATCATGAGGCCATGAAAGGCAATATAAAAATTCCTTCGTTATTTCAGTATTGTCACACAAGTAGAAGAGTATACTGTGGCTTGTATATCATTATAATCTGTGGGGACATTGTGAGTGAGTTAAGAAATTGCAACAAGAAAGAAATATCAAAAATGTATTCCTGTCAAATCCTGATTTTGTTAGTGAAGATGTAATATAATAAAATAGCAACCAAATAGTGACCATTGATCACTGTGAGGGTGTTAAGAAAAGGTGAAGAGCATCCCCTGAGGAAGAGTGGAGTTAATAAAAGGAAGATTTGACCTACTTGTGGAAGTGATAACATATTTCTTAGAGGGAGAAGAAAAACAGTGTCATGTTTAAAAAATGCATCTTAAGATAAAATTCAGAAGTGCTATTCTCACTCCGTGCCTTCACGCACTGTGGAACTGTTACTTGAAGTAATTAAATAGTCAAAAAAGCTGTTAACATTGCATTTTTTTTCTGATTGGTTTATTTTATCATTTTGAGATTGATAAGGATCAAATGCCTCTTCACATTTCCACATAAGGCCACTTCAACATCATTTCCCCATCAATAAGAATAACAGCTCAACTTGTTATACATTCTCCATCAGGCAGTAAGTTGTGCCAGGAATGCTCTATCTCATGCCATGCTGCTTCAACGCATCCACATTTTCTATTTCCCGAATTAAATTGATTTTGATATCAAAATATTTGCTGCTTTTATAACTCGATTAATTGAAATGATTTCGAGCATCCCCTAATGTTTGATTCAGGGAGTGCTAATGATTATTTAATGGAGAAATTATGACTTTTGAAGAAGCGAACAACCAGAATTTTTTGACATTATTTCACATACATCACCATGTAGTAATTCTGAATAATTTTGGGTTGCAGTATTAATCCTTGATGAAGCCTGTTATTATTAAAACTGAGAATTACTAATATAAAGGCCTAACTTAACAGCAACAAAAGTAACACTTTCTAGGCTATCAGTAATAACAGTACAACTGTCCAAACTAGAAATGATATCAGTAACACTATCTAAACAAAGTATTAAGTAGCATTGTTTAAACAAATAGCAATAACAGTAACATTGTCTAAACGAAAAGTAATCACGGCTACACTGTTTAAATTAACATAGAAATGGTGATACACAAACCTGTTGGACTATGACCTGGTGTTGTGTGACTTCTGTCAAAACCAGCAGTGATGGAATTAACACTGTCTAGACTAGCAATGGTGATGCTAACACTATCCAAACTAACAGTGATGACAATAATGCTGTCTAAACATGTAGTAATGACAATAGCATTGTCTAGACTAACCAGCATTGTGGTAATAACATCCAAACCAACAGTGACAATAGTAACACTGTCCAAACAGTGATGATAGTAATCACAAACAACATCCAAAGAGACTGTTGCTGCGATAAATCATTTCTGGTTGTTCCCTTTGACATGAATGACCACACCATTCTCGTCCAATGCCTGTTCATCGGCATCCACTTGCAAAGGACAATGCTCACCTTTCTTCATTGGTATCCATCTAATTAAAGCCAAAGCATTACTTACATTGGCTTCTCTTGTGGATTTGCACCTAAATTTCACGCATGATTTCCTTTTGTTTCTTGACCTACATGACTAACGTCTCCAGTGTCACACCTATCAGCATAAAAATCCTCTCCCTGTCCAAATGATATATTGATTTTGCTTCAAATTGCAGAAAATTTCTTCTTCTCAGTCAGTACAGTTTCCCTTTCTGAGGGGTACGCTGCCTTGAAGAGGTGCAGGTTGGTTGGAAACCCATATGCATGCTTCTGGGTCTCCTTTTGAGTGTGCAGACAGCTAGTGGCGTGCGTCATGCTCGACAGAATGGTTAAATCATAAGAAGGTGGAGGCAGCGTAACTTTTCAATGTTTCCTACTTCAAAGGCACAATGACTGGCAAATTGCAAATCATGAAAATTGTTGTTTGGAATTTTTAGGGCTTGATATTAACATTATTACTCACTAGCAAGTCCTGTGTTAACCAAATTTCAGTGACTCTTGTTAATTTCAAATTAATAATGTCCTGTTGAGTTTCTTGTTTGAAGTCAGAGACACAGATCATTAAGAGCAAAGACAAGTAGAACACTACACACCTCTCTACTTTCTTAATCTAGTTGCAATTACTTTCCTATATTTTTGGAAATAACTGGGGCAGATGTAAGTTTGATCTGATGAAGAAAGTAAGTAAAGATTTTAAGATGGAACTTTTCTATTTAACTGGAACGACCATTGGCCGTTCAACTGTGGATAACATTACAAATGTTAATTCTGGAACACTATTGCTTAAAAGCGCCAAGAAAGGGGATGGAACATTGAACTTCCATGTGTTGATCAGAATTATAAAGATTGGAAATGTAATTGGACCAACAATGGATTGGTCCAAACACATTGTGATTCTTTTCATTATGGCCCCCATCCTGCCAGGTTTCATAAAATAAAGGTAAAGTCCTCGTCGAACACAGGGCTGTCCTCTCATTAGAGAGAGTGAGATATAGCTGGTGGTGAGTTTAACCTGAGGGTCACCACACCTCAGGCAAGGGACAAGGTTGAGAAGATGGGACCTTCACGGTAAACTTTAGCTAGCCATACCAGGAATTCAACACTGTTGACGTCACTCAGCATCGCAAATCAGCCATCCAGCCAACAGAGAGAACAAAGCCCACAATCTGTTGGGTTTTAACAGTGCTATACATCTGTATGTAAACATTCACAGTGAGAACAAGTAAGGAACAGAATAGAGAATACAATGGAGTCCTTGTAATGTAGAGAAAACTGCACACTTAATATTTTGTTAACTTAAGAGGCAAAAAGTGTTCATTTGTTTGAAGATCTGCCATTGACTCAAGATCAGTTTGTGTTCTGTCAGGGATGCCAGCAACGTGTTTACTTTTTCTACAGAAGGCATGATATGGCCACTGCAGAAAAAATATTTACATCTTCTTAGACATTTGTTGATGCTGCAGCGATAGGCACTTCAGGAGTGAATTAGATGTTGACTGAAGCAATTAAATATTTCAGAGACACTACTCTGTATTTGCAATGGAACTGCCAAACAGTATTTGAGAGAGCTTGGCCTTTAATGATTCTGAGGAATTTTGTACCAGTAAAACTACTTTGGAATCAACTTGAACTCTTTAGATGAGTATGATTTTCATGTTGTCAGCAAATGAAACTGCTGATAGAAGTGGAGCTTATGTGGCTATTATTCAAATGTGCAATATGTTATTTGAATCATCACCCCATTGTTCTAATAAACAACATATTATTCAAATTACCAACTTGTTATGCACAGAAAGGTATTATTTAAATGGAGGAATATTCATAGAATCCATAGAATTCCTACAGTGTGGACATAGGCCCTTTGAGTATTATTCAAATAGTCAATATATTAATCAAATGGTCAACATCCTATTGAAGTTGACAGTACATGGTCAAATTGGCAATATATTATTCAAATCAGAAAAAAAGGAGGAGGACATATCCCCATCTACATCAATGGCATGGAGGTTGAGAGGATTGAGAGTTCCTAGGAGTGACGATAACTGACAACCTGTCCTGGACTTCTCATGTAGATGTGATGGTGACGAAGGCACAACATTGCCTCTTCTTCCTCAGGCGGCTCAGGAAATTTGGCATGTACATAAGGTCCCTTTTACAGATGCACCATACAAAGCATACTCTCCGGGTACATATCAGCCTAGCACAGCAACTGCTCTGTCCAGTACCATAAGAAACTACAGAAGGTGGTGTGCACAGCCCAGACCACCACAGATGCCAACCTTCCATCCACAGGCTCTATTTACATGGTTCACTGCAGTGGAAAGGCTGCCAACATCGTCAAAGACCCATCCCACCCCAGTAATGCTCTCCTACAACATTTTGTGTCAGACAGAAGATACAGAAGCTTGAACACACACCAGCAGGTTCAAGAACAATTTCTTCCCTAACATTATTGATCTTGTTAATGATGACCTTGCCTTCCACACATCCTGTGTAGTGTAACCTGTATGCCTCACTCTGTCCAAGTTTCTTTCACCCTATGATCTGTATGTCCTTGCTTACTCTGATCTGCCTGTACTGCTCGCAAACAAAGCTTTTCACTGTACTTAGGTACACATGACAATAAATCAAATCAAATCAAATCAATTCAAATATTTTAGTAAGGTGGAGTTTATCCTCCAGGAAATTAGCAAGCAAGGAAATCTTGACAAAGGCAAAATACAAAATGCTTCAAAATCTGAAATAAAAACAGAAACAGCTGAAAGTACCCAGCAGACCAGGCAGCATCTGTGAAGAGTGACCGTGACCCATTGATAGAACTTGCAACGCAAGTGTTGGTTTCCTCTGGTGTCTTAAATGTAGCTTGAATTCATTTGACTTTATATTGTTAGGGAACTAGAAAGGAACAGTTCTTGAAGGATGAATGATTATACAACTCCTAAAATAAACAGATACACAATATTAGGAACAAAAACAAAGTTGCTGGAAAAGCTCAGCAGGACTGGCAGCATCTGTGACAAAAAAAAAAGTCAGAGTTAACATTTCAGGTCCAGTGACCCTTCCTCAGAACTGATGGTGGCTGGGAAAACGTCACTTTATATGCAGAAAATAGGAGGTGGGTGGGGTAGGGAGTAAATGATAGGATAGAGCCCAAAGAGGTGAAAGACAGTTGGACAAAGGAGTTGATAACAATGGGGCTGGGAGGGTGAATAGTCATTAATGGGGACAATTAGTGACTAACAACAGGTGGTGTGTAATGGCAGGCTATGTGGTGATAAGTCTTTGTGTGTGGGGTAGTGGGCTGGGACATGGGAGAGTTTAGGCCCTAAAATTATTTTATTCCCTACCAAGCCCTGCTCCCTATTTTCTGCATGTAAACTGGCGTTTTCTCAGCCATCATCAGTTCTGAGGAAGGGTCACTGGACCTGAAACATCAACTCTGATTTTTGCTTCATAATGCTGCCAGACCTGCTGAGTTTTTCCAGCAACTTTGCTTTTGTTCGTAATTTACAGCATCTGCAGTTCTTTTGGTTCTTAGATATACAATATTATTTTTATTAGCTTGTTTAACTTAAATTTAATATCTTTACAAATTTATTACTAGAAATGTGAAGGATGTTTAACTTTTCTCACTGGTATTCTATCAAAAATATTTTTGAACAGATTTTCCTATTCTTATTCCTGCTATGTACTATATGAAGGTCAGGAGAATTAAGTCAGACTATGGAGTTACAGAGTGCTTCCTATTTTTTCCTCATTTTCTGCACAATACTAACTTCAGAATTTTGACCTTAGTAACATGTTTTAATGCAAACATAAGTTGTGTTAATCGTATACAGTTTAGCATCATGTTGACTCTGATCAGTGAGAAATATACCATCCTTAACGTGTCCTGTGTTTTTTTACATGGAAGAAATAAGTTTTGAGTTGAGTTGAAATTGTCACTTAATTGTTTGAAACTGATTCAAGTTCTTTTTACATCGATCCGTGATCATAAAAATGCCACTGACTGGGCAGTATGGGGAATAAATTGAGTCAAAACGTAAATGTAGAGTCCAATATTGAAATAAAACAGAATCATCATCCTAGCCAACAACCATCAGTAGATCTGAGAAAAGTACAAGGTTGAGTTTGTAATGTAATTAATTCTATGCTAAAACATTCTTACGCAGAAAGATCTGGAATGCTTGAAAAGATGGTGGAGATACATTCAATCATTTTCAAATGGAAAGAACTGTGGATGCTGGAATCGGAAACAAGAACAGAAGGGCCTGAACATTCTCTTCTATGTCGTTTACCCGCCCCTACACCCCAGGCTGTGTCATGACATGAGCTGCTTTCAGCACAGCCAATCCATTTTCACCTACCTATCATCTCCATTATCTTTTCTCCTTCCCTGGCTTAACATTATCCATGCTTGTGTCTGCCTAATTGTCTTTCTCTACCTCTGGGTTCTGGCTTCATCTATCACCTACTCCTTTACTCTAACTTCACCCGCCGTCTGCCCAACACCCCCACCAACCCACCTGTCTTCAGCATACATACCACATTCTCTTAGCTATTTCTTATCAGTTCTGAGGAAGGGTCACTGGACCTCAAACATTAACTTTGGTTTCTCTCCAAAGATGCTGCCAAACCTGCTGAGTTTCTCCAGCAATTTCAATTTCAAATGGAAATTTGAAAATTACCTGAAGGGAAATGATTTACAAGGCTACAGAGAAAAGACAGGGGATTGCAACTAGGTGAGTATCTCTTCATAAAGCAGCAATAATAGGTGAACAGCCCCTTTTAGGTTGAAACCATTCCGTGATTCTAATGAAGTATCTCCATTTGGGAGTTAACATTGAAATGTTAAGTTTGTATGTAGCATGTATATTGTAGTAAAACTAAATGTCAAATGCATAGTACTCAGTACAATATTGGAGCCAAGAGAATGGCCATTATGTAACTGACAAAATTAAATGTTCAATCGTGTATTACATTTACTGTAATAATAACTGGAACTGCACACGGGCCAGTCAGCAGCTGAATACGAATGATGGATAAACATTTGGTGTTTAATCCTTTGGGATGGGTTTTACGGCTGCAAATCAGGTGGGCCACTGCTCCCCTATCCACTGTGTGCATATGACCTGACAGGTCAGCAATCTGAGCTATTCTCTAACTTTAAACTGGATTGGAAATCGAATGCTTAACTCTTGTTTTCAAATGGTCGACAATCGTGCTATTAAACTTGTTGAAGATCCAAGTTTTTGACGGCCATTTCATTTTGCAGAGTTTGGGCAAGAGAAGTTTGATAAAATGCTTTATGTCAAGTACTGGAAAATGACATGGGAGTGGGAAAGAAGGGTCTGCTGAACATAGCTGCCTGCAGCAGAGTGATCTGGTCACAGTGGCAGGGTCCATAAGTGTTTTGACTTCATTTTTCATTCTTTTGAGACTGCATAAGAAACAAGGAGAGATTGCGACAGAAGCAAACCTTTGAATTGGTGGTACTGACCAATTTTCTGTTTGCTACAGAGCCCCTTTTCCACTTGAGATTCCTGTCTAGACTATCCAATTGGGATAAAGCCCCCTTTCTCCCATTCAGACTGCTAATTGGCTACCTAATGCTTACATAAAAACACAGAAATGTGAAATAATTGGAGCAGAAGTAGGCCATTTGGGCCTTTGACCCTTCTCTGCTGCTCAATATGATCATGGCTGATTATCCAACTCAGTACCCTGTTCACACTTTTTCCCCATACCCTTTAATCCCTTTAGCTCTAAGAAATATGTCTAACTCATCCATGAAAACATTAAATATTTCTGCCTCAGCTGTTTTCTGTGACAGAGCATTCCACAGGTTCACCACTCTCTGGGTGAAGAATTTTTTCCTTATCTCAGTCCTAAGTGGCTCTGCATCCTTAGACTGTAACTGATCCAGTCTGTCTTCATAGGTAAGTCCTGTCATCCCAGAAATCAGTCTTGTAAAACTTTGGTGCATTTTGCCCATAGCCAGAACTTCCTTTATCAGATAAGGAGACCAAAACTGCACACAATACTCCAAGTGTGGTCTCACCAAAGCCCTGTACAGTTGCAGCAAGGCATTTCTGCTCCTGTGCTGGAATCCTATAGCAATAAAAGCTGACATACCATCCTTCAGCACTCACTGCGGCTACATGCTTGATTCTCTGCTCTAAGAAGGCAGGGATAGCAGTGAGTGGATAACTCATTTTCTGTAACCCCTCCCCCACCACCTTGCCTAAAACCCTAAAATTAAGCCCTTTATTTGTCTCTACAACATGAAGAAGGGAGTTAGATTTTAGGTACAGCATTTCACACAAAATGATCAGCTACAAGTGACAAACCCATTAGTGTTTCGATCGGCAGGAAAGGAAAGGGCAAGATAACGTGATAGATGGCTGGGTTAAGGCCTTTCTGTGAATTCTTTGTGAATTTGATGGATGAGTTGAGGAATAAGTAATGGGGAACAGGTAGAATTCAGTGGCATGGAGTTGGGGAAATAAGTAACTGGAAGTGTCGGTAACAAGACCTCCAGTCGAGGTAAAATCAGTGAGAAGGTTGGAAGTAATGACTTGGTGTTTGATTATGGATATGGAGAAGATTCAGACTGAAGAGAGAAGATGATGATGTGACTGGAATACTCAGAGGCAGGAAGTAGCAGAGGTGAACACCAGTGTATAGGTGGCTGGGTAAGATTTTTCCTCTTTAATTCTGTAATTACGTGTTTTCCTTCCTGCTATGAATCTTCTTATATATTTGTACAGATGAAAATGCCTAAAGAAGAAGATGAATTGATAGACTTTAATAAGATGGATTATACACGGTAGCAAAATCAACAGCAGACACATGTTAAAGCTGTTTCAGTCATTACTAATTTGAGTATTTACACATCTGATGATGAAAACACAAGGGACTGAGGGAATGGAAGCTAGATGCTTTTAATAACATTTCTGTTATACATTTCTGGTAATTTAACTAAATTATGAATGATCTTTGCATATTAGTCAAGTTTGATTACAGGATGTAAATGGTTTGCAGCTGAATGTTATATTTTGTTCTGCTCTATTTCATGCTTTACAGTAACATTTTTCCCTTCTTATAATGTTTCTGGCATCTTAATACTTTCATTATTTTTTACAGCAATTTTCTAGCACACTTAATGATTCTATTGATTATTCCTTTAAATGAAGATCAAAAATATGACAGCCCTCAGAATTTTTTGAGTATTCCAAGCAAGAAATTAATATTAATTTCTGATTTAAGGTAAAACTAATCAGATGCATTTCCAAATTAGGGAAGAACAGGTTATTTTTATTTAATTATGCATTGTTCAGATTTAATGAGTCAGAATAGGAACCCGAGAATGCTAAAAATGTGACATAAAAGCAAAAAGTGAAGTTCATACTTAGCAACTTAAGGTTCCAATGAAATACAAGGTCTGATATCATGTACTGAGGTAAACACAGAACTGTGCAGCACAGGAACAGGCCCTTTGGCCCATGATGTTGTGCCGAACATGATGTCAAATGAAACTAATCCCGTCTGCCTGCCCTTGGTTCAGAACCCTTCAATCCTTGCATATTCATGTGCTTATGTAAAAGCCCCTTCAATGCCCCTGTTGTATCTGCCTCCACCATCACTCCTGGTGTGCCAGTATTTCTTTTTTGGCATTTGTGGATATACATTTGATATACATTGTGTGCTTTTTCACTCATTGCAGCATCAGTCTCTTTCTTTCATGAGGTGTTCAGTAGATTTTAAATAAATAAAATCTTGAGAAGGTAGAAGTAAGTGACTGGAATTAGAAACCTCAAAGCAGCCAGGCTAGAAAATTAAGTTGTAAGAATTAGAAGAGGCAACCTTGCATTGTTGTACAAAAAAGTACTTATATATAACTTTGCACGACTACAAGAAGTCCTGAATAAGCTACCACAAGAGAAATAGGTTTGAAACGGTTTCAACATTCATCACAAATCAGTGTCCTCTGATTCTAAAACCCTGCACCAATAAGAACATTTATTTCTAGCTACTTTCTCCAGAACCATCACCCCTTTGAATCCCTCTATCAAATTCCCTCTCAACTTTTCTTCCCTAAAGAGAATAAACCATATATTTTCCAATCTATCTGTGAAACTGTAATTCCTATCACAGGAACCATGACTGTGAATCTTTTCTGCATTCCCTTTAATGTCATCACACCCTTCTTAAAGTGTGGGTGCCCAGAATTGGATACAGTAATTCTGTTGAGTCTGAATCAATGCTTTATCAAAGTTTATCATTTTTTTTTTGTTTTTGAATGTTATTCTTTGATTAATGAAGCCCAGGATCTCAAATATTTTATTAACCATATTTATTAACCACCTTCCTAAACTGTTCAGCCATCTTCATTGACTTAATGAAAACATTTTTGGGGGGAGTTTAGTTTAGAAAACAGCTCTGTAGAGGTGCAGTGGAGACCTGAAAGGCTGCCTGGCCTTCTCCTGTTCCTAAGTCCTATTTTTAAGACTGGCATGGTGGCTCAGTGGTTAGCACTGCTGCCTCACAGCATCAGGGACATGGGTTCAATTCCATGCTTGGGTGACTGTGTGGAATTTGCATGTTCTCCCTATTTCTGTATGGGTTTGCTCCAGCTTCCTCCCACAGTCCAAAGATGCGCAGGGTAGGTGGATTGGTCATGCTAAATTGTCTGTAGAGTTCAGGGATGTGTAGCATAGGTGGGTTAAAAGGGGGATGGGTTTCAGTGGGGTGTTCCAAGGGTTGGGGTGAACTTATTGGGCTGAAAGGCCTGTTCCACACTGTAGGGATTCTATGATTTCCTACATTCTTATGCTGCGTACATAAAACCCCAGGTTCCTCTGTTCCCATACTTCTTCAGAATTTTACTGCATACCTTGTCTCTCTTGATTCTTCCTACCAAACTCTACAAATTCACACTTCTCTGCATTAAAATTTATTGGCCACACATTGACCCATTCCACCATATCGCCTATGTCCTCTTCAAGTCTACAATCATCCTCTTCACTGTTCACAATACTTCCACGTTTTGCGCCATCCTCAAATTTTGAAATTTTACCGACCCAGACTAGTTTTATTTTAAGAGGAGCAGTGATTCTATTATTGAAGTCTGGGAAATCCTACTATAAACCTTCCTTCACTCCAAAAAACAGCTGTTTACCTTGCTCTGTTCTCTGTTTCTGCTCACTCAGCCAACTTTGTATCCATATTACTACTTTCCCTTTTACTTTCTGGGCTTTAATTTTACAGATAAGTCTGTTATGTGACGCGTTATCAAACATAAGAGGTCATTGTACAATACACATTAACTGCATTAATGTCAATATACAGATGCCCTCCTCCTCCTCCCTGCAGCCTCAGCATCAACCTGTTTTATCAGTGATAATGCTAGGGCCTCAGAGCTGCTATTCTCTGAGTGGTACCTCAGAGAGGCAGGCTACTGTCCTTGATTGAAAATCATCATAGCAACGGCCTTTTTAATTGGCTACGTACGGCAAAATTACTGCTGCGGTCCCATCAGCTCAGCCATCATTGAATGCTGAAATCTGCATTAGGTCCTGTATTGGGATAAACAGCATGGCAGTATCTTCCTGGCTTGTGACCAATCTTCCCTCTAAGCTCCATGGCTGTGTAACTGCTCCTAGTTTCCGCTCACACCACTTTGCACACCAATGAATTCACTTCTGGTTTCTCCAGCTGCTGTTGCAAATTAGCCTTGAAGATCTGCAGAGCAGCTCGAGAAACTAGAGTGAACGCAACTTCTGACTGTGTCCTTGGCACAGACAGATACAAACAACACATTTAGTGCCTCAGCCATGCCCATTGATTCAACAGATCCCAATTTTGATTCTTACTTTGTACCATCCCTCCACTTTCTACTGTTTACTCTTTATATGCGTATCGCAGAATAGAAGTGCTCAGGCTCTTCTCATACTCCGTCTTTGCTTCTCTGATTTCTTTCCTCACATCTCTTCTGAACTTATTCCATTCAGCCCAGTTTTCAGTTTATGATCAACATGATGTTTGCTAGGTGCATCTTTTTCAGCTTCATCTTCCTGTCACTTTTGTCCCTTTGTCCTTGTTTACCCTATTTTACCCCCTGTGTGGGAATATACCTCAACCGTGCCTGAACCATCTCCACATTAAAGGTTGTGCTTTGTACCATTGCAGCGCAGAAGTTCCATTCCCATCTTGGGGTGCGACTGGAAATTGGTAGAAAGAGGTATAATTTTGTGCCATTAGCCAGGATAGCAATTTGGCAGTAGGCTATTTCCAGTTGGTTGGATCAAAGGTGGAAGGGTTCGCTGCCTGCAAATTGTGGCTGACCAATTAAAGTAAATGAAAAGTCAATTGAAACCAATTGTCATAGGCTGCTCTGTGAACAGTTTTCTCCATTGACAATGATTGCCCAACAGCTGTGGGATTTTTGTAATGCAGAAGTTTAAAAAATGGTGACAGTGCATGTCAAGATGGAGACACATTTTTTCTCCCTTATTGCAATGACAGGTATCATTTCCTTCTGTACTGCAGGGTGTCCTCCTGGCAGTTTTCAGAGCCCTTCATCATCCTTCGTTAGGTAACGAACGGGCTGTCCGATCACTAATTAGTCTACTCAGGAAAATCATTGCTGTGTGACTATCCATAATAAAATGTAGATTCTGTAGATGTTTGATTGACAGGGAATTCAAGAATGATTGCAAGCAGAAATGTGGAGTTAAGGTTATAATCAGATCAGCCATGATCTTAGTGAAGGCCACAGAATGCTTCAGTAGCCCTATGCCCTACATCTCTTTCAATTTCTTCTATCCTAATATCACGTATTTGACTTCCAATCTTTGATTCCAGTTTAATGAATATTTCCCAATGAACGCTTGCTCCATTTGATCCACATAATTTCCCAGGTGTAGACCCAGCTTCCATATTGGGACAGAGACATATCGATCTGAAAAATTGTCCTGGGTATACTTCATAAGCACATGCCCCTTTCTGCTGTTTACATCAATATTCCTAGTCTGTATTAAGATAATTAAAGTTCTCAATAATTATCTAATTTTAAACCTCTCTGTAACTTCCTTTCACATTTCTTCCTTTACATTTTTCCTCTTAGTTGGAGGTCTATAGTATAGGGCCTGTTCAGCACTTATATTTTTTCTTAATTGTAATCAAATAGATTCAGCTCTGAACCCCTCCAAGACATCCTCTGGCTCCAGCTTTGTAATGTTCTCTCAAATAAATACAGCTACATGTACCCCTCCCAACCCCACCCCTTCTTCATTTCTTAGGCCTCCCATGTCTCATGATGCGTAAGATAGACAATTTACATACTGTGTTTCTGTAGCTTGTTGTTTCCCGGAACAGATTGCTAGCCTGAATCCAGAGGTTATACATGATCCACATCATAGAGTGAGGGACTTGAGTCCAGAACCTGTGGCTCAGAGGGAAGAATACTATCCATTGTGTCACAAGAGCTCCCTCACTCTGTTCGTTTCTTCCCTATCTTTTCTGAACACCTCATATCCGGGAATATTTAGTACACAGTCCTGCGCTTGTTTTGAAACGGGTCCCCATTATTTTCACAACATCTTCTTCCTGCATGGCCATCTGTACCTGCAACTCAAAAATCTTATTTATTATGCTCTGTTCATTTACATACACGCACAATAAACCTAATTTCAACCTTATTGCATTCACTGTTGCTCTGACTTCACCTGTAGCTGAACTTTTTCTTACTCTGATGCTATCTGTCTCTCCCAATCTTCTGTGCAACTTGTTTTTCCTTCTTAATATTATCCTAATAACACCTCCCTATCTTGTTTGTTTAAAATATCCTCAATACTACACAGTACAAGGCAAACTGTGATTACATCAACATGTTAAATATGGTTGTATCATTGAACTACTGGATAAATCAGAGCCTTGCCAATGTACTAAAGTATGAAGATATGCAGATACAGTTCTACTGGGCTGACCTCTGGACAAACTAAACTGATATTCTATAGGACTAATCCCTGTACATTCCTGAGCCTACAATTTTTAAAGGTGGTTTGCACTTCTTTGCTGTGTCAATGGACGGTCACTACAAAACAATTTGAAAATGCAACCACTCCACTCAGAAAAAGATTGGGGACAAATCTATGAGACAGCAACTGAGAAAAAGGATGAAGTCGGATCTCATTCTGACTGACAAAGAATGTGAGAGTTTCCTTTTACATAGCTCCTTCTAGAGCACTAGAGAGACAGCTATAAATAAATAATTATTATTTCAACAATCAAGAGAGGTTTGTTGCATCAAGATGCTGCAGTCTAAGTAGTAGACAATAAGTGGCTTCTGCATAAGGACTCAAGATGAACTGCAGGCGTTTACATTACCGCATGATGACTGCACCAACAGGACATTGAGCTCAATCTGACACCGCAATAGAAGAAAAACAAAATCCAGTCATTCACAATGACTAAATTGGGGTGGAATGTAAGGGAACACAATTCCAGTACTTCGGGATTATTTATAGTTTCTTTCCATTCTACTCACCTTTTAAGTTTATAAGGAAATTGCTGCTTCCTTTGAAAATACAAATTAATCACTGACCGCACAGAAGCTTCTAGATTTATAGAGTTCTATGGGGAGCATGGAAAATGTCCACCTGCCAACATCGATCAGATTATGATCATAACCATCATTTTTTACAAATGGCAAGTGCTAGTAATGATTCTGCTGTTGCCATCTAGACCCATCTTTTCTTTGTCTCACTGCTCTCACCATTCTCTTTAGCCATTCTCCGTCATCCCTTTTGACATGTAATTACTTCTGCATTCCAGGATATTATAGACTTCCTCTTTATCCCCTTTCCCTGCATCTGTACTTGCTTAAAACCTGTTATATCTTTAACAACTTCTAGCCTTTCCCATTCATAGTTTAGAGCGAATGCAGATCCCATAACACTTAAGCAAACTTAAAATAACACAGTGTGGAGCTGGAAGAACACAGCAAGCCAGACAGCATCAGAGGAGCAGGAAAGCTGACGTTTTGGGTCGAAACGTCAGCTTTTCTGCTCGTCTGATGCTGCCTGGCCTACTGTGTTCCTCCAGCTCCACACTGTGTTACCTCAAACTCTAGCATCAGCAGTACTTACTATCTCTAAGCAAACTCAGGGTAACTTATCCATTGTGTTGACTTGAGTCTTGTTGGCTGTCTGGTAATAGCTTATAATTAGCCCTTACATTTTCTTTGCGTTCTGTAAATGTTCGATTTTGTTTAATAGCTTCAAAAGAGAATTTTGTCAGAAAGTCATTTTTAAAACATGCTTGAACTTAAGCGGTGAGAGTTAAAACAATTTTGCCAGCTATTGATTTTCATGATACAGAAACAGCTATCACTAGCAAATTTAGATTAATTTATCATCTCAGCTATATTAGACACAATCGCATTGTAACAATTAAACCTGTTCTTCAAATAAAGGGCGTTATTTAGAACCATGGTGCAATGATGTGTCTTGGACATGTTATGATTCACTTTAACTTCTACATTAAAATTTTCTCAAATTAATTTTATTTTGGACTTTTTATATTAGTGTAATTCAACTGGAAAAAGTTGGGATCACAAATGAAAAGTTAAAGAGCTGCATGTAACTCTTCAGTCACAGATTGCAGATCTTTGTCTCTATGGAAGCTGGTGGTTTCATTTTGTGCTTGTGCCCTTAATTAAAAGCATTCAGTAAAGCACAATAAAAAAGAACATAAGGGGTTTTTGAGTTGCAATGGTAATATCCCTACGTCTAGACCAGGAGACCCAGGTTCAAGTCCCACCTGCTCTGGAAGTGTGGAATAACATATCTGAACAGGTCATAGAATCTTTACACTATGAAAACAGCCCATTCAGCCTATCGAATCCACATCAGCCCTCTGAAGAGCATCCTACATACACCCACCCCTCTACCCTATCCCCATAACCCTCCATTTCCCATGATTAACCCACCTAGCCTGCACAGTCCTGGACACTATGGGCAATTTAGCATGGCCAATCCCCCTAACCTGCACATCTTTGGACTGTGGGAGGAAACCGGAGCACCCAGAGGAAAGCCACACAGACATGGGGAGAACGTGCAAACTCCACACAGACTGTCACCTGAGGGTAGAATTGAACCTGGGTCCCTGGTGCTGTGAGACAGCAGTGTTAGCCATTGTGCTACCCAGATGATTAAAACATAGCTAAAACTACAATATAGCGCCAGAAGAAATACATTTTCTGAAGCTTTAAAATGAGAAATCCCAACTGGTGATCCATCACTACATTTTTTTCTCAGCAGTTTCCATTATCAAATGGTTGAGTTGATACACAGCACACTTTTGAATATTTGAATCAATAGTTGCATTCCATCAGTCACCTTACCTTCCCTGCCATATTACCAAAGTTGCTCCTTTCAATATCACACATGGCATCCTATGTGTTTGTGACAAAGGTAAGTGTTTCCTCCTCATTTTTCTCCTGCTGTCTACAGTCTTTAATACAGTTAATCACATAATCTTCCTCCAGTGCATTTCTTCCATTCTCCATCAGGGTGCCACTGCTCTCAACTGGTTTTGTTGTTAATTAAAGAATCTCCCATGGTGGCTTCAATTCGTTCCTCTGCACAATTGGCTTCTGGTGTTCTCCAAACAGTTATTCTTTGCCCCTTCTTATTCCTCATCAAATGTTACCCCTCAGTGACATGAAACCAGCTTTAGTTTCCAATGTTTGCTGACAATACTCAGGTATACCTTGCCACCTCATTAAAAACCAAAAGAACTGCAGATGCTGTAAGTCAGGAACAAAAACAGAAGTTGCTGGAAAAGCTCGGCAGGTCTGGCAGCATCTGTGAAGAAAAAAATCAGGGTTAATGTTTCGGTGTCTGGGGAAGGGTCTGAGGAAGGGTCACCAGACCCGAAACATTAACTTTGGTTTTATTTTTCTTCATAGATGCTGCCAGATCTGCTGATCTTTTCCAGCAACTTCTGTTTTTATACCTTGCCACCTCTCTTGACTCATCTCACTATTTCCAAATGATCAGATTTCTCATTTGACATCCAGTATTGGATGAGCAAAAACGTTTCTCCAATTAACAATTTGGTCCCCAAGCCAAACTCAATTCCTAGCTATTGACTCCATCATTCTTCTGACAGCAGTCTATTAAGTCCATCTATTCAAAACTTTGATGTCACATTTGACATTGAGAACTTCCAATCTCATATTCACATCACCACAATGACTGCCTATTCTGCTTCATATTGTCACTGTACTTTGAACCTGTCTCAGCTCATTTTCTGCTGAAACTCTCATTCATATTTCTGTTACCTTGAGACTTGACTTCCATTGCACTCGTTGTTGCTCTTCCACATTCTACCCACTGTAAACCTGAAGTTAGCCTGAGTCTTAACTCACACCACGTCCTTTTTACCTGCCGTCTTTCTGTTCACTGATCTACATTGGCTCTTGGCCAAACAGTGCCTGAGTGTAAAATTCTCATTTTTTTTCAATTACCTCCATGGTTTTGTTTATCCCTACTGTTATACTTCCTCCAATCCAACAAGCATCTATGATATCTGTAACAGGTATTTCTCTAATTATCCTCTAATTCTCATCTCTTCTGGATCCCTGATTTTAATTACTGTACCATTGGAGGCCACACATTCAGTTGCCTTTGAGCTAAGCTCCAGAATACTCTCCATAAATCTCTCTGCCTCTCTACTTTGCTTACCTCTTCAGAATCCTCCTTAAAGGCATTCTTTTAAATCTGCCTCTTTGACCAAGGTTTTGATCATCTGGTCTAAAGTCTCACTATGCGTCTCTATGTTATATTTTGTTTATTAGTGTTCCTGTGAAGTGCATTGGTACATCTTATGTTAAACGTGCTATACAAATACAAGTTGTTATTTTCATGTTTAAAAACTGAAAACAGCCTGATTTAAAGTAAGGTAATGAAAATGAAACACTGGCGTTATATTGTTTTGTCAAACCCCTGAAAAGATGTTTACCATTTCTCAGAGAGCAATTGCAAAGGTTACCGTTGAAGAATGAAAACATTTTCAGAGTCATTGTATTTAAATGCTTATGTTAAAACATCCAAGATTTTTAACTGAGTTTTCTGTTTGAGATAGAAGCGGAGAGTAGACCTGAATGAATTGTGAAAGAACCATGGCTTTTGATTTAAATACTGTCCAGTCCTGACAAAGCAGCACTAATTCGACTGACTATTAGATTAATATCCACATTTGTTTAATCACATATGCTGAAAAGCTGTATAGCTCTGGCCATTCTTCATCCCATGGGGTGGGGAATGATTTTACACAAAATCAGAATAACAACATGATTGTGTCACATGAAATTTCTCAGCATAGTGCAGGATGTGGATTGGGTTGGGGGGGAGGTAGAAAGAGGGCATAAATAGGTAATAAAAGAATTTTATACAAATCTGTGACATATCTTCAATACTGTCTTCCATTTTTCCAGCTACCTGTGACATAAATGGAAACTTTCTGCAATTCATTAAGTTAAGATTTTTATGTTGGCTGCAGGCAGTTCCAAAGAAGACTCATGACTGCAAGATGTTCATTCGAACTGGTCTGTCATAACTGCTTAAGAACAAAGAAGCACTATTCAAAATTGAAACCCGTTGCCAAACACATGTCAAACATATTGTAATAACCTTCATTTTGACCTTTGAGTCTGGGCATCCAGATTCGGCTAATTATCCATAAGGTATTTCCCATTGGAAACAATTTTTTTAATTGTGGAAATCCACAGTGAAGACAGTCATTTGAAAACAAAGTAAAAGTAATACTTATTTCATTCTCAAAAACAGCATGATTTCTGGAAATGGTCTCATTAACAGATTTTCATGATTCAATAATTGACTCCATAGAGGAAAAAAAATCAACTGCCAAAATCATTAGAAAAATAAGTGCCATCTCACATACCTGCATCCATCCAAACACAACAAGGATTGAATGTTAACTCTACTACTGCAATTGGATGGACCATTTTCTTCACCATTTGTGAACTATTCTGCAATCCCCCTCTGCGTAATGCTTTGAAACAAGGTGGGGATCCCATGCCCAGTGAAAACAGCCAGCTACAAGTTTTCAGAGATTTCCATTTTCAAAGCTCAGCCATGTCTGCTGAACCATTTATGGGGATGAAATCTCAGACCCTTCAGCAGAGAAAAGTGAAATAAGTTAAAACTTAAATGTGTTGAAACATAACTATATTTCCCAGTTTCCTGATTGGAAAGAAGTGAGTGAATCTTTTATAATGTTGTACTAACAAGAAAATACATCACAGTAGCAGGGATATGGCAGCAGTGTAAACACTGAAATACTGCTAGTACATAGAGTATTACATTTGACTATTATTTAAGGTTGATATTAAAAGCTTTCAGAACTTAATTAACATTTCTGTGACTAAAATAAAACCTGATTAAACTGGGATGTATAGAAACTATGCTGTTGATGCGTGAAACTCTGCTGGTTTTATGGAGAGGCTGGAACTACTGATATTAAGTGCCGAGTTAGAGTGTGATGGGAGCTGAGTCCCACTGCAGAAGCTAGAGATCTAAAATAAGAGCAGATTGCTGGAGAATCTCTGCAGTTCTGGTAGCATCTGTGGAGAGATAAAGAAAATTAATGTTTCGATTCCTATGATTTCTTCAGAACTTCATGAGTTACTTATTGGCACCCAATGTAGTATTGGGTAGGTGAGATAAAAGGTACTGCAGATGCTGGAGAATCCGAGATAACAAGCATGGGGCTGGATGAACACAGCAGGTCAAGCAGCATCATAGGAGCAGGAAAACTTGACGTTTCGGGCCTAAACCCTTCTTCAGAAATGGGGAAGGGGAAGAGGGTTCTGAAATAAATAGGGAGAGAGGGGGAGGCGGATAGAGGAGAGGATAGGTGGAGAGGAGGCAGACAAGTCGAAGAGGCGGGGATGGAGCCAGTAAAGGTGAGTGTAGGTAGGGGGGTAGGGAGGAGATAGGTCAGTCCAGGGAGGACGGACAGGTCAAGGGGGCGGGATGATGT
>JAHRHZ010000017.1:25959037-26002505 GCA_024137785.1 Ginglymostoma cirratum | reverse complement strand
CAAGCCACACCCCCATCTCCTATCTACTAACATCATCCCGCCCCCTTGACCTGTCCGTCCTCCCTGGACTGACCTATCTCCTCCCTACCCCCCTACCTACACTCACCTTTACTGACTCCATCCCCGCCTCTTCGACATGTCTGCCTCCTCTCCACCTATCCTCTCCTCTATCCATCCTCTATCCGCCTCCCCCTCTCTCCCTATTTAGTTCAGAACCCTCTTCCCCTCCCCCATTTCTGAAGAAGGGTTTAGGCCCGAAACGTCAAGTTTTCCTGCTCCTATGATGCTGCTTGATCTGCTGTGTTCATCCAGCCCCATGCTTGTTATCTAGTATTGGGTAGTTATTTGGATAGATAGACCCAAAGACTGGCAGGAAAGAAAGTGGGTGCTTATACAACATCATGAGGTAGAGAGAACAGGGAAAAAAGTGAAGAATGATAATTGGATTTTCAACAGTGGAACAGAAACAATGTTGCAGGTGTGGAAAGAAGGCAAGTATTTGGGAGCCAATTGATGATGATTAATTCATGATTAATAATGTAACCTTAATTAAAATTGATTGTAATGTACAAAATAATAAATCTTTTGGGGAATGATTGGCTGTTGGATTGAATTTAACAGTTACCTGTTAGTGGGAGTTGCTCCTGCATATTCACGTTTTAAATTTTTTTTGCATTGCTGAAATTGCAAACTGATTATAGCGTTGTGAGGAAAACAGAATATCTGGAATCTGCTTGTGTTGGGAGTCAATAGTGTATCTCTACAACCAATTAGACTGAAGTATTATAAAATGAACTTTGTGAGGACTGAGAAGAAAATGTAAATTAAAGTGAGTGAATCTAATGTCAAATTGGGTACAGGTCGAGAAATGAACTGAGGAAGAAAAAATAGGATTCAGTCAAGATAGAGAAAAAGAAATAGAAAAGAAAAGTAAAAAGTTAACATTTCAAATTGAATCATTGAATTTACAGTACAGAAGGAGGCCATTTGACTCAATCTGTCTGTACTGGCACCTGAAAGAACTACCCAGCTAGTCTCACTGTCAAGCCCTGTCCCTGTAGCCTGCTAACTTTATCACTTTCAAATATATATCCAGCTCTCTTTTGAAATGTCCTATGGAATCTGCCCCCACCACTCTCCCGGGCAGTGCATTCTAAATCCTAACAACTCTCTGAGTGAAGAGATTTCTCCTTATCTCATTCTTAATATTCTTGCTGACAATTTAGAAATTGTGACCTCTAGTTACTGACATACCAACTAGTGGAAACAGAATATCCCTCTTTACCCTGTCAAAATTGTTCATAATTCTGAACCCTTCAATAAGGTCACTCCCTAACCTTCTCTGCTCCAAAGAAGATAAGCCCAATTTCTCTAATCTTGCTTTGTATCTAAAATCCCTCATTCCTGGTATCATTCTAGTAAATTTCCTTTGAGCTCTCTGCGGGTTTTTAACATCCTTCCAGAACTGAATGCAATACTCCAAACGTGGTCTGACCAATGATTTGTAGTGGAGCAGCAACACTTCATTGCTTTTATACTCTTATGCCTCTATTTATAAACCCATCCTATAAGCCTTTTTAGCTACTGTTTTAACTTGGAGTTGTTGGTTGGTTCGCCAAGCTGACTGGTTTTCATACAAACATTTCATTCCCCTTCTAGGTGACATTTTCAGTGCTTTCTAGCTTCTGTTGAAGTGCTGTTGTTCTGTTCCGTTCTGAATTTATATGGTCTGGTCTGTTGTGGTGGGTAGTTCTGTTTCTGGTTTTCCTCTGTAGTGGTATGAAGATGGGGTCTATTTCAATATAACAAGCATGGGGCTGGATGAACACAGCAGGTCAAGCAGCATCATAGGAGCAGGAAAACTTGACGTTTCGGGCCTAAACCCTTCATCAGAAATGGGGGAGGGGAAGAGGGTTCTGAAATAAATAGGGAGAGAGGGGGAGGCGGATAGAGGATGGATAGAGGAGAGGATAGGTGGAGAGGAGGCAGACAAGTCGAAGAGGCGGGGATGGAGCCAGTAAAGGTGAGTGTAGGTAGGGGGGTAGGGAGGAGATAGGTCAGTCCAGGGAGGACGGACAGGTCAAGGGGGCGGGATGATGTTAGTAGATAGGAGATGGGGGTGTGGCTTGGGGTGAGAGGAAAAACAGGTTAGGGAGGTGGAGATGAGCTGGGCTGGTTTTGGGATGTGGTTGGGGGAGGGGAGATTTTGAAGCTTGTGAAATCCACATTGATGACATTGGGCTGCAGGGTTCCCAGGCTGAATATGATTTGCTGTTCCTGCAGCCTTCGGGTGGCATCACTGTGGCATTGCAGGAGGCCAAGGATGGACATGTCATCTGAGGAATGGGAGGGGGAGTTGAAATGGTTCGCGACTGGGAGGTGCAGTTGTTTGTTGCGAACTGAGCGCAGGTGTTCTGCAAAGCGGTCCCCAAGCCTCCGCTTGGTTTCCCCGATGTAGAGGAAGCCACAACGGGTACAGTGGATGCAGTATACCACATTGGCAGATGTGCAGGTGAACCTCTGCCTGATGTGGAAAGTCTTCTTGGGGCCTGGGATTGGGGTGAGGAGGAGGTGTGGGGGCAGGTGTAGCACTTCCTGCGGTTACAAGGAAAAGTGCCGGGTGTGGTGGGGCTGGAGGGGAGTGTGGAGCGGACAAGGGAGTCGCGGAGGGAGTTATCTCAGTCTATTTCAATATGTTTGTTTATGCTCCAAGTGGTTGAAACTGGCTTCCAGGAATTCTCGTGCTTGTCTTTGTTTTGCTTGTCCTAGTACTGCTACCTTATCCCAGTTAAACTAATGTCCTTCTCAACTGGGACAACGTAACAGTACTAGGACAAGCAAAATAAAGACAAGCACGGGAATTCCTGAATGCCTGGTTTTCAACCACTGGTACCATAAACAAACATGTTGAAATAGACCCCATCTACATACCACTACAGAGCAAAACCAGAAACAGAACTACGCACCACAACAGACCAGACCATATAAATTCAGAACAACAGCACTGCAACTGAGGCTAGACAGCACTGAAGATGTCACCTAGAAGGCAGACAAAACATTTGCACGAAAACCAGTCAACTCGGTGAACCAACTAACAACTCCAGCCACAACCCGAGCTACAGATCTTCGCTAAAATATTAAACTATTTTAACTATTAACATTTTAAGTAGCTACCCTCAGAGAACCATGCACTTGAATCTGCTCCTGTACTCTTGTCAAAGTTGTCCCATCGAGCCTGTATTGTCCCTCCATGTTTCTCCTACGAAAATGTATTACCTCATATTTTTCTGCATTGAAATTCATCTGCCAGGTGTCTGCCCATATGGCCAAATTGTCAATGTCCCTCTGAAGTCACATAGCATCGTCCCCACAACTCACTAGTCTCCCTAGCTTAATATCATGTATACATTTAGAGATTTTGCCCTCAACACCCTTCTCCAAATTATTTATATAAATCAGGAAAGAAGAGTCCCAACACTAAACACTACTTTCAATTTGTCTCCAGTCTGAGAAATGCCTATCTATATCTACTATCTGTTTCCTATCTTTTAGCCAACTTCTAATCTATGCTGCAAGAACCCATCAATCCCGAACATTTCTGATTTGTTAACCAATCTGACATGTGGCACTGTATTAAATGCTTTCTGAAAGTTCAAATATACAACTTCCACATCACTACCCTCATCCACTGTTACCTCGTTAAAGTTCATATCAGACATGGCCTCCCTTGACAAAGCCATGTTGACTGTCTAGTATTAATTTAGTTTTCTCTAAGTGTATAGTTACTAGTCCTGTAATATGGCCCCTATCAGTTTTCCCACCATTGATGTCATCTTTAACATTTCTGACAATTAAAACCTGAAGGAATGAAATCCTACATAATAACTATGTTTCAATACTAGAAATGTTGAGTGGCGATAGTTGTCGAGTTCTGGTTTCATTACTTTGTTGTCACAACTACTGCTTTCTCTATGCTGGGCTTGTTTAATTATTGATGGTAGAAGATAGACTGCTGGTGAGCTTAAACAGAGGAAGCATTTCTCTTATATAACAAGATAATTTATTGCATAATAGCAATAGGTACAGCTTATATTAATTTGTTAGGCATAACTACTTGGAAATATCAGAAGCTGTGCACAATACTCTTGCTCCACTTAGAAATTCATGCAGATCTTAACTTCCTCCATATAAAGACTGTGTGAAATCTTCAAAATGAGTGGAACTCAATGCAATATGAATATTAATTCCTTTAGAACCATTGCTTTATACAACAGTTGACATTTATCAGCTCTTATTCTCACAAAACTGAATGGTGCAATTCAGATTTTAATGTTAACTGTCAACCTGTGTCATTTCTGAAGTTGCTGTAGCATTTGTGCTCAATTAATGATGAGCTCCAGTAACCTCACTGCTAACTTTATAGAAAATTATGAGCAATTCTCTGAAAGTACCTCTGTCAAACATGTACTAGTCATGAAATAGCATTTATGAAGTAATAAATATTATGGACTTTCTATTATGGACTTTCAATTATTGTATTGAGGAAGATAATCATAAACAATTCCCATGGCATTCCTGAGTAACGCAATATTTGAAATAATGGTTGTGTGAAATTGCACGATCTATACAAAATGGTAACTTTGGTGTCCCAGACTTTTGCTTCTAAATATATTTCTAGAACACACAAGTTAATAAGAACAGGAAAAGAAACATCTTTATCGTCTTCCATGTGTAATTGGGCAGATTGGTTTGTAACAATTACAACCTCACTAAATATTGACGTAAGATAGAAAGAATAATGAGCATAAAATTAAAAAATAAAATAAAATCCATGCTCTTTCTCATTTCCCTCTCCACCAACTTTCTGTATGTTCGTGGAGATTCAGTTTGATTAATGTTTTCTCGGAACACATAACATTTTTCTACCAGACAAGAATCCAGTAGTTCCACTGCCAAGTGGAACTTTCTTTTTTTACAATTTCCTGAGAGCATAGACCTGAAGTCAGTGCCCAGACAAGGCACATAATATATCATGTTTAGAAAGGCAACATGACTGGAATGAGGAGAAATATATTACTAATTCTTCAAAGTTGTTAAGTGAGTGATCCAGAACGTGACCAGAACCACACAAAACAGCAATGTCCTTCTGGTTACTTTTAAAAATGTAGTGAACTTGAATCTTACAACATTTGGGAACCAGTTAGCCAGGTGAATCTTTTGTGAAAATAATAATAGAATGAAGGATATAAAATGCAGAAACATGGTTAAAAATGTGGTTGTGCACTATTCAGGCAGAGTATTGCAATTGTGATCTGCCCACACTGCTCCCCATGGAGGAAGGCAGTGTGCCTTTTCTACATCCTCATTTACATGATTCTGGTATGCAGATGAGGACAGCGTGCAGTGCTGGCTACATGTGCCTTTTAGACCAGACAGCATGCGAGGCTAACATACGTTTTAGCCAGCCTCCAGCTCTTAAAAAGATGATGAACTTGTGATACACTGGACACACTGAGGTGCCCTCAAGCCACTCCCTTCCGAGGGAGAGCATAAACCTGTAAGGAAGCCCTTTGGCCTAAGAAGCAGCATACTAGCAGGATTTTAACGACCTCACCTGGATAGTCAAGGTCAATGGCTGCATCCCTATATCACCTTTGATAGTCACCAAATCATCAGCTCCTTTCACTGGTCCGTGCACATAACTTCCGTCACTCACACGGAAACACTCTCCAGCATCTTGACCTCATGTCTACTATTCACAAAAAGAACCACACACTTGTTATGACAGGTACATCCCCCAAACACAATTGCTGACATTCCACCTCTCTTATACAGGAGAAAGTGTATCATTACCATGAGGAGAGAGAAACCAAAACCGGTGATGGTTGCCCCATCACTTGACCTAACAATCACAGTCACCAGCTCAGATGCTGGCATTAGAGTAAAGATTATTATAGAGTGGAATTTGCAGGTGGTAAGTCATAGACATGTGAGGGTTGCAACAAGGCCAGGGATGAAAGATAGCTCATGTGCTAATCACTGGAAGAGGTGGCTGTCTCAATGACAATAATTATGGCCTGCACCAGGGTGCAGTGTCTGGTGGCTGCTCTTACAGATCTAAGAGATTTATTCGTCTATAGAAGAAAGGGTAGCTAAAGTAAGAGCTAGGTTCCTTAGCAGCAGAGACAGGAAAAATTGTCTCAGGGAATAAGAACATGGATGAGACATTGTACAATTACATTTTTGTCTGTATTTACAGCAGAAAATGCAAGTTCATTCCACACCTATATTGCAAATGGACTAAAACAAGTGAGAATATTGAAGACATTAATGTCAGTGGAGAAAATGCTTCAGAGAAAATTAAAGAACTGAAATCTAAGAAATCCCAAGACCCTGATGGTCAATGCATTAAAGTTTTAAAAGGTGTACTTGTATACATAATTAATGCACTAAAAATGATTTGCCGAAATTCCTTAGGTTCAAAAAGTCTCATTAGATTGGAAGTTCGCAAATGTTACACTAATTTTCAAGAAATGCGTATGCATGTGAGAGAGAGAGAGAGAGTAAGTGATTCGCAGGCCAGTTAGCCTAACTTAATTGTTGGGAAAATATTGACATTTATTCTTCAGGCATCTGAACAATGCATTTAGAAAAGAACAGAATGATAAAACAAGTCAGCATGACTCTATTAAAGGAAAATCTTCTTTGAAAAATTTATCGGTGTAAGGTAGATAAAAGATAGTCAGTAGATGTGGTATACTGGATTTCCAAAAATAATTTGGTATCTTCAGTAAGGTGGCCTACAAAAGGTTAATTGGCAAGTTAGGAGCTTATTCAATTGTGGATAATATATTAGCATGGATAGAGGATTGGTTAATGGACAGAAAAGAGAAAGTAGGCGTAAACAGGGCATTTTCAAGTTGGCTGTTGGTGAGTAGTAGAGTGCCACAAGGGTGGACCTGCAGTGTTGGGGCCTCAGTTATTTACAATATATGTTAATGACATAGATGAAGAGACAGAGAGTAATGTATCTAAGCTTGCTGGTGAAAAGTAATGACGTGGCTCAGGGATTGACATTGAGAGCTTAATCTTCCAGGGTATAGATTCTATAGGAAGGATAGAAAGGGGAGCAAAAGAGGAGAGGGAGTGGCGTTTTTGATTACGAATAACATTACAGCTGTACTATGGGAGGATATTCCAGGGAAGTTATTTGGGCGGAACTGAGAAATAAGAAAGGGATGATCACCTTATTGGGATTGTACTATAGACCCCACCAACAGTCAGTGGGAAACTGAGAAACAACTTTATAAGGAGATCTCAGTTATCTGTAAGAATAATAGGGTGGTCATGGTAGGGGATTTTAATTTTCCAAACATAGACTGTGACTGCCATAGTGTTAAGGGCTTGGATGGAGACGAATCTGTTAAGTGTGTACAAGAAAATTTTCTGATTCAGTATGTGGATGAACCTACAAAAAAGGCGCAAAAGTTGACCTACTCTTAAGAAATAAGGTAGGGCAAGTGATTGAGGTGTCAGTGGGGGAGTACTTTGGGGCCAGTGACCATAATTCTATTAGTTTTAATATAGTGATGGAAAAGGATAGATCGGATCTAAAATTTCTAAATTGGAGGATGGCCAATTTTTACTGTATTAGGCAAGAAGTTTCAAAAGTTGATTGGGGACAGATGTTTGCAAGGAAAGGGATGGCTGGAAAATCGGAAGCATTCAAAAATGAGATAACAAGAGTACAGAGATAGTGTGTTCCTGTTAGCTGAAGGGCAAGGCTGGTAGGTGTAGGGAATGCTGGATGACTAGAGAAGTTGAGGTTTTGGTCAAGAAAAAGAAGGAAGCATATGTCAGGTATAGACAGCAGAGATCGAATGAATCCCCAGAAGAGTATAAATGCAGGAGGAGTATACTTAAGAGGGAAATCAGGAGGGCAAAAAGTGGACATAAAATAGCTTTGGAAAACCAAGTTAACGAGAATCTTAAGGGATTCCACAAATACTTTAATGACAAAAGGGTGACTAGGGAGAGAAAAGGCCCCTTTAACGATCAGCAAGGCCACCTATGTGTGGAACTGCAGGAGGTGGGAGAGATACTAAACGAGTATTTTGCATCAGTGTTTACTGTGGTGAAGGATATGGAAGATAAAGAAATTGGGGAAATAAATAGTGACATCTTGAAAAATGTCCATATTATAGAGGAGGAGGTGCCGAACATCTTAAAATGCAGTTTTGGTCTCACATTTACAAAAGGATACACTTGCATCAGAAGTGGTGTTGCGAAGGTTCACTAAATTAGTCCCTGGGATGAGGGGATTGTCTTGTGATGACAGACTAAGTAAATTGCACGTACACTGTGTGGAGTTTAGAAGAGTGAGAGGTGATCTCATTTAGATATGTATGACTCTGAAGGGGCTTGTTACTAGAGATGCTGAGAGATTGTTTCCACTGGATGAGGAATCTGAAACATGAGGGCACAGTCTCAGATGAGGTACTAATCATTTAGAACTGAGATGAGGAGACATTTCTTCACTCAAAGGGTTTTGCAAATTGAAGAACATTGTAGAGTCTCCAATGTTAAATATATGCAAGGCTAGCATAGGCTGAAATTTTTTTTGGTCTCTAAGGGGATCGGCATATTTGGGGAGAAGGCTTAAAAGTGGAGTTGAAGTTTGTTGCATTATAGCAGAGATTCCAGAACAGAGAGGTTTGAACCCTTAAGCCAGTTACAGGACATCACAGCACGTGATGTTCTGGTATATGTGCCTCACCTTCAATTACTCTCTCTATAGTGGAGTCCAGTGTAGTCAGCCAGTTATGTCCGTATAATGTACAGAAACATCAGGAAGTGCAGAAAACAGACTATGCATTTAAGTCTATGATACTGTAACATTGCAAATAGTATTGAAATAAACTAATATCTGACTTATCAAAAAACCAGTCTTATTGTATGTAATACAAGACCTAATATACAGAAAGCTACAAAGCATGTGGTCATTAAAAGTTAGCCATGGCACATTCACTCTTTCTCCTGTCTGGAGCACTCACTACACATTTCACACAATTGAATTACTTTTTGATTTGATAAGTCTCAGTGAACTCGCTTTAAATTGTTCCCCAGAGACAGGTAACAGCAATAAAACTGTGTTTCCTAAAACAAAATTTTGAATTTTGAGCTTTTAACCTGCTTTTGTTTTCATTGTTTGTTGAGATCCCTTCAAATACTTTTTATGCATCTCATGCTTTGGTCAGTTTCTCTTCGAAACTTGCAATATAGATTTGAGGCATAGTTTCTGAGTTTTGGTTTAACGATTTGCCTTTAATCATTTTAAGCAGCCCCCTCACTTCATGTTGATATATCTACATATTAACGCGATCCATGAGGTGATAAGTGCATCAGCTGTAATTCCAAAGACTCTAAATTACAACATTAATCTCATAGGTTCTGGTCATAGCTGAACAAAGCACTTAAAGAAAGCTAAATCAGATGAAGACCAAGTGCAGCAGCTCTTCATTAGGAACAGGGTCAGAAGGCTTGGGGAATGGAAGAATGTTAATTCAGAAGGGGGAGCAATTGTGCTTGTAAAGAGGGGATATACATCAGCATGGAAGAGAAGGGTCTCCTGTGGGAGTGAAGTTCATCCATGGAGCAGTGCACCCTTGCTTCAGGGCAGGACATTGTAGGATCACACATGGTCATCTCATGTGGAGAGGTGAAGGCTCAAGTAAATATTTTGGCTGGGGGTTTGTGGGGGTGTGGTGCCTATGCGGTTCACAGGAAGGGGTACCAGGATGGAGATCTGGATGCTTGGGTCCTCCTTGAAATGTAGAAACAGAGGCTTGAAACCACTGCCTAAAGTGAGTATCCTTTCGCCTTCCATCACGCTGTAATTTAAAAGTGAGTATTGAAAAAAACACTGTGCCCACACCCAGAGTGGTTGGATTAGGTGTCTCATATGTGAGGGAAAGGACTGCAAGATCCACGTGTGTGAGGCCTTTAGAGGGCAATAACATTGCACCTGGCCCAAACACTGTATAGGACATAAACCAGTGTGATCCCTAATCCCCGGCCATCCTAGTGCATTGGCTCCCCTGTTTGCTGCACAAGTCACTGCCTCAACATTGCACCTGTTGAATGAGGTAACTAGCCCTGGAAAACTAATTTTACATTTGTGGAATGTCAAATTTCTTCATTACAATAAAGAAGTTATATTTTAATTTATTTTAAAAGTTTGCTTAGTTCTTAATTCCATCTGTATGTCTAATTTTATGTTTTGCTTAAAAGGAAAATTTCAGATTTCCTTGTTTGTGAGAAAACATCAATATGATTGGCTGCTTACCTTGCTTGATGACATTAGTATTTGTTGAATGCCTGGTGATCACTTTGACTTAGTGTTAGATTCAACTTATTCAGGCCAGAGAAAGAAGAGGGGTGTTGTAGAAGGAGGGCAATGGTGCCAGTAGGAAGCATTGTCCTGTATAGATCTTGTTCACCTTGCTTCTACACTGCAGCAGTCTCTTAACATAGACATCAGTCCATGCTAAGTCTTGTGTGGACATTAAGTTAGGCCTCAGGCTGGCGCAGTTACATTTAGGCATTCTTGGCCGTAGACACCATTGGCCCAGGAGGCTTGTTTCATTGAACCCAGAGGCATTTGTGTCTAAATAGTCCACACATTCAGGAAGTTTAATGCCAAAAGCAAGTCCACTGTACAATTTACAGACAGTCGCTGCCAGTAGGGCATAAGGTGGGGTCTAAAGTTCTCTTTCCTAATGCAGCGAGGCACTGGCCATCAGATTTTCAGCCTGATATCATAGATGCCCACAAGTAAAATGTACAAACAGATGTTTGAGCACAGATTTGTGTGCATGTATACAGTGGTTTGTGTAATATATTAAGATGCAGTGGAAATAAATGGAACTATGTGTTAAAGCCAGATTTCTGCTTGTTATCTTTATGACGGCAGAGATTACCATGTACACAATTCTTTATTTAGGCAAGTTAAGAGTCAGAGTTCTAAGGGCGAATACCTCTTAAGGACATATTTGATTCATATTTAGATTGTCTGTCATCTATTTCTGTGAGAACGCATTCCTGTGAAGTGCAACTGTGTTACTGAATGTTTTTCTGGTCTCATTCATCCCAGCAACCTGTTGTATGTTTGCACCAATGTCAGGTTGCTTGCCTTGACAATCTTTCATTGATAAGTCACAATTGCATTTCATTTATGAAGCTCTTGAACTCATCTCAGAATGCAGGATCTTAGTCTACTGTTACATTTGAATCAGTCTGATGTGCCAAACTCATCTGGTGAAGATTTAAGTGACGAATACAAATGGCCCGCAGGTTTGTGATAATGATGTTGCTGAAACTGTGTTATTCCTTTGAAACTGACAGCAACTTCTGGACTCTGCACATGAATAGTCAAATGGGAAAACCCAAAACTTGTTCTGAAAGTTCCAGCTTCTTCAGTGAGTGCAATGATGAACTGCCCCAGACAGGTAGGTATCAAGTTGAAATCACTGAAATGACAAAAGCATGTCCTTTTATGTGATTAATCTTGTTGTAAAAATCCTTGAACAAATTGCGTCTGTTGAATGGGGTGTAACTGGGATGTTCAAGTTCATAATTGCTTTTCAATATCCAAACTAGCCCTGGAAAGCTAATTTTACACTTGTGGAATGTCAGATTTCTTCAATACATTAAAAAAATTATATTTTAATTTATTTTGTAAGTTTTCTTAGTTCTTAATCCTATCTGTATGTCTAATTTTTTTTTGCTTAAAAGGAAAATTTCAGATTTCCTGGTTTGCCCATTGTGAGAATACGTCAATGTGATTGGCTGCTTAACTTGCTTGATGACATCAATATTGTTGAATACCTAGTGGTCTCTTTGACTTGGTGTTAGATTTGAACTGACGATGGGAAACAGACGATCTCACCAAAAGAATCGTTAGATCTTTATAGGTAGCTTTCTTCAAGATCAACAAACACACTTGCTATATCATTAACTATGAATTCTGGGCCAGTTCCTCTTATTTTGGCATTTAAGACCTTATTAATAGTCTATTTACTGAATTTTTGCCAAAATAAGCAAATTGCTAACAAATTATTACACAACTTTGACCATTTTGAGACCATATAGTAAGTATAGTAAAGTGAACTCCTAATTATTTTGGTTCAGAATGAATGTGCTTTGTCTTAGACAAATGAACTTAATTAGCTGAGAGATAGTAGGAACTGCAGACTCTGGAGAATCTGAGATAACAAGGTGTAGAGCTGGATGAACACAGCAGGCCAAGCAGCATCAGAGGAGCAGGAAAGCTGACGTTTCGGGCCTAGACGCTTCTTCAGAACTTAATTAGTTGTTTAGTGTATGTGGCTTCATAGTTACCATGAGATAGTGTGCATGGTTTTTATGTTGTAAAAACTTTTCTGCTCTCAAGGACTGAATTATCGTTAACACTTACATCAGGTGAGAGGACTACGTGTAAACATCTGCAGATTTGTCATGAAGTTTCCAGAACATTTTAGGTTTTAATTTTTTTCGCAATCTTTGGCTTAAAATTGGCATTGGATAGACTTTTTACTTGGGCACAGTCTCTGCAAATTTGTACTGATAAAATAACTTAAAACAAGCAGCAATAACTAATATGCCTTAGAGCTGAAAGGCAATCAAACACAAGTGCTTAGATTTTATCAGTATGCAGATTGTGTTACCACAGGGGGCCCCAGATAGTATGGCTCCAATCCAATGTTCTTCAATTGCAGGAATTTGTTTCCATGTTTTGTGAGTGCCAATTCATGGTGCTGTTGAATCATTCTAGGCAACTGAAGAATCCAAATATGTATCCTTACCTATGCAGTATCATGAGGTTATGCAGGATATCGAAATACCTATGGAGTCATTACATCAAAGAGGAGATCATTTAACCCATCAAATCGTCACCAACTCTGTGCAATAATTCAATTGGTCAATTTCCAGCTGTATCACCACAGTACAGTAAGTTCATTTCATTCAGGTGGCCATCCAATTTTACTTAGAAATCATTCATCATCTCCACTTCTAGCACTGTCATTAGCGCCAGTTCCATAAGAATGTTCTTCTTTACATTCCCCTCTACGTCTCACTGGAAGATAGCCCATTATAATACCAGCAGGCTTTTCTCAAGACCATGTTTCCTTCAGTCAGCTTTTGCTCCCTCTTTCATTTCTTTTGGGTAGACTTGTTTGATTGTTTGCTTCCTGAATGCCATGCTCCTTCCCTGACAAAATTGAAGACTGAGAAAGTTGCTTCCTGGCCTTAACCAATACTGCTGGGAGACATGGAGACCTGGTTGTCCGTCCTTTGTGAAGAATCATCTGGTCTTCACTCAGTGCCTCTTCAGCAGGGTGACTCTGATGTATGCACCTTGTATGACTGAATGTTATAAATGTTATTCCTCATTGACACAGTTGGAGCAAATTCACATTGAGGTTACTCCTGAAAAAAAGAATTCTGCAGACATGACTTAAAATACTGTGTAAGTAAATGTTAGCACATCCACGTCAGATACAACATTCAATCTGTAATCACATACATGGCTGCATTTATTTAAAGTTCACTTCAAGTAAGTAGTTTTTATAAGGAATAAGGTATATTAAACTTTCAGCTCAGGAAGACGAGAGTTCACTCTTGGTTCTTGAAACTCCATCCTTGAAGTCAGTGCTTATGTTTACGTGTCAGGTGAGGGCAGCATCAGGTCTACATGAAGTTTGGATGAAGAACCAGGGCTGTCAATGCATCCAGTACCCATACTACACCAAGGGCTGCTGGTGCTTCCTATGTTCTACAAGAAAAGCAGTAGGAAAATCAAAGCTACGGAAGATGATATTTTCATACAACTATTACAAAACACAATAAAGTTACAAAGTAATTACAGCAAAGAATCAGGTCATTCAACCTGTCATGTTCAGTGATGCTTATGCTCACAAAAAAGCCTCCTCAAATTTGTTTCATCTAATCTCATCAAAATATCCTTCTATTCTTTTCTCCTCATTTTGATTTGGCTTCTCCTTAAATGTGTCAAAGAGCAGACAAGAGGTGGGATATTTCAGTGACGGTGTGTTGTGCTGGACAACTATATTAAAATGATGGCCCCAGAAATACGCATTTGTCACTGTCCCAGTGAGGGGGTCTATCTCTTGTTTTAGAAATAGCAGCATAGAAAATGGGAGAGAAGTAGGCCATTCGGCCCATTGAGTCCAGTCTGCCATTCAACATGATCATAACTTTTATCTCAATGTCATATTCCCACTCTCTCCCCATAGCACTTGATACCTTTGGCTTCTAGAAATCTATTCGTTCCTTAAGTATATTCAGAGACTTCATTCCCACAGCCTTCTGTGGTAGAGACTTCCACAGGTTCACCACCGTCTCTCTGAGTGAAGAAATTTCTCCTCATCTAAATCCAAAATGCCCTAATGCAAACTATGCAACCAGAACCCCTTGTTATAGATCCCTTGACCAAGAGAAAAATCATCCCCGCACCCAGCCTGTATAGCCCTGTCAGAATTTTATATACTTCCCTCTAATTCTTCCAAACTCCAGTGAATTGCTTGGGAAATGAGGCCGCCCTAGATATGACTTGCTCAGCTGAGTTTCTAGGCTGTATAAAATTTCTTCCTGCAACTATATTAGGGCAGGTGAGGTGTGTCTCCAGTAATGGTGAGGACTGCAGGAATTCTATGATATTGCTGAAATCCTGGAATGAATGTTTAAAGTGTCTTTCATAGAATCCCTACAGTTTGGAAGAAACAATTCAGCCCATTGAGTCTGCACCAATCCTCCAAAGAGCATTCCACCCAGACCAATCCCATCCCTGTATTTACCAAAGCCAATCCACCTAAGGGGCACAGTTTGGATTATGGGAGGAAACTGGAGAAAACCAGAGCAAACATAGGGAGAATATGCAAACTCCACACAGTCATCTGAGGCTAGAATTGAACCCAGGTCCCTCCTCCTGTGAGGCAGCAGTGCTAGCCACTGAGCCACCATGTCACCCTTGTTATTTGTCACTGAGCTAACTACAGTTTCATCTGAGCTTCACTGTTATGGTATCTTGGTCTCTTATTAAATATTACTGAAAATGGAGGTTTCCATGAAGTTTTCAATCTGTGATTTGATCCTCACCAAAAAAAAACTGTGTAATGCATTCAAATTCTTTACCTAGGATTGCTAGAACTAAGTCGATCTCAGAAATGTGCAGTAGAGTTCAATGCCTTGAACTATTATGCCACAACATAGCTTCTCGATCAATCACATCTTGTGGTACAAAACAATGAGGTATGCGAAATAGTAAATTTTTTACTGCTACTAAATCTGATTGATGATGATGAAGAATTCTGACAAGTGAGTATCTAGGCCAAATCATTCTAAAACAGAATTATACGTCAGAATTAAGACCTTTTCCACAATTACTCTTCCAAGGGGTGGGCATGTATCTTGCCTCTGAAAAATCTTTATTAACTAAAATTAGTAACATATCCAAATTTGATCCTGGAAATTAAGCATAAACATAAAATTAGAAACATAAATCTTTGAACATAGGATCTGAGCTAATGGTTTGCAGTAATATTTCTACACTTCAAACTCTTACTGTTTTCTCCTTTCTTCTCTTCTTTTTTGGCAGCCCCTGAGACCAAGGTTTATGTTCTTCCACTCCAGAGTGTAGATCCTGAGGTAGTTAACCAGTTTGATAAACCCTGTCATACTCAGGAAAGATGAGGTTTTGTCAAGAATGTTCATGTCGTTGAATGGCATCAGTCACTGTCTAAGTTCCCAGATGAAGAATTGCTACTTGGGTGAGCAGTAATTGGGTGGGTTACTTCTAAACCTTCACCTTTGTTAAAGGAGAAGTAAAATAGCTTGCTTTATTTTCAATCAAACATATTTTCCTATATGTTTTGAATTATTTATATCCATACATTTACCTGTTTAGAAGGTCAATAAATCCACTGAAATGTACTTCAAATAGCATCAGTTTATGATAATTAATGTACGCAGTCAACTGACATGTGGAGTTGCAATCTGGTTAATAGCTAATGACATCACACAATTTCTGGAAGGTAAAGTATGTTGAATCTAATAATCCAGACTATACTTTTCAATGGTTCATTGAGATCTGTTTTATTTATATATTAGCACAGTTTAATCACAGCCTCAAAGGTGATTTACTCAGCTGTGTTTAAAACTTTTGCAATGACTAAAAATATTAACTTATTTTAGAAAATCAAGCTTTCATATTTTATTGAAATATGATTTTGCAGAACCACAATGCAGAATTCTACAAGCATAACAAGTTAGCAGACGTGTGTAGTGTGTTTAAGCTATTCTGCAGAAAGAATGGATTATCTGTATAAAACATAGCAGAATGCCACCTGATTCTGCCATGGATGATGGCTGATTATAACGGAGAGACTAGAAGGGAAATAAAAGCAACATTATTCCTACATTCTTTTACAATGGTGTGCTTTTAAGTGCTTGCATTCATCCCAATACATTCTATGATTAACCAAAATGAGTTGCTATGTTTTGAAAATGAAAATTTATTAATTTGGGACAGATACATGATTAATCTTGTTGCATTGATCCTTGTTTGAAGTATATCTAACATTCTACAGTTGAAAATTTTGGAGTGTTACTGAACTCGCCTAAAACATTTTATCCCTGTACAAAGTCATATAAGTACATGAAGAAGTGCAACAAGCTGAAACATTCATCACAAACTGAGTAAAATAATGAGCTGTTGTGGGAACAGATTGTGGCATTTTACCAAAGATAAGACAGTATTTTCAGTTAAATGTTCTGCTGTTCATTAAACAATTGTACAAGGAAACAATAGAGTATTCGGTAATTCCTCTTGTTTTATGCTTCTTGCCTTTTCTTCTATCTACATGTTTACTTCCACATAATTTTTTTCGCACCAAGGTAATAGGAAAGAATCACTTTTCAAGGTGAGATGAAACTGTGTTTTAGGAGGGCAGATTTAAATCTTCTTTCTGTGAACTTCTTTTTGTTAAGATAAAACTAAAAAAAATTGCAACTCTAGAAAAGTAAACATAATCTCCTTTAATGGGCTATAATAAGTGACTGTCACCAGAGCTATAGTTTGGCACATTCACAGGATTAGCCTTTTTATGGCCAAGAAAGCGGAATGGGACCAAGCCCAAATTGGAAGTCTAGGTGTGACATTTCAAGCAGGAGGTGGGTAAAGACAGATCTTGTTCAACTGTGAAATCAGTGTGACCATTTCATCGAAGGAATTACATTTTCTTCAAACAAAAAACATGATCTTTATGAAAGAAAACAACCTGCAGCTTTCTCTATTTGGAGAAGCAGAAGCCAAATATGATTATAGAGGGAAGTAACATGTGATTTTATGTTGAATGATTTTCTGCAGCCAGGAGCGTATTAACTTGTTCTTCAGCTGAATTATTGTGTTGTGACTTTTTAACAAGGTGCAAGCGGCTATTATCCACAATTTATAAAGTCAGAAATCACATGGCGCCAGGTTATAGTCCAACAGGTTTAGTTGAAAACACAAACTTTCGAAGCCTCAGTCCTTCTTCAGGTATTAGTGAGAGAGGCCAGTATCAGACACAGAATTTATGAGTAAAAGATCAAAGGTTCACACCATTGATGAGAATGTATGAAACAAACCTAAGAATCAGTTAGAAGGTTTTCATTGATTAATATAAGGACAAAGAACAAAGAAAATTACAGCACAGGAACAGGCCCTTCAGCCCTCTAAGCCTGCACCAACATGTTGCCTGTCACAGCATGATTTTACCACAGCTAACACCCCCTACCCTTCTGGGGACCAAAGCCCTCAATTTCCATCCTATTCATGTATTTGTCAAGACGCCCTTTAAAAGTCACTGTAGTATCTGCTTCCACTACCTCCCCCGGCAGCGACTTCCAGGCACCCACCACCCTCTTAGTGAAAAACTTGCCTTATACATCACCTTTAAACCTTGCCCCTCGCACCTTAAACCTATGCTCCCTAGTAACTCTTACACCCTGGGAAAAAGCTTCTGAAAGTCCAGTCTGTCCATGCCCTTCAAAACCTTGTAGGCCTCTATCAGGTCACTCCTCAACCTCCGTCGTTCCAGAGAGAACAACCCAAGATTCTCCAACCTCTCCTCATAGCTAATGCCCTCCATACCAAGCAACATTCTGGTAAATCTTTTCTGTACCCTCTCTAAAACCACCACATCCTTCTGGTAGTGTGGCAACCAGAATTGAGCACAATATTACAAATGCGGACTAACTAAGGTTCTATAAATCTGCAACGTTATCTGTCAATTTTTAAAGTCAATGCCCCGGCCGATGAAGGCAAGCATGCCGTATGTCTTGTTGACTACATTCTCCACCTGCATTGCCACTTTCAGTGACCTGTGTACCTGTGTACCTGTACACCCAGATCCCTCTGCCTATCAGTACTCTTAAGGGTTCTGCTATTTACTGTATATTTTCCATCTGGATTAGACATTCCAAAATGCGTTATGTCACATTTTTGCGGATTAAACTCCATCTGCCATCTCTTTCCTCAAGTCACTAACTGATCTATATCCAGCTGTACCCTTTGACGGTCCTCATCACTATCCACAATTCCACCAACCTTTGTGTCATCGGCAAGCTTATGAATCAGACCAGTTACATTTTCTTCCAAATCATTTATATATATTACAAACAGCAAAGGTCCCAACACTGATCCCTGATGACCGCCACTAGGAACAGCCCTCTATTCAGAAACACACCCTTCCACTGCTACGCTCTGTCTTCGATGACTGAACCAGTTTTTTATCCATCTTCCAAGCTCACCTCTGACCCTGTGGAACTGTACCTTCTATATCAGCCTGCTATGAGGGACCTTGTCAAAGGCCTTACTGAAATCCAAGTAGACAACATCCACTGCCCGACCCTCATCGATCATCTTCATCACTTCCTCAAGAAACTTGACCAAGTTAGTGAGACACGACCTCCCCTTCAGAAAATCATGTTGCCTCTCACGAATATGCCGACTTATTTCCAAGTGGGAGTAAATCCTGTCTTGAAGAATTCTCCCCAGTAATTTCCCTACCACTGGTGTAAGACTCACCGGCCTGTAATTAGCTGGAATATCCCTGCCATCCTTCTTAAACAAAGGAACAACATTGGCTATTCTCCAATTCTCTGGGACCTCCCCTGTAGCCAGTGTGGATACAAAGATTTCCCTCAAGGCCCCAGCAATTTCCTCCCTTGCCTCTCTCAGTACTCTGGGGTGTATCCCATCAGGCCCTGGGGCCTTGTCTACCCTAATGTTTTTCAAGAGCCCCAATCCCTCCTCCCTTTTAATCTCAACACGACCCAAACTATCTACACCCCCTTCCCCAGACTCATCACCCACCAAATATCAAACTGTAAATCCCCAATTTCCTTTCAAGTCACGGTCCTGAGAGAACTAAATATTTTATCAATGTACTTGGGCTACATTTTAGGTCAGACAATGCATGTTAGGTGTGAGGCCTTGTTTAGAATCTGTTTGTGTTTTAGTTTGGACTCAGATTGGTTTTATTTCTGACGGAGGAATTTATAAAACATCATATTGTCTATAAAGCACTATATTGTCTACAAATTGCGTGCTTTTTGAACAAAATAAAATGTATCTGCAAATATAAATCCACCCCACACAGATTCAAGTGTGTGTGTGTTTGTGGATGTGTGTGTGTGAGAGAGAGTGCGTAGTGTGGTGGAGTCACCTGTAGTGCGACATGAACCCAAGATCCCTGTTGAGCCCGTCCTCATAAGTGCTGAACTTGGCTATCAGCCTTTGCTCGGTGGCCCTGAAGTCTACCTTGAAGGATGTTTGCCTGTCGATCTGAGGCTGAATGTCCTTGATGGCTGAAGTGTTCCCCACTGGGAGGGAACATTTCTGTCTGGTGATTGTTGCGTAGTGTCCACTCATCCTTTCTCATAGTATCTGCATGGATTCCCCAAAGTACCATGCGTAGGGGCATTCTTGCCTGCAGCATATGAGGTAGACAACATTGGCCGAGTCACAGGAGTATCTGCTGTGCACGTGGTGGGTGGTGTTCCCGCATGTGATGGTCGTGTCCACATCGATGATCTGACATGTCTTGCTGAGGTTACCATGGCAGGGTTGTGTGGTGTTGTGGTTGATGCTGTCCTGAAGGCTGGTTAGTTTGCAGCAAACAATGGTCTGTTTAAGGTTTAGTGGTTAGTTGAAGGCAAGAAGTGGAGGCGTGGGGAAGATCTTGGTGAGGTGCTCATCGTCATCGATAATGTGTTGAAGGGTGTGAAGAACATGGCATAGCTCATCCACTCCGGAGAAGTACTGCATGATGAAGGGCACCCCATTGGATGTATCCTGTGTCTGTCTTCTAAGGGGATCATTACAGTTTTTTGCTGTGGCATGTTGGAACCGGCAACTGATGAGCTGAGCATCATATCCTGTTCTTATGAGGGCGCCTTTCAATACCTGCAGGTATCCGTCTCGTTCCTCTTCATCCGAAATGATTCTGTGTATACATAGGGGATGGCTGTTCTAATATGTTTAGGGTGAAAGCTAGAGAAGTGCAGCATTATGAGGATATCCATTGGCTTGCAGTACAGTGAGGTACTGAGGTGCCGGTTCTTCATGGAGATGCGTGTATCCAAGAATGAGACTGATTCTAAAAAGTAGTCCATGGTAAGTCTGATTGTGGGCTGAAACTTGTTGATATGATTATCAAGTTCTTTCAGTAATTCCTCGCCATGAGTGCAAAGGAAGAAAATGTCATCAATGTATCTGGTGTATAGTGCTGGTCAGAAGTTCTGTGCAGCAAAGAAGTCTTGCTCGAACCTGTGCATGAAAGCGTTGGTATATTGGGGAGCAAATCTGGTCCCCATGGCTGTTCCGTTTATCTGGATGAAGAACTGGTTGTCAAAGGTGTAGATGTTGTGGTCGAGGATGAAGCGGATGAGTTGTAGGATGGTGTCTGGAAATTGGCAGTTGGTCATATTGAGTACTGAGGCTGCTGCAGTGATGGGGGATGTGGTTGTAGAGTGCCGAAACATCCATAGTGACGAGGAACGTTCCTGGTTTGACTGGTCTGTGGGTGCTGAGTTTTTGTAAGAAATTTGTAATGTCATGGCAGAAGCTGGGGCTTCCCTGTACAATAGGTTTTAAGATGCCCTTGACGTAGACAGAGAGGTTCTCACACAGGGTCCCATTGCCTGATACGATGGGATGTCCAGGTGTGTAGGCTTTGTTATCTTTGGAAGGCAGTAAAAGTCCCCTACATGGGATATATGCAGGATGAGAGTGCATAGGGTACTCTGAAGGACTGGACCAAAAGTCTTGACCAGTCTGTTCAGTTGACGGGTGTGTTCTTTGGTCGGATCGGCAGGTAGTTGTCTGTAGTGTTCCTAATTGTTCAGCTGTCGGTATACTTCCTTGCAGTAGTCCGTTCTATTTTGTATGATGATGGCAACTCCTTTGTCTGCTGGTTTGATGGCAATGTTGTGATTGGCCTTGAGAGCACAGATGACATTGTGTTGTTTCAGAGATAGTAGGAACTGCAGATGCTGGAGAATCTGAGATAACAAGGTGCAGAGCTGGATGAACACAGCAGGCCAAGCAGCATCAGAGGAGCAGGAAGGCTGACGTTTCAGGCCTAGACCCTTCTTCAGAAATGGAGGAGGGGAAGGGGGTTCTGAAATAAATAGGGAGAGAGTGGGAGGCGGATAGAAGATGGGTGGAGGAGAAGATAGGTGGAGAGGAGACAGACAGGTCAAAGAGGTGGGGATGGAGCCAGTAAAGGTGAGTGTCGGTGGGGAGTTAGGGAGGGGATAGGTCAGTCCAAGGAGGACGGACAGGTCAAGGCGGCGGGATGAGGCTAGTAGATAGGAGATGGGGGTGGGGCTTGATGTGGGGGGAGGGGATAGGTGTGGGGAAGGGCAGGTTAGGGAGTGGGGGATGAGCTGGGCTGGTTTTGGGATGCGGTTGGGGGAGGGGAGATTTTGAAGCTTGTGAAATCCACATTGATACCATTGGGGTTCCCAGGCTAAATATGAGTTGCTGTTCCTGCAACCTTTGGGTAGCATCTTTGTGGCATTGCAGGAGGCCCAGGATGGACATGTCATCTGAGGAATGGGAGGGGGAGTTGAAATGGTTTGCAACTGGGAGGTGCAGTTGTTTAGTGCATAGGTGTTATGCAAAGCAGTCCCCAAGCCTCCGTTTGGTTTCCCCGATGTAGAGGAGGCCACAACGGGAACAGCGGATGGAGTATACCACATTGGCAGATGTGCAGGTGAACATCTGCTTGATGTGGAAAGTCTTCTTGGGGCCTGGGATGGGGGTGAGGGAGGAGGTGTGGGGGCAGGTGTAGCACTTCCTGCGGTTGCAGGGAAAAGTGCCGGGTGTGGTGGGGCTGGAGGGGAGTGTGGAGCAGACAAGGGAGTCATGGAGAGAGTGGTCCCTCCGGAAAGCAGATAAGGGTGGGGAAGAAAAAATGTCTTTGGTGGTGGGGTCGGATTGCAGATGGCGAAAGTGTCGGAGGATGATGCGTTGGATCCGGAGGTTGGTGGGGTGGTAAGTGAGGATGAGGGGGATTCTGTTTTGGTTGTTATTGTGGGGAGGGGGTGTGAGGGATGAGTTGCGGGAAATGCGGGAGACATGGTTGAGGGCGTTCTTGACCACTGAGGGGAGGAAGTTGCGGTCCTTGAAAAATGAGGACATCTGAGATGTATGGGGGTGGAATGCCTCATCCTGGGAGCAGACAAGCACAGCCAGCAGCTCCGGAGGAGACAGCAGCACCTAGCCCTGCTGAGTCTTCACCATCCCCCCAGACCTCCCCCTTACTGAGGCCGAACGGTCAGTCCTCAGTAAAGGGCTCATCTTTGTCCCCCTCCACCCACACATCAACGAATATCGGTCACGTTTGGACATTGAGCAGTTTTTCCGCCACCTCTGTGCTTACTTCTTCAACCGTGAACCTAACCCTCCCTCTGCTAACTCCTTCTCCCACCTCCAACACATCCCCCCCTCCTGGACACCACCCGAAGGCCTCCTACCCTCCCTCGACCTCTTCATCTCCAACTGCTGTCGTGACATCAATTGCCCAACTTCTCCACCCCTCTCACCCATTCCAACCTCTCCCCCGCAGAACATGCAGTCCTCCGCTCCCTCCACTCCAATCCCAACCTCACCATAAAACCCGTGGACAAGGGAGGTGCAGTTGTAGTATGGCGCACTGACATCTACATCGCCGAGGCCAGGCGCCAGCTCTCCGACACCTCCTCCTACCGCCCCCTTGATCATGACCCCACCCCCGACTACCAAACCATCATCTCCCAAACCATCCACAACCTCTTCACCTCAGGTGACCTCCCACCCACAGCCTCCAACCTCATCGTTCCCCAACACTGCACCGTCCGCTTCTATCTCCTTGCCAAAATCCACAAACCTGACTGCCCTGGTCGACCCATTGTCTCCGCCTGCTCCTGCCCCACCGAACCTATCTCCACCTACCTCGACTCCATTTTCTCCACCTTGGTCCAGGAACTCCCTGCCTACGTCTGTGACCACCTCCTCCAGAACTTCCAATTCCCTGGTCCCCAACACCTCATCTTCACCATGGACGTCCAGTCCCTATACATCTGCATTCCCCATACAGATAGCCTAAAAGCCCTCCGCTTCTTCCTGTCCTGCAGACCTGACCAGTCCCCCTCCACTGACATCCTCATCTGCTTAGCCGAACTCATCCTCACCCTCAACAAATTCTCTTTCAATTCCTCCACTTCTTACAGACAAAGGGGTTGGCCATGGGTACCTGCATGGGCCCAAGCTATGCCTGCCTCTTTGTAGGTTACGTGCAACAACCCTTCTTCCGTACCTACACTGGCCCTAAACCCCACCTCTTCCTCCGTTACATTGATGACTGTATCGGCAGTGCCTCATGCTCCCACGAGGAGCTCGAACAGTTCATCCATTTCACCAACACCTTCCACCCCAACCTTAAGTTCACCTGGACCATCTCTAATACCTCTCTCTCCTTCCTGGACCTCTCTGCCTCCATCTCTGACAACCACCTAGAAACCGATATCCATTTCAAGTCCACCGACTCCCACAGCTACCTAGAATACACCTCCTCCCACCCACCTTCCTGCAAAAATGCCATCCCCTATTCCCAATTCCTTTGCCTCCGCCACATCTGCTCCCAGGATGAGGCATTCCACTCCCATGCATCTCAGATGTCCTTGTTTTTCAAGGACCCCCAATGCCCTCAACCGTGTCTCCCGCATTTCCCACAACTCATCCCTCACACTCCCTCCCCACAATAACAACCAAAACAGAATCCCCCTCGTCCTCACATACCACCTCACCAACCTCCGGATCCAACGCATCATCCTCCGACACTTCCGCCATCTGCAATCCGACCCCACCACCAAAGACATTTTTTCTTCCCCACCCTTATCTGCTTTCCGGAGGGACCACTCTCTCCATGACTCCCTTGTCTGCTCCACACTCCCCTCCAGCCCCACCACACCCGGCACTTTTCCCTGCAACCGCAGGAAGTGCTACACCTGCCCCCACACCTCCTCCCTCACCCCCATCCCAGGCCCCAAGAAGACTTTCCACATCAAGCAGATGTTCACCTGCACATCTGCCAATGTGGTATACTGCATCTGCTGTTCCCGTTGTGGCCTCCTCTACATCGGGGAAACCAAGCGGAGGCTTGGGGACTGCTTTGCATAACACCTATGCACTAAACAACTGCACCTCCCAGTCGCAAACCATTTCAACTCCCCCTCCCATTCCTCAGACGACATGTCCATCCTGGGCCTCCTGCATAGCGCAAAGATGCTACCCGAAGGTTGCAGGAACAGCAACTCAAAATACGCTTGGGAGCCTTGCAGCCGAATGGTATCAATGTGGATTTCACAAGCTTCAAAATCTCCTCTCCCTCTACCGCATCCCAAAACCAGCCTAACTCATCCCCGCCTCCCTAACCTGTCCTTTCTCCCACCAATCCACGCCACCCACCTCAAGCCCCACCCCCATCTCCTACCTCCTAGCCTCATCCCACCGCCTTGACCTGTCCGTCCTTCCTGGGCTGAGCTATCCCCTCCCTAACTTCCCACCTACACTCACCTTTATTGGCTTCATCCCCGCCTCTTTGACCTGTCTGTCTCCTCTCCACCTATCTTCTCCTCTATCCATCTTCTATCCGCCTCCCCCTCTCTCCCTATTTATTTCAGAACCCCCATCCCCTCTCCCATTTCTGATGAAGGGTCTTAGCCCGAAACGTCAGGCTTCCTGCTCCTCTGCTGCTTGGCCTGCTGTGTTCATCCAGCTCTACACCTTGTTATCTGACATTGTGTTGTGCCTGGGTGATGTTCTGCACCATCTTGTGAGTGCGGCTGATAAATCTGGTGTTCGTTCATTCTCTGATGGCTTGAGCATACCTGTTAAGCCCAGGAAATGGCCCTCTGGAGGGGTCCAATTCGATTCCTTCCTTGCCCGTTCCCTCATGAATCTCTCTGTCGACTTGTCTGGTTTGTTGGTTGGCTCATTGGACTCATTGCTGACATCTTGGAAGAATTCCTGGAGTCTCATTTGTCTGATGAATTCCACAGTGAAAAACCATAACGACCTCCTCCGAAGGCAGACACGGGATATGTCCGATAGGGTTCCCTTCATCATCCAGTACTTTCTGGGAGCAGAGAAACTGTGCCATGTTCTTTGTAGCCTTCAAGACATTACTGATGATGATGAGCACCTCACCAAGATCTTCCCTATCCTCCACTTCTCACCTTCAAACAACCGCCAAAACTTGAACAGACCATTGTTTGCAGCAAACTACCCAGTCTTCAGGACAACATTGACAAAAAACACACAATGCTGCCATGGTACCGTCAGCAAGACAACCTCAGATCATCAACATGGACATGTGTGGGAACACCACCCACCATGTGCATGGCAGATACTCCTGTGAATCAGCCAATGTTGTCTATCTCACAGGCTGCAGGCAACGATGCCCCAAGGCATGGTACTTTGGGGAATCCATGCAGATACTATGAGAAAGGATGAGTAGACACCGCGCAACAATTACCAGACAGGAATGTTCCCTCCCAGTGGGGGAACACTTCAGCCGTCAAGGACATTCGGCCTCGGATCTTTGGGTAAACGTTGTCCAAGGCGGACTTCAGGATACACAACAACAGAGTCACTGAGCAGAGGCCGATAGCCAAGCTAAGCACCCATGAGGACGGGCTCAACAGGGATCTTGGGTTCATGTTGCACTACAGGTGACCCCACCGCACTACACACACACCCACATCCACACACACTCTCTCTCCCTCACTCTCTCTCACTCACACAAACACACACACACACATGCACACACTCACTCTCTCTCTCTCTACTCCCCCAACACACTTTCTCTCTCGCCCCCTCATCCACACACACTCTCTCTCCCTCAGTCTCACTCTCACACACGCACGCACACACACACTCTCTCTACCACCCCACACGTTCTCTCTCTCTCGCTCCCTCATCCACATACACTCTCTCTCCCTCACTCTCTCACTCACACACACGCACACACACACAAATCTCTAGGGTGAATTTATATTTGCAGATACATTCTATTTTGTTCAAAAAGCACACAGTTTAAGACAATCAGTCAATATGGCGTTTTATAAATTCATTCTTCAAAAATAAAACCAGTCTGACCCCAAACTAAAATGCAAACAGATTCTAAACGGAGATACTAAGAATTTCTGAAGAAGGGTCCCAAACCGAAATGTCAACTTTCCTGCTCCTCTGATGCTGCCTGGCCTGCTGTTGTTCCTCCAGCTCCACACTGTGTTATCTCAGATATGAAACGAGGTCTGACACCTAGCATGCATTGTCTGACGTAAAATGTAGTCTTTTCTTTACATTGATAAAACATTTAGCTCTCTCAGGACCGTGGCTTGAAAGGAAATTCGGGATTTACATATACCTATTAAACAATTAAAACCTTCTAACTGATTAAAGATTTAACAACATCTTAGATTTGTTTCATACATCCTCATCAATGTTGTGAACCTTTGATCTTTTACTTATAAATTCTGTGTCCGATACTATCTCTCTCACTAACACCTGAAGAAGGACTGAGGCTCTGAAAACTTGTGTTTTCAAATAAACCTGTTGGACTATAACCTGGTGTCATGTGATTTATGTCTTTTCCACCCCAGTCCAACACTGGCACCTCCACATCACCACAATTTATGGTTACTGTTGATTGAAGAGAAGTGCATTTCTAGTCTGGTGAGAAAAGAAATTAGAGTTTTTTGAATGAACTGTCTGATTAATTCATTGTTACATTACATGTTCCCCTTCGTTGGGTAGAGAATTTATACATTAGTGAAATCCCTTGAGAGTTTTCATATATGAAAGGTGCTGTGTAAATGCACTGTAAGTCCTGATGCCAATCAGCTGGGCGTCAGAAACAGTAAAACATGGTACTGGCCATTGCCTGTTTCTTCCTGAGTCCAAGCTCTCACTGACTCTCTACCAAAACTGTCCTCAGCACTTATCCAACCATCATCGACCCCCTCCTGAGCCCCCTCCAGAGCCCCAAGCCAGGTCTTTGTAGGCTTGGAGGCAGTAAGGATTGCAGGTGCTGGAAGCCAGAGTCAATAAATATGGAGCTGGGAAAGCACAGCAGGTCAGACAACACCAAAGGAGTAGAAAAGTCAATGTTTCAGGCCAAAACCCTTCGTCAGGACTGGGGAGGGAGCGGGAAGCCCAGAAATAAGAAGAGTGAGGGGGTTAGAGCTGGGTAGAGGGTAGGTGAGATGGAGATAGATGGATACAGGTAGGGGGTTATTGTGGTTGGTCAGTGGGAAGGGCGGAGTGGATAGGTGAGTCAGAAGATGGACAGGTTGAGGGAGGAGAGATTGTGAAGCTGGTGAAGTCAATAATTCAGGCCATTGGGCTGCAAACTCCCAAGGCGAAATATGAGGTGTTGTTCTTCCAGTTTACATTCGGCCTCACTCTGACAGTGGAGGAGGCCAAGGCTGGACATGTTGTCAGGGGTCTGGGAGAAGGAGTTAAAGTGGATGGCAACCAGAAGTTTGGGTTGGTTGGTGTGTGCAGAGTGCAGATGCTCCGCAAACCGATCCCTGAGTCTGTGTTTGGTCTCCCCGATATAGAGGACAAAACATTGGAAGTAACCGATACAGTAAATGAGGTTAGATGAAGTACAGTTGAGTGTCTGGCGGATTTGGAAGGATTGTTTGGGGCTTCGGACAGAGGTGAGAGGGGAGGTGTAGGGACAGATGTAGCACCTCCTGCAGTTACAGGTCTTTGAAGACCCTCTTCTCGATTGTTCTTCTAAATACCCTCCCGAGCCTTTGTTGCATAGTACTTCTGTCTCCTGTCATTGTGAACTGCAGTCTATCAGCCCTTATCTCATCCCCTTGCCCCAATTATTGTTATTTATACTAATCTGTCTGTAACTCACATTCATATCATCTTATCTTCCTTGCCAATGGTGATTTCTGGTTGTCAAAATAACGCTGCATCTCAACTCATGCATAGCTGCTTTGACATCTCGCATAACGCAATCGGCTCTTACCAAAAGCTTTAAATAAAGATTGTTACTGTTATCTTGAGATGTTCAATTTAGAACAATAATCTTCCCTCCTGTTTTTCATCTAATGTGCAGAGAGACATTTCAAAGATAACAAGGTGTAGAGCTGGTAATCCATCCAGCCCTACACCTTGTTATCTCAGATTCTCCAGCATCTGCAGTTCCTACTATCTCTGAGACATTTCAAAGCATTTTTACAGTGGTAAACAGGACAGAGGGAGGGAGGGAGGATGGGGGTATTTGAACAGAAATGCTATAACTTGGGCGGCATGGTGGCTCAGTGGTTAGCACTGCAGCCTCACAGTGCCAGGGCCCCCGGTTCAATTCCACCTTCAAGGCAACTGTCTGTGTGGCGTTTGCACCTTCTCCCTGTGTCTGCGTGGGTTTCGTTCCACAGTCCATAGATGTGCAGGTTAGGTGAATTGGCTGTGCTAAATTGCCCATAGTGTTCAGGGGTGTGTAGATTGGATGGGTAAAAGGGGAATGGGTCTGGGTGGGATGCTCAGTGGGTCGGTGTGGACTGTTTGGGCTGAAGGGCCTGTTTCCACACTGTAGGGATTCTATGAATAATTGTGCTTCCTGGCATGCCATAATTGTGTAACCTATGCCATGAGGCATATTCACCCAAAGGAGTTACAGGAACTAATTGAATTATGGTGGGAATAGAATAGTCCTGTGGAGGGCTGTTGTGGTGCAATGTTAGTGTCCCTCCCTCTGAGCTAGGAGGCCCCTGTTCAAGTCCCACCTCCTCCAGAAGTGTGTAATAACAACTCTGAACAGGTTAACTAAAAGTATTTGGAGTAGTCCTGTGCAGACACACTGTGTGATGAATGCACCTCTGATCCTATAGTTCATCAGGGATGTAGCTTTGATTAGGGAGTTTGCTTTATTTTCCTTGGATATGGTTATCACTGGCAAAGCTAACATTTGCTGCCCACGTTGTCATGAATGATATTTCAATGAAGTCCATGGTGATATGCTCCTCCCATCTTACATTTTGTACGCTATTGTGTAGAGGAAGAATGGCTGCAGTTTTACTGGGAACTTCGGAGTACCTGAAACACCTCACACGGGGAGTTAGTGAAGATGCAGATGGAACAGGAAAATGTTGGGAGGATTTGATGCCAGGAAATGTGTTTGAAGGGAGACATCATGAAAAGGGACTGGGGCATATTGGGTGACAGCCTGTTGTGAATGTCACTGTGAATAATGGTGGTCTAGGCTGAGTCAACAGAAGCTGTAAATTTTTCCATGAAGAAAGAGATTCACAGTGGTGTGGAGTGAGTAAAGAGTTGAGCAATGAAAGAGGAGGGAAAACAGCCTGTTCATTTCCCCTATCTGTTTTTCTTGAGGGTTATCTAGAGTATTAACCACAAATTTCCTCAGAACTGCTTCTTCTCCACTGCCATAAATTCACTAGAGGTGTAGTGGAAGACCCATATACATGAAAATAGAGCTTCTTCAGCACATCTGAAATAGTCCAGTGGTGGGGCAGAAGCAGCTCCAATGAAACTTTGTCCTCTGTGTAAGTACAGGGTACAGTTGGTGCAGTAACTGGTGCCATCTAGTGGGAAGACTTGGTCACTAATCTAACCGTTTACATTCAGACACAGTTAATATTCCAGCTTATTTATTTTCTTAATCATATCATGGTGTTTTCTCCTCTGCACCTCTGAGATATTTTATGGATACAGAAAAAAGGCAACTAACAAACTCTTCAGTAGAATTATTTTTTCAAAGAACCATGTCATCTGACTCTCTATTGGAGGATTACAAGGTTTGACCATGGGTGTTCATTTGACTGAAGTTAATAATTCTTTACCTCCACTGATCTTTGGGCACATGGGGTAGAATATCACAAGGGTAATTAGTCTGGAATGCATGATTTGTGTCATTTTCATTCCTTTGTTTGGGCTGCTCTGCCTACTTGTTGAATTCTTGGGTCTCAAAGTTGAATGTTGCCCATTTGAGAGTTGAATAAACAGGATCTGGTGAGGAAAGGTGGTCTTTGACCAGTGGAATAGAATCTAATTTTCCCAGTGTTTTGCCCAAGTGCTTTCAAGCTGGCTTCAAGAAGAAGACCATCATTTATTCGATGGGCTTCCCATTAAAGGGAGAGGATGCAGCAGAGGCATTGCTAACGGAATTTCCCTGGTGCTCATATGAGTTGCTGGTGCACAGTAGAGGTGCAGCACAGCAGTGAGGAGGTGGCAGCTTCTTGTAGAATTGGATGTTTATTGATCTGCAGAGGCCTTCATTGTCAAACACTCACTGCATAGCCTTTAGTAGCTGTGCGTGCTCCACTGATCTCCACGTCAGTAGTAACCTTTCAAGAGAGGCTGCAAAGGTGTCAGAGATAGTCAGCAGATTTCGTGGTCAAAGAATAAGCATCATCTGGAATGAAAATAATACTGAACTGAAACAATATTAGTTTAATGCTGCTTCACAAATAAGGGGTTCCAGAAAAGTAGAGAATGATGGATATAAAAAGTTGGTCAAATTCTGAAAAGAGAAAAGCAAGTCACATTGTATTTTGAGATCTTTCATCAGGATTGCTAACACTTCTTATTTCAAGTTTGGCATTTGTATATTTTCCTTTCACTTCTCCAAATAAAATGATTTTTAAATTAATAGATACAGTTTCTTTATTTAAATGGACGAGCTTAATTGCCGATAACACTGGAGGTTGCCCCTATTTGTCTGAAAGTTATATATTTCAAAAGGTAATAGATGTTTTTTTAAGAACAGTGGCAAGATCCAGAGAACCTAGATACAGGTGTCACAACTTAAAATTAATGGATTAGCCATTAAGACAGAGATAAAGATAATTATTTTCTGATAGAGAACAGTGAGTCATTTTAAAAATTACTTCATGAGATGTAGGCATCATTGGCTGGGACAGCATTTATTGTCCATCTCCAGTTGTCCTTGAGAAGTTGGTGGTGAGCTGTCTTTTTGAACCACTGCCATTCATTTGTTGTAAGTAGACTTATTATGCAGTTAGGGAAGGAGTTCCAGGATTTTGATCCAACGCCACTGAAGGAATGGCAACACATTTCCAAGTCAAGTTGGTGAGTGGCTTGGAGGGGAACTTGCAGATGGTGGTGCTCCCATGTAGCTGCTGCCCTTCTAGATGGAAGTGGTCATGGGTTTGGAACTGCTATCTAAGCAGTTTCAGCAGATTTCTGCAGTGCATCTTGTAGATAGTTCACACTGCAGCAACTGAGCATCAGTGGTGGAGGGAATGGTTCTTTATGGTTATGGTGTCAATCAAGAGGACTGGATGCTGTCAAGCTTCTTGGACATTTTTAGAGCTGCACTCATCCAGGCGAGTGGGGAATATTCCATTACACTTCTGACTTGTGCCTTGTAGATGATGGACAGGCTGTGGGGAGTCAGGAGGTGATTTACTCACTGCAGGATTCCTAGACTCAGGCTCATTTTACTGTGGCCACAGTATTTATTTGGTTTGTCCTGCTCAGTTTCCAGTTTAACCTCAGGATGCTGATTCAGTGAGAGATTCAGTGATGGTAACACCACTGAATGACAAGGGCAATGGTTGGGTTCTCTCTTGTTGGAGATGGTAGTTGCCTGGAACTTGCGTGGCACTGGTGTTACTTGTCACCCAAGCCTGGATATTGTCTAGATTTTGTTGCATTTGAAAATGGACTACTTCTGTCCATTGCGCAATCATTGGCGAATGTCACCACTTCTGAATTTATAATGGAGGAGGCTCATTGATGAAGCAGCTGAAGATGGTTGGGCCTCAGATAGGAACCTAAAGAACTCTGCAGCAATGTTCTGGAACTGAGATGACTGACCTCCAACAGGTATAACTCCAACCAGTGGAGAGTTTCCACCGATTCCCATTGATTCCACTTTTGCTAGGGCTCCTTGACGCCACATTTGGTCAAATGTGGCCTCGACGTCAAAGGCTGTCACTCTCTCCTCACCTTTGGAACTTGGGTGTTTTTGTCCATGTTTGGACCAAGACTGAAATAAGGCCAGCAACTGAGTGGCCTTGATGGAACCCATGAGCAGTTCACTGCCAAGCAAGGTCAGCAATAATCGGATTCAGATCCTGGATTCAAATCCTGCCACGCAGGTAGTGGAATTTCATTTCAATAAAAATCTGAAATTAAGAGTCTAATGATGACCACGAATCCATTGTTGAACATTGGAAAAACTGATCTGGTTCACTAATGTCCTTTAGAGAAGGAAACTGCCATCCTTACCTGATCAGACCAACATGTGACTCCAGACCCACAGGAATGTCATTGATTCTTAACTGCCCCCTGAGCATTTAGGGATGGGCAATAAATGCTGGCCTAGCCGGCAATGCGCTCATCTCATGAATGAATAAATAAGAACATCTTAAGGACATTTACATCCTCCCAAGTGTGGAACTGATAACTGGGGGCAATACTCTAGTTGTGGCCTAACCAAGGCATTATAAAATTTCAGCGTAATTTCCTTTCTTTTCTACTCAGCACCTTTATGAAGACTAACATTTCATGTAGTTTGCTAACTAATGCTTCAATATGCCCTGTCAGCTTCAAGGATCTGTGCGCATGAACTCCAAAGTGCCTCTGTCCCCGCACCTCTTTAGAAGTGTGCCATGAGAACTAAATTTTGTCCACCATGCCTTCTGCCAAGATCACACTTCTGTCTGTAACTTTGGGAATGATTGTATGTAGATAAACAATATCTAGACAATGAAATACTTGTTTATACCAGATATTTTTAACTGTTGTAGCTGACAGATTTTTGAAATTTACGAAGTATTTATCAGCTACAGCAATTAAAAATATCTGGTAAAACGAATTTAGAAACTATTCCTAACTTGAAATACTTTGTAATCAGTAGGATATACATCTTACTGCACGGCTTGGCATAGGTATTAAATTTTTGTTTGTATTTTAAACTGCTTATTTCATTATAGTTTAACAATCAAGTCTTAATTCGATCATCTGAAAAGAAGTTGATTACTTGTAAGTGAGGTAAAATGATTTAGTTGCTCGTTCACCCATACTGATATATACCACCAGCATCTCTTCACACCAATTCTAAAGCCATAATGTGATGACAGCATGTGGAACCAAAGGCCCCATGTGAATATGCTTCAGCCACCTGTCTCCTGCTGGGAAAATATTGCAATTATTTCTTTGAAAGGGTGCAGTCTGGGGTTTAAACCAACCATGACAAAGTTGGGCCTGATTAGACCACATTATTCTGGCTCTGTGCTAATTAAAATAATATGGACAGTTGTCAGTTACCTGATCAGTGTTAAACTGTATTAAATAGAGTTTACAGTCACAGATTGAATTAACTCTGAACTTTATTTGAACCTTTGAAATAAATTTACATCTCAGAGATAAAGTCTTCTAAATTTGTGATATTAGTAATCAACAAGTAATTAAAGAACAACAGGCCAAGAGTTAATGCATGATATTTCTCAAGTTTTGAAACTATCTTCTGAGCTTGTTATATATTAGGATAACTAGAACATATAGAATTTTGATATAACTCATGACAATTTCAACAGTATTGTATCATACTATGGAATATTGTTTCTTATCTTGGGTAATTAATGAAAAATAGTTTCCAACTAATGTGACCTCTTTTAGCTTCAGTGTTTCATATAAAACAGATAGATGAGTAGCCAGATAAGTTGGTTTGAGGGAAGAACATTGGTCTAGACATAAGAGAACAAACAGGAAAGTGATTTTTCATTTTGCTTTTATTTATCTTTTCTAGTGTAATCATTTTTCAAATGATTTTTCAGCAAGATGAAACACTTGATTATATTTTTAAAATAATAAAACATGTTCTTGCAAAATTGATTTGTGATTTTCAGGATGATTCCATTACACAAACGATGGTGGCATTTCATGTACTATGTTTACGAGCTCAGCAAACTGTGTAAAGTTTAGCTAGGTAACAGATTTTTTGAACAGAAACGTGACCTTTCAGGGAAAACAAATCCTACTTAGTTAGAATAACTCTTACCTAAACTCTCTTCTTGTTGTTATTAACTGAGTTAAAATTTAATACACTGAGGAAAAATCTTTTTAGCTTTCAGCTTTTAAAATATCACATTTAAAATGGCAAAACAATATTTTACTTGGCAGTTAGAAAGTGAACATTTATTTCACTAATAGTAACATTGTAAACTGTAACTGCATGTGTTATTGAAGTGAGACCATGTGACATTTTACAATCATCTTCTCTGAATAGGCTTATTACACATTCTGAGCTTATTTTATATGACTATAAGTCATTAATGGTTGTTTAATGGAACCAACCAAGGGCTGGAAGGGTTCAAGGTCACAGCAGATCAATGAGGTCATACCATGGCTAAAACAAAACACATTTATAAGTAGAACAATGTCCTCTTGTCAGAATTTAGTACCAGAGAAATTATTTGGGTAAAATTGATCTCGGAATGAAAGAGGAGTGATTGCTTTGTATGTTGTATGGTCAGGTCATTGCTGGAGATGCACAAGTCTACAATACTACCTTTTTGCGTATGTATGATTTTAACAAATTCCCTTGACTTCATTCCTTCAGTTCTATTATCTGAACTTTATGGTGCTTTTGTAGTCCTTTTAGCATATCCTTACACATGTCCTGTCTCTACATAAAATTAGGAATCTAGAAAGTATAGCTAATCCTCAGCAATCGCATTTTTATCTCTATGATCTCCCTGGTGAAATCACTTCCTTTCTGTTCCATGGCAAGTCCACATCATAGTTTTCTAAGGTTGTTACAGTTTGTTTAGTCTGTAATAATTGGAACTTTAAGATGAATGCTGAATGAAACTTTTTTGCTGCATGTCTTGCTGAACCACGTGTATTCAATGAATTCACCATGTGTCAACCAACTCAGCTTCTGCATCAGTGTAAAACTTTGTATTACTTGAAAATAATAAAGAAATTCTTAAATTGTATAACCTCACAGTTGTCCCCTCACAAATACATTTAATAAAAGAATGAGGTTCTGAATAAAACAAACTTTCTCAGTGACACCCACTTCTCACAAATGAATAAATTTTAAAAATGCAAGATTTTAAGATAGTAAAAGTGATTGATTAACTGATGCTATATGCCCTGGCCACAGTCAAACAAGTGTAACCTGTCTTCGCATAAGAAAGGTGATTGGAGAGTTGAATGATACACAGTGATTCCTCACTCAAGTTATCATTACCATGTACTTACAGAATTGGCAATAATGAACCTTTACTAAAACAAATATAGTTGTCTATACAATTGAAAACTTTCCAAATTATTCTTATTTGCTTTATGTTTAAGCAGTTTGTTGCTTTAATGAATATAATGGGTCAAAATCCCTTCAGAAAGATTGCCCTCATGTAACTTAAGTATAATAAATGTTGCAACTTTCCTTGCATTCACACTTGTATCTATGTTTCAATAATTCTAAATGCAATCTTGATACACTTTTATATTAATATATGAATGACCTCAAGTTCTGAGACATGAAAAATAGTTTAAAATATATCTTCCCTGAGACGGTGTTTAGAAGCTTTTACCAATAATTCTTTATCTATTCAATACAGATATGTACACTGTTAACATGGCAAAAGCTAAAACAGCACTTTAAGGAATGTGTTTCGAATGAAATTTTGGGTACATTTGCAGTGAATAAAATTCTACAATATAGTTTTGTCTCTGAGAATGATTACTTTAGTCTTAGCACAATAAACAAAGATTACAATTACAATATTACAATACAATATGGTGACATCAGCCAACAACTCTCTTAAATTAGTGTAGACGATGATTCTTTTCATATCATCTTTAATTACCAGGGAGTGTGCACGACATCCCAAGCTGAATATTCTGCATTGATGAGTGCTCTGACACAAAGGGCCTCTCTGTCTTTGATATTAGCTGGAGTGGCTGTACATTGTCCAAGGGCTCTTTGATAGATAAACTGTAGCTGATGCTGTGAGCTCAACCATGAATGGAGAATGCCAGACCAGGGGAATTGCATTGGAGTTAGAACATGCGAGCCAACATGGCAGGGAGAGTTATAAAATAAAAGCCTTAGCATTGATTTTTCTGTTCTCATTCCAGTGGCTGTTGGGTAATTCTCTGCAAAGGGTACATTCTTAATTGTAACTGTTGGTTATTTTCCATTAAAAGTTAAAGCTAGGTTTTACCTCTTTCTTAATTTTCTCCTTTCAATCAACCTGTTTAACATTTTATTTATTTATTTTAATTAACACATTCAGAGATGTTATTACACACCTCTGGAGCAAATGAAACTTGAACCCTGGTCTCACTCAAAGGCAGCGATGGCACCACTGCCCAACAAGAACCCTTGTTTAACTCTTGCAATACATCAATCCTGATGGGTTTCCTATGGTTATGATAGTTCTCGTGCTCTGAATGTTCAGCTTAGCTTCTTTAAATTATCCAACATTGATTTCCTGTTGCTGAATTTATCTCACAAGCTTTGTATCTTGTCTGTATTCCCCTGGCTTTGATAATTTTCTAGGACTTGTGGCCTTTTGTCAAGATAAGTTTAATTTATTAATCTATTAACTTGAATACTTCCTTTGTTGAAATCATGGTACTTGATAGTTTTGCTATGCACCTTCAACAATGGCTCAGATGTTGTTTTTCAAACAGATGTGGTAATACTGATTCCTGTGTTATTCTTGTTCCCTCATTGCTGTGTTCTTTCTACCAGTGCCCCATTATAAATTCTGTGTACCAATCCCATCTTGCTTATTACGATCCAGTAAATTTTGTGAGGATACATTCCTAGCACAGATCCCAACTCTAGTTCCAGTCAGTAATTTTCCTGTTCCTCTGCCTGTGGCTGATGGCTATTTTTCTTCTGTTTGTACATTCCATAAAATTAATTGTACCTGATAGTTCTTTAACATAGTTGAGACGGGCTATATTTAATTTTCTTTCAACTCTTTTACTAAACTTTCCAAACAGCAGAAATTTGGGAACAGCACCAATCAGGGGAACATTATTCGGTGCCCAGTTAGAATCATTGAGATATACAGCCATCAACACAGCCTTTGGTCCAACTCGTCCGTGCCGTCCAGATACCCTAGATAAATCTAGTCCCATTTGCCAGCATTTGGCCCTATCCCTCTAAAATCTTCCTATTCGTATACCCATCCAGATGCCTTTTAAATGTTGTTATTGTACCACTACTTCCTCTGGCAGCTCATTCCATACACTCACGAATCTCTGTGTGAAAAAGTTGCACCTTAGAGCCCTTTTGAATCTTTCCCTTCTCACCTTAAACCTATGCCCTCTAGTTTTCGACTCCCCCACCCCAGGTAAAGATTTTTTTTATTTACCCTATCCATGCTCCTCATGACTTTATAAACCTAACATATCGTCACCTCTCAGCCTTTGATGTCCCAGGGAAAATAGCCTCAGCCTATTCAGCCTCTCCCTATAGTTTAAACCTCCAACTTTGGCAACATCCTTGTAAATCTTTTCTGAACCCTTGCAAGTTTCACAACATCCTTCCTATAGCAGGGTATCCAGAATTGCACGCAGTATTCCAAAAGTTGCCTAACCAATGTTCTGTACAGCTGCAACACAATCTCCTGACTCCTATGCTCAATGCACTGTCCAATACAGGCAAGCATACCAAATGCCTAGATAACAAGCATGGGGCTGGATGAACACAGCAGGTCAAGCAGCATCATAGGAGCAGGAAAGCTTGACGTTTCGGGCCTAGACCCTTCATCAGAAATGGGGAAGGGGAAGTGGGTAAATAGGGAGAGAGGGGGAGGCGGATAGAAGATGGATAGACGAGAGGATAGGTGGAGAGGAGGCAGACAAGTCGAAGAGGCGGGGATGGAGCCAGTAAAGGTGAGTGTAGGTGGGGGGGTGCTCAGTTCGCGACTGGGAGGTGCAGTTGTTTGGTAACTTTCTTTGCTGTCCACTACGTCTCCAATTTTGGTGTCATCTGCAAACTTACTAACCGTACCTCCTACGTTCACATCCAAATCATGGACTTCAATCCATGGTGTCATAGACAGAAGTTATAAACGAGGGCAATTAATTTGGGGAAGGTTGGAAATGTTAAGGCACAATGTAGGTGCTTTGCCCATAAGACATGCCTGTTTACGTCTTTGTTTAAAGCTTGTGATCTTGAACCTAATTGGTAGCTGCCATGATTGCTATGTGCCCGAAACTGGTAAATTGGACACCCAAAACCTCAGTAGTAAAGTGCTGATTAGATGCAATTTTTCTTCTCCTTCTTGATCCCTTGGAGGTGAAGGTGACTTGTGTCCATTCTGATTCAGTGGTTTGAGATGGTTGATAAGTCCAATGTGCAATGTGGACACTCTGTTACATTTTGGGCAGATAGTGCTCAAAGGGTCAGGCAGATGAATTATTTGAGATTTGCCTCTGCATGTTCCCAGTGAAGTCTCCATCTGCCCAAATGAGGGAAGCTCCAACAATGCCCAGGAAGTTTGACACCATCCAGGACAAAGCAGCCTGCTTGATTGGCACCACTTCCTCTACCACTGATGCTCAGTAACAGCAGTGTGTTCCATCTACAGAAGCACAGCAGAAAACAAGGCTCCTTAGATAGCACCTTCCAAACCCATGACCACTTCCATCTAGAAGGACAAGAGCAGTAGAGAATGGGAACACCTGCAAGTTCCCTTCCAAGCCACATACCATTCTGTCTTGGAATATATATTGCTGTTTCTTCACTGTCCTGGGTCAAAATCCTGGAATTCCCTTCCTAAAAGCATTGTGGGTCAACCTGCAGCACATGGACTACAGCGGCTCAAGGAGTCAGCTCATTACCTCCTTCTGAAGGACAACAAGGATGGGCAACAAATATTGAACCAACCAGCAAGGCCAACATTCCTTTAATGAATTTAAAAAACTGTTGTTGGTGCCTTCAAAAAATGAATCTTCTCCATTTTGGCCAGCCATAAGCCAGGAATTCTCATGAGTCAACAGTCAGGTTTTACTTCTTTACGGATGCTCTGAGGACATCTGTAAAGTATCTCACTGTCCTCCACGAATTTCCTATCAAGCACATTGTTGTAAAGTGATAAGTGGGTAAATGTACCCTGACTAACCTTGACCAGTTTGCAGTAACCATTGTTAACTTGGGCACCTTACATGGTAAGATAGACAAAGGGGATAAGAGTCGGGGAAAGGTCCAGCACAATTTTACTGAACACTTTATCAAGGAAAGGCAATATTTATCAGATTCTACTATTTTACTTTAATTAAATCGTATCAATTTATTCACAACACCCTTCAGCAATATGTCTTAAATCTCTAAGTAAACAGTCTCAAATCTACACTAGCTGTCTAATTCTGACATGCATTTCTGAGGATTCACTGTACCCTACGCTCAGGTCCCTGCTGCTGTATGAGAACTGTTTGCCTGAAAGGCTGGTAATACCTGTTTATTAAGGCTGAGGCAGACTGTTCTTCGGTCTTTGAAGGTTAGCTGATGTTTCAGGATCCGCAGTCATCGAGTTGACCTTCCCCTCTCATCTAGAGCTGTTTCTGGCCTTTGGATCATCTCAACAAGGTGGTCTCTCTGGATCCGGTCAGTCTGGTGATGCTTGCCACGATGCAAAAGGAGCTGGTGATGCTGTGCAGCTTGCTGCCAGTCAAAGGGACTCTCTGGAGATGCATTGAAGAAGGTACAATGGCAGAGCCAGATGGTGCTCCAGGTTGCCCTTTTTACCCCTGTCTTCATGACCTTCTGTAAGATTCTGTGGCCTGTGTCCAATACTAGCATCAGGTTGGGGCAGGAAGATCCAATGAAGTGACTATTTTCTGTATTTGGAGATTGCAGAACATAATTTTGAACCTTGAACTGTCAAGTGATGATCTTGTCACGCTATGCCTCTGGCCTCCCACTGAGCTGGGTGCCACCAAGTCTACATAGCATTTTTCTAACAAAGCAGGTTCACTGGAGGGATAAACAATGGTTCATTCTGAAACAATGTGGCCACTAATACCTGGCCAGGCAGTTCCAGGCCTGTTTGGTTTAGTCAGGAATTTGATTGTCCAAGGCCAGGGTACATGATCGCTGTGTGTTCCAGCCCTGCAGTTTGCAAATTGCAGAGTCCAACTAGGTTTAAACTTGGCTTTGAATGAAAAGAAAATCAACATTTTCTGTAACAATCTAGGAGGTCATAGGTTACCTGACTACAATATAAACAGTACGTCCTGTTCAACAGAGCTGGTTTTGAGTGATAAACACAATAAGGCTGTTATCTCAGGAGACGATGAGTTTGAATTGCATTTCTTGTCATCAGATTTTGGAAGATCTTACCAAGGCATGGCTGGAGGTATTTCTTTAGTGCTTTGGGGTGTCTGCTTTAGGTTGTTCAAGTCACTGAAGCATATAGGAATATGGGATTCACTGCTGCCTGGTAAACCATGACATTAATCTCTGATTTGAGATCCTGTTCCTCAGATACTTTTCTTCAGTTGGCCAAAGGCTGAGTCCACCCTTTGTTCTGAGGAAGGACCACCGGACCCGAAACGTTAACTCTGTTTTTTCCTTCACAGATGCTGCCAGACCTGCTGGGCTTTTCCAGCAACTTTGTTTTTGTTCCAAATTCATAGACAACTTTGGCTTCATTAAGGAGAGATTTCCAAGATACTGAAAGTGGGCCATATTTTCCAGGATCCCAACACTGATCTTATTAAATGCACAGTTGTTGTGCTGTGGAAGTTGCTTAGAATAGAATGTTAATTTTGTGTGTGTTCAATGAAAGACCTACTTTCTTATATGCTTCAGAGAAGTAGTTGACTATGACCTGGAGCTGAGTTTCTAAGTGTGCACTGCCCGAGCATCATTTGCACTGAAGCACAATGACTGATGTTAGAATGGTCTTAGGTTTGAATTGAAGCTGGCGTAAGTTGAACAATTCCCATCTATTCTGTAGTTTACCTCAAGGCCTGTAGGTAATTTGCTGAAGGAATATTATCACTGTGCTAACAATCTGATTGCAGTAACTACATAGGAGTATCCTGGCTGTGTGCCATAGGCAAGATCTTTGCAATAATTGCCCTCCATCATCTCCTCCTCAGTGCTGAAGAGCTCCTCCAGAGGTGCAATATAGTCTTTGGCCTTTGAGAGGCACCAAAATAATGACCTATAAATCACAGCAAATCCAAGAAAAATGCAAGGAACTGCACCAGCTGCTGGATTTGGCCTTGTTCAATTTCACGACTTTGAAGACATATAGAGTTTTGGTGTAATCTGAGCTGCTGTTAATGCTGGACTAGTCAGGTCCCAGAATGAGATCTGGCATGATATATTTTGTTTTTCTCTTAATTTAACAATTTAATGTGGTGGTCTATCATTGAAACATAAAAGCACAAGGCTCAGATTTGGTTTTAACAATAAAACAGAATTATATTACAGAAGAAATTACTTGAGAAAGGATGTACTGGCACTGGAGGGGGTGCAGAGGAGGTTCACTAGGTTGATTCCGGAGTTGAGGGGGTTGTCTTATGAGGAGAAATTGAGTAGATTGGGATTATATTCATTGGAATTCAGAAGATTGAGGGGGGGATCTTATAGAAACATATAAAGTTATGAAGGGAATAGATAAGATAGAAGTAGAGAGGATGTTTCCACTGGCAGGTGAAGCTAGGACAAGAGGGCATAGCCTCAAGATTAGAGGGATCAGATTTAGGACTGAATTGAGAAGGAACTTCTTCACCCAGAGGGTTGTTAATCTGTGGAACTCCTTGCCCAGTGAAGTAGTTGGCGCTACTTCAGTAAACGTTTTTAAAGCTAAGGTAGATTTTTTTTGAACAATAAAGGAATTAAGGGATACGGTGAGAATGCGGGTAAGTAGATCTGAGTCCACGAAAAGGTCAACCATGATCTTATTGAATGGCAGAGCAGGCTTGAAGGGCCGGACGGCCTGCTCCTGCTCCTAGTTCTTATGTAAGAGAATTAAAAATAAAATAGACAAACAAGTCTATCTAAATGTAATACAGGTTGAAAGACTTTGAAACACATGACAATACAAAGTCTTTGCAACACCATCACTTTACAGTTATTCAAAAAACAGAGAAATTTCTCTTCCCTTTCAAATCTATAGGTTTAATTTAGCTACTTGTTTCCTCCCAGTTCCCGTTTTGTGAGATGCAAAGCCTTTTCTTTGAACTCTCAAACAACTGAGATTTAAGACTCTTCAGCTTTGAGTCACTAGAACAGATTTCTAAGCAAACACTCAGGGTCTGGAAGTTTCCACAAACCACACTCTTTCATGAGGTGACTTATTTCCTTAAGTGTTTTGAGCAATGTCCTTTTTCTTGGACAGCCTGTACTCCCATCTAAATTAGTTAGGTCTCCTTTGAGCTACCCAAAAGCTTTCTCTTCTCTGTGTTTTCTCTCATCTGAATCCTTGACTATTCTAAACCCAAAAGGAAGCTCATGTCTTTCAATGTTTTCTCTCCCCTGTTTTCAAACCCCATAATACCAACAAGGCTGTATTTGCTGACATCCAGTCACATGCATAATCGTAGCAAAATTTCTGAAATAATTCACATTAAAGAAACTAACAAACTCTTAAAAATGAAGAATGAGAAGATAAATAGGTGAAGAGAAAAAAACTGTTAATCAAAGTAGAATTTTAAAATAAAATTTCAAAAGTGACTTGATTTAACACTTAGATAACAAGGTGTGGAGCTGGATGAACACAGCAGGCCAAGCAGCATCATAGGAGCAGGAAAGCTTGACGTTTCGGGCCTGGACTCTTCTTCAGAAATGGGGGAGGGGAAGAGGGT
>JAHRHZ010000017.1:25927646-25958637 GCA_024137785.1 Ginglymostoma cirratum | reverse complement strand
TTCTGAAGAAGGGTCCAGGCCCGAAACGTCAAGCTTTCCTGCTCCTATGATGCGAAAATTTTCTGAAGAAAGGTCTAGGTCCGAAACGTCAAGCTTTCCTGCTCTTATGATGCTGCTTGGCCTGCTGTGTTCATCCAGCTCTACACCTTGTTATCTCAGATTCTCCAGCATCTGCAGTTCCTACTGTCTCTTGATTTAACATTTGCTATGCGAGTGTGTTTAAAAAAGCTCAGCAGTGGTCATGTGCCATCAGAATTTATAATCAGATCATTGGTGTCAGAGGACATTCTATATATAAAAAAAACTTGTATTAACACTTCAGGAGGCATATCCTGGTTTAAAATCCAGAAAGATTGACTTAGTTAATTACTAATGCCTTCACAAAAATTGAACAACACCCTTATGCCACTAGTTTAAAATCTAAACTGAAAGAAAATGATGTTAAGATATATAAATCACATACCTTTCATCACAGTATCCTTCTCAAATTTCACCACCCTCAGATATATGTCACTGTCCTCCTCCACTCATAATGGAACGCAAACTATGATCCTCCCCAAAGGAACAACTACAGACTCTATCTCAGGGAATATTGGGCCAAACGAGGCTATGTTATTGCACTAACCCTCTTCTCCATCTTCTTCGCTGCAGTTCTGCACCTTATTTCCAGTATATGTAGCCTTCCCGCAAACACTACCATCGATGGTTTGGACTGCTCTGGCTAACAGAGAGTGACATATATCAGGATGGCTCAGGACTGGGGAGAAGGCTCAAAGGTTCTTAGATCTAACACTGTAGGTCGTGATAGAGGAGGTACAGAGGAACGGAGGCAAATAACGTAGTGGACGTAGGAAGAAATCACTAGGGAGATTATGGTCAAGAAGCCCTGTCCCAAAAACATGCTGCCTGTGCAGCCAAAAATGTAACAAATTCACTCCATAGGCAAGATAAGATCCCATCCTACAAATATACTTCAATGTACCACCACCAGAATCACCACTCCAACACAATTCTTTCAATTTCTAATTCTGCGTACAAATTAACACACCTACTATTATCTTCATTATAACCACCATCTTTCCCATTCAGAACAAAACAATGTGGAACAGCTGGCTATAGAATCTGATCGGGAGAGGGGAGACACAATTGCATGACATCACTCCCCTTGTAGTGCTGGCTGTGATGGAGATGGCACAGAGAGAAGGTGTGGTCAGAGATAGAGTAGTGGGTATGTGGCTACTCCAACTTCCTTACATATACTCAACTATTCTTGTTCATTGTTCCCCAAACCTATCTTCACAAGCTCCAAATGGTTTTGTTGCATAGATCCATCCACAATGATCACACATGCTGCCCCCTAACTTTTCTACATTTTTTTTACTGCAGCTTTCCAGAGCCAAGATCCACTTCTATTCTCTGAGAGAGATTGGAAAAGAAAGAAGAGCCACCTTGGTCTCAGAGGAAGAGGCAGAAGAGAGTGAAGAGGAACTCATTGCCATTGTGACAGGCAGCAGCTTACAGACCAGCATTACAGAAGCTTAGAATTCTTGCTCTACAATAATCACTACCATTGGGCACAAGTGGACATTAGCTAGATTGGATATTAGGAACACTGCAGTCATTATAAAGAGACAAGGCTGCAGTTGAGCTCTGCTGTAGAGGAGTCAGATGAGAACCTTGTGAAGCTAAGATTCAAAATGAGGCTGGTGGGTTTAACAAAGCAAATGCTTGGTATATTGGACAATCTGCAAGAAAGGTTATGGGTCATAGCTAATGAAAATATGGATGTTCCTTGACTTATGGTGACCAGTCAGTGATTAAAATCTGTCTGAGAGTTTGACCCATACTTCTGGTTCTACAGTACTCCAAATATAAATCGCTGTCTGCAGTTGGTGGGTTTGGTGAACTGCTTCAACCATTGCTGAAGTCTATTTATTTTCACCCCTTGGTGCCCTAGCCTGCCTTGAAGGAAATTAGCTACACGGGATCAGAACCTGACCATTTATATCAAAATCAGCTTCCCCTAGCTCTTCAGCGAGACTACTTTCTTCATCCCTGTTCCTTTATTCTCCCTTATCCCCCTAACCCACCTGCATTTTCTTTATTACCATGTTCTGGTTCCTGTGTGATGGAAAAATCCACACCCTAGCCTGGATAGCTCTGGTTAAAGGTTCCTGTCTGGCCCAGGGTTCAATCAAGTCTGCTACATATCTGGGTGTACCTCAATGTTAATTACATTGGCTGTAGCACAACCTGGCCCATTAGTAGCTACACCATTGACACAATGCTTTATTGACATATGAGAAACCCAAGATAATTCCTCTGTTGGAACATAAGAACAGTCTTTTAAACATATCATAATCTTTTATGTACTAATCTGTATCTCAAAATCGTTGATCTACCTTCTTTCCATTTTCCATTAATCTTTACAGGTATGTTTTGTACTTGTGCATTAGCATTTTCTGATATATGGATATGGACACCTAAATACTTTTGAAGAATCCCAGCTTCATGTTGGATTCCTTCTGTGGGCCATGATAGCTATGAAACAAAAAAATAGCTTTCTTTGTAGAACTGCAATAAAGATTTAGATTTTTGTTTTCATGCCTAGATAGAGGTGCAGATTGCCCATGCATCACAGAACTCTTTGAGCACAGGATAATGTCAATGATTTGGTTGGGTGGGCAGCAAAGTGGAAAATGGAATTCAATCCGATGAATTGTGAGGTTATGCATTTGAGATGGATAAACAAAGCAAGAGACAATAAGCAGAAGGATATTGAGATGAGGTAGATGAAGTGCAAGACCTTCATATGCATTTCCACACATTCCTGTGGGACAGGTAGATTAGATGGTGAGACATTGAAACAAAAGCACGGAAGTAATGCTGAAACTGTACAAGACACTGGTTAGGCCACAACTACAGTTTTGTGTACCGTTCTGGTCACCACATTGCAGAAGGAACATATTTGCTTTAAAGACAATACAGAAGAGAATTACAAGTATGTTGCCAAAGTTCGAAAATGCTATGAAGAAAGATTAGAAAGGTTAAGATTGGCTAGAACGGAGAAGGCTGAGGGGTTACTTAATTGAGGTATACAAAATAACGAGGGGCTCAGATATGGTGGGCAGACAAAACTGTTCTCCCTCAACAAAAGAGGTGAGTTACCAGATTTAAGGTGATTGGTAGAAGGTTTACAGGGGACGTGAAGAAAAACTTTTTCATCCAGAGGGTGGGAAATGTCTGGAAACCCTCAACTCCTTTGAAAGGAAACTAGACCTGCACCTGATGCACTGTAACCGGCTGCATGGCTGCAGATCAGAAGCTGGGAAGTGAGATTAGAATGGACAGCTAATTCATTTAGCTAGCACAGGCCTGATGGGCTGAATGAGCTCTTCATGACCAGTAACTTTTCAGTGATTCTATTTTCCTATAAAATGAAAATCAGATTAGTTATATAAAGGGTGGTTAATTTTCTTTACAAAATTATTGCCCAACTGGTGAAAGTAAAATTTCACCATTAAGATATTATTCACATGTGCATTGGGACTGCACACTAAGTGTTGAGATGTGTAAACTGCAACTCCTTACTCCCAATAACTGAAAAACTCTGTTAAATGTAAAGTAAATAGAGATAAAAATGTTTATTTTAAAGAAAATTCTGTACTTTCATTGAATGAAGAATGAGCTTCAGCTGTGGAATATTTCCTAGTAACATATTGTAAACATATAACTGAACAGAAAATTTCACAGACACACGTTGATCATATGATAAAAAGAAAGATTATTTGACTGTGTCTGGTACTGATGATGAATTGTTAAATACTGGTAAACATTTTTGGGACTAACATTGCAAAGAAGCGAGTGGGGTTTTAATCATGTAACCCGGCGTTGCTTAGCAACAATATAAATTCCAGAATGGTTTCTAACAAAGAAAATGCCAAATATTAAGAAACCCTTGCCTGAGACAAATTTTCACAGTGGAATACATTTTAAAATGCTGAAGGAGCTCTGGTTTGTGAACAGCAATCTGCTGATTTTTAGGTGGTTCGAATCACCCCCAGATCCCTGGTTCTGACCCTAGGCTTATTTAGAAATGTGGAATGAAGAAGGCAGTAGACAGGTGTTTCCAGGGCAAAAGAATCTCTACATTTATTAAATACAAAAGGTGAGTATATTACAAGAAACAAAAGGCAAATACAAAACAGTGAAATTGACACTATCAATTATACAGAGGTCTGTATTTAAATACAGCATTAAATAAAACACTGGTTAAATACTGTTAGAAGCTAAACAGTAGTTTTAATCACAAATACGTTAATTAGGCTTCGTAACTTTGGGGTTCCCTGCACAGTCACTAACCACCTTTCCCTCTCTGCTGGCTGGGTTAGATACTTTGGGGTCTCCAGAATATAAGCTCACCACTGGGGATAAACGCTGCGTCGGAAGGTTTCTTCTGGAGATGGCTGTGGGGATGCCTCTCAGGGCAGTGGCTTTTTCGGATCCCTCCCCTCGGAGTAGCTGTGGGGATAGCTCCTGGGGCGAATCGATGTCTCGGGTGTGGTCAGGGCCTGCAGTTATACGAATTGCAGGCTTCTCATCTTTGCGCCAAATCTGCGCTTGCCATTGTGTTACTGGTGTTCCCTTTGAGGCAATTGGCTTTCTGATAGTTGAGATTAGGTGTGGATGTATTTTGATTTTTGATTTTTGAATTTGGGTGTGTGAACAACTACTTTTTCAGTCCTTTCAAGGGTGCAGGGGGCCCTAATTTATTGATATATGCACCTATCACTCAACACACACCTGGACCCTTACTTTGAAAAATATACCAAATAATCAAAGCATGCTACCATCTGTGCCTTAGTGGTATATGATAAAATTTATGATAGATTTAATTTGCCTTATGGAGCAGCCGGTGAAAAATCCTGCAAATTTCTCGATTACAACACAACCTTCTCTTTCACTGTTCTCCCTCAGTGGGAAGTTTCATTTTAATTGAATTGAATAATTTATTGTCACATGTATTCCATGTAAAAATCCAGTGCGAAGTGTGTACCTTCGCCGTAAATACATGGCACCATCACATTAACTGAGAGTAAGATTTAAAAAAAGATAACTTAAGAGAGTCCAACTTTCCTTTCCGCTGCCTCAGACCCGCTTTAAGCACATGCTGGTCTGTGTCTCACTCAGTCGAATTAAGGTTGAAGGAAGGTAACAGCTGATCACTGTAACAGCTGGCCATACTGTCAGCAAAGTGGTCAGCACTCCTCTGTTTACCAGCAGTGTCTAAAATTAAAATCTGGGGTAAAAGATCTGGTGACTGCACTAGAGATGAATACCTGTGATAAAGGTATTAAAAATGTGTTACAGTAATCAACTAGACTTATAGATTGAACTAGTAATAGCTGTATTATCTGGAAAATATCAATGGTAGAAAGTTGAAAAAGATTGAATATATGTGTAATGATTGGAACCAGGTGGATCTTGTTGCCTATGAGATCCTTGATTGGGCCAATCAGGGTGCTCTGGCTGACAGATATAAACAGGAAATTCAGAGTCTCCTGATTCCATGGACTGACTCCAAATTGCCTGGCCATAGCTGGTGTACTGTGCACATATAAATAAAGGGTGACTTGGTCATGGGATATTGGCCTCTGTGCAGTTATTTTAGCGGCGACAGGAGACAATAGTATGTCCCTGAAGAATATTTGCTCACAGTAGTCGCCTTTGAGTTGAGGTAAGCATTTCTGGCATCACACCTTTATTTGGGAAGCTTGATTTTTTCGATCCTGCCTTCAAAGACTGGACCCAGTATGTGGAAATCATGCAATATTTTTTCTGGGCAAATAGCATTAAGGCAGATGAAAAGCAATTAGTAATCCTTCTGACTGCTCACGGACCCACAACGTTTTCGGTTATTAGGACCTTAACTTTCCCAGTGGCACCAAACTTTGTCCCCTGAAGTGAACGTTCTCTCTCACTTAGACAAAGCATGTGGCTGGCGTTGGCATTCCTGCTGCTTGTTTCAGCCTCCTCCCAGATCTGGGAATGTCAGACGCAGAGTTCTCTCCCAAACAGCAATTCTGCTGGAGCTATCCCTGTAGTTGCATGAGGGTTGGTTATATAATCTGACAGGAACTGGGACAGTCTGATATCAATGAAGCTGTAGGTTGTATCTTTAAGCTTGCATTTGCGATACACGGACTGCCAAAAGTATTGGTCACAGACAATGGGACGTCATTTACCAGCAGGGAATTCAAGTATTTCCTAAAGTCGAATGGCATTCAGCATTTTCGGACAGCTCCATACCATTCATTGTCTAATGGTCTTGTGGAAAGAGTGGTCCAAACATTGAAGGCAGACCACAGCTTCACTCGATACCAAACTGTCCTGTTTTCTGTTCAGTTATAGGAGGAGATGATGGAGGGCAATTACAGGGATAGCTCCAGCAGAGTTACTGATGAGGAGAAGACTTTGCACCCAGTTAAACTGATACTGACCTGTAGAGGGAGAGGGAAATGGCAGCAGGATCACCAATGCCAGCCACATACTTCCTCTAAGCAAGAGAGACAGATTCCTTCAGGGGATGAAGTTTGATGCCAGAACCATGGAAATGGCCCTGTCTGGTTATGAGGTGAGGTTGATACGTACAAAGTTCAGGAAGGTGGGTCGGTCCTGAACAAACATGTAGATCACCTGAAAGCTGCTAATTCGCAAACGGGGCAGGAGCAAAACATACTTGGCCCGTCAGAACAGCCTAAAAGATTGTCAGAGACTATGGGTTCTCTCCTCTCCTCTGTCTAGTGTTGAGGAAACCTCAGGGTCTAAGATGGATGCAGCCTTTTTACTGTTACGGACTGAAGAAAAGGATGGAACTCTCCCAAGATGCTGCAGGCGCAAGAGACAGGCTATGGTCTGGTACACACTGCCCGTGTCCGAGTCAGAGTCAGAGGAACTGGACCTGGGGTGAAAGCATCCCAGGACAAGCTACAAGAGAAAGACCAGACGTACATTGCCAGACTTGGTGGGGGAGGGATGCAGTGATTAGAACCAGGTGGTTCATATCCCTGTGAGATCCTCGATTGGGGTTGTTAACCTGGGCCAATCAGGGTGCCCTGGCTGACAGATATAAACGGGGGATCCAGAGTCCCCTGATTCCAGTGATTGACTCTGAGCCGGCTTCCCACAGCCAGTGTACAGTGCACATGTAAATAAAGGGTGACTTGGTGACGGGATATCAGCCTCTGTGCAGATACTTCAATGTGCTAAATTTAAATTTTAAAGAAGAGAAACAGGCAGAGTGTATCGCAGGTCTCTGATCTGTTATTGCTATTTTGTAACCTGTCAGTTTTGAATATCATACTTATAAGCTTCCCGTTCTCTTGTGCAGCCATATACGTTTCTGTATCCTAATTGGGCAGAATATTATCTGAAATATTCATGCAGCACTATTAAGGTGCATCCGTCATAAGTTGTCTTTAATATTCCAAATAAAAGCAGTAATGCATTCCATTTAAAATTATCTCCGTTTCTTTCTTAAGAGGTCAATACAAAGCAGTGACATAACTCTAAAGATTGTGCAAGGGCAAAAGGACATGAATGTATATGTGCACAGATCAAGGAAGCTGGCAGAACAGGTTGAGAGAGCAATAAAAAAAGCACAACGCTGTTGTCTAGTTCAGGTCGACGTTGTCATGAGCAGTGGTCAAGTCCTCCACTGATTTGAAACATGGAGCACATCCAAGTTGGACATACAAGATGATGAGTCTGAAACTGAAAGGATTATACCAGTCAACAACAGGATATTGAGAATAAGATACAAATCCATTCACGATCACAGCTTTCACACCACAGAGTGACACTACACAGCTGAGTTATCCAAATTATACATGGATTAAATCCACTTGTATGTCCACCAAAGCGTTATCTTAATGTATAAAAGGTAATGTAATGAAATGCATCCTTATACATATTTACCAGAGCAAATTTCCTTTACATCAAAGGGCTAAAGAGAGATTTTTTTTAATTTCACAGATCTTAGAAAGGCAATATACCTTAAAGACAGCGAGATGATATTACTTTAAAGACAGCTAGATACCTTCATAACACATGACTGTCTAATATAAAAGACTGCATCTTACTCTCTGTATATTCAATTGGTAGTCTGTTTGTGAATGAGTCTGTTAGTCAGGCAGTCAACATGAACATAATGTAATTATAATCTATGTAAGAATACAACCCGGACTGTAGGGGTCTTTGGTACAGTGGTAATGTGGGCCAGAAGATCTGGGTTCAAGACTCACCTGGTCCAGATTTTGCTATAATGTATCTGAATAATGTCTCATGTTATGTTGCCTTCCAGCTATCTCAAAGGTATAGTGCCATTTTGAGATCTATGCAGTATGGCATCACAATTTGATGGATGCTGCTGTTGGGAAAGAAATATAGGTGGTATCATTCAACATTGATTCGTGTGCGAAAAATATGCTAGCAAGCAACCAGCCTTTATACAATTCACTTGAGCTTGCTTTCCATTGTCAGTGCTCCAAAAAACTTCCCCATCTGTAAATGTAGAAGATACTTCCACCCCTTTAATGTAAGCTGACTACAGAACAGTTTGAGAAATTAAAGCGTTCTATTGGCTTCTTAATCAGTAAAAAGATGGTTTTATCATTTTTGACAGGTGTTAAAGGAGAGATATATTAGCGATGTTCTTTGTCTTACACTCATCAAGACAAATGCAAGAATGTCAAATTACAAAGCTAGAATCAATTTCCGGGATGGGTGGTTGTCATGATTATAATTGTTCTAAGTTCACACTCTGTACAGGCTAAAACAATGAGTATTTTAAACACCCTACTAAAAAAATACACATCTTAACAGAAAGACTGTTAAACATGAAACAACAATGCTAAGTTTCTCTCTGGCAGAACTGCCATCTGGAAACTGATGGGGCGCGTCTTCTAATTATTTAATCGATCTATCTCGCTCTTGAGCTGAACATTAACCTCAACTTATTGCTACAGCTAGAATTGTTTTTTTTAAAGGCTTTTGGAGGCAAAATCTCTGGTCCTGGTTATTATCATAATTTGCTTACAAGATCTTGGATATGATCCTGCAGATGCATAGCCAAAGAGCAAAATATTAAACAAAATACAGCATTCGTTCTTCTGGGTTGTTAATCAGTTTTCTAAAACTGTATATAATTCTCTCTGCACTGATTTGTTGCTGTCTCGTGGTAAACTGTGTCATTAGAATACACTGAAATTGGTCTATAAATCTCAGCTGGGCTGCCACTACGATTGAGAAATTTGCTGATACTTGGATCCTGAATTTCCTTGTGATTAACTGCACCATATTTGCATCAATGTGAGATGTGGTGCACCTGTACAATCTGCAAAGGTAGTTCACACAAAAAACTTCACAGGTCTGCTCATTGTGTACATATTGATGGTGTTGCTGGTGCAAATCCCAATAAAATGTGTGCAAAGTGTTAGGACTGCTGGAGAGCACCTGTATATATTCACAGAATCACAGGATTGTGACAGAGCAGAAGAAGACAATTCAAGCTCATCATGTCTGCACAGGCTCTTCAGTGAATATTATTAATTACAATTAATCTCCTGCATTTTCACCATACCATTGCAATTATTTCTATCTAAATAATCATCCAATACCATCTTGAATGCTTCAATTGACTCTGCCTCTGGCTGTGTATTCCAGACTCTGACAACTCACTGAGTGAAAATGATTTTCCTCGCATCACATTTGCTTCTTTTGCAACTCACCATAATTATGTGCTCTCTGGTTCTTGACCTTTTTGAGTAGGAACAGCATTTCCCTATCTACACGATCAAACCCATTCACAATTTTGAAAACCTCTACCAGATCTCCTTTCAGTCTTCTTCTCTCCGAGGAGAACAGTCCCAACTCCTTAAATCAATGCTCATCACTGAAATTTATTATCCCTGGAACCATTCTTGTGGAACTAATTGTTTCTGCACTCCTATAATGTTAATATAATGTAGTGTTCATAACTATACACAATTTTCAAGCTGAGGTCTAACAGGTGTCTTGCACAAGTTTAACATCACCTCTTGTTCTTGTTTACTATTCCCCTGTTAATAAAGTTTTTTGAATTTCCCCCTCAAACTGTTCTGCCACTTTCAGTGATCTATGCCTCTGCTCCTGTACACCTTTTGGAGTTGTACCCCCTGTTTTATATTGCTTTCAATGTTCTTCTCACCAAAATGCATTACCTTATACTTCTCTGAATTTAACCCCAGCTTTCACTTATCTGCCCACTTCACCAATTAGTTTATGTGCCTTTGGAGTTCTACATTATCCTCCTCATGGTTTACAATTTGTCCAAGTTTTATGTCATCTGCAAACTTTGATATTGGCCCCTGCATACCAAGATCTAGATCATTAATATCTCTGGGAAAGGTAGGATCCCAAAACTCTCCTCTGGGGAACTCTACCACAAACCTTCCTCCAGTCTGAAAAAATATCTGTTGATCATTACTCTCTGTTTCTTATCCCTTTGACAATTTTTTATCCATATTGCAGCTATCTATTTTATTCCATCACCTAATTCTTGCCTTATTTGTTGCAGCGAGTCACTGTACCAAATACCCCTAGAATTCTTTGCGCACCGCATCAACAGTGTTACCCTCATCAAGTCTTTATGTTGCCTTTCAAACCACTCCAAGTTAATAAATCTTTCCTCTTTAGAAACCCATGCAGACTTTTCCTGATCAATCCACCTATTTCCGTGTGACTACTAATTCTATCCAGAATAATTGGTTCTAAATAAAAACTTCCCCACCACTAAATTTAAACTTACTAATCTGTAATTGCTTGGCTTATCCTGAGAAATCTTTTTTGAACAAGGTCATAATGTTTTGCAATTTCACAGTATCTGGAACCTCCCTGAGCCTAGTGAAAGCTGAAAGATTATGCCCAGTGCCCTGTAAGTCTCACTTCTTTCAAAATCCGTCATGCATCTCATCAAATCTGGTGCCTTGTCAACTTTAAGCACCAATAGTCTTTGCAATACTTCATCCTTACAAATTTTGATTCTTCCTAGTGAGTTTTCTTCTCAGTCACAATGGCCTGGGTCACATCTCCCTCTTTGATAAAGACAGATGCAAAATATTCATTTAACAGCTTCGTTTTAATAAAGAACCTAGTGAGTTGGAAATGGAACGTTATTATGAACAACACCACAAAACTATTGAAGTAACTTTTGTGCATGAAAATCTCAATTAAAGCTAACGTGTTCCTAAGCTGCAAATCTTTTTTGGTCGGTATTCTGTGTATTATTAAACATTGCTTAACATCTGTAACATGTATAAGATTAAAATCTTTTTTGTTCAATGATTTGGTGGAATCATAATGCTATAAAGTTTAAGCAGTGTAATTTAATGACACAATTTCTTCTTCAAAGCCTTCTATGATTACCACAAAAAACATTGCAATGACCAGTTGGTTCTTCTATTATGTTTTGGCGATTACATAAAGTTTGGAATAAGAAACGTTTCTAGTGTTCATTTGAAGTGCGTCTTTCAAACAGTTGACCCCTAGTAATTAATTATATATGTGTGCTTCAGATCAGGCTAGCATGCTTAATGATTTGTTCGCCTTCATTTTTCTAGCAGAATATTCCCTTGGACAAAAGTGATCCAAACTGACAATATTTTATTCTCGAAGACAAAAGCATGAAAATGATCAATGCCAGCGCCCAGCCTCTTGATCATTAGTTTAGCTTTGATGCTGCCGTTTGGGTTGTGTTCTGAGCACAATGCAGCTATTCAAAGGAGGACAGACACCCCACAATCAGCCAGCTCGACAAACTCCAATCTCTGCAGTAATGAATTCAACTGTTTGTCTGTAATTCATGGGAAACTCCTGCTCCCCCACAGCCTATATATATATATAAAACTGGGCAGTCCCTACTATCATCTAAACCAGTGCAAAGCAAACTTCAGCCACAAATAATAAGAATTATTTCCCAGTAGAAAGGAATTAGAATCTCAAAAGATTTTAAAAATCAATTTGAAGGAATCAAATTGTTCACGAAAGTTTATGAGAAGGATGTTGCTGTATTTTTTCCTGGCTGTGGATCTTAGCTTGGCTGCTCCATTGAACAGAGATGTATATAAACTGCCACCCAGCGCCTTGGAAGGTGAGGCTATCCTTCACTCTGTGACACTGCACAGGCACATTGGCATGTAAATTATTCTATGCATTTACCAAAGAAACTTTATTTATAACTGTTATGTACAAGAATTCTTGTGGACTATTTGTACAAGTACACGTGTACATATTCATTTAGGAATGAGTACAAAGATATCAACATACAGTACAAGAGATATATCGAAGTGTGCATAATATTGCTGCCAGTGCTCATGTCATGAAAATACAAGCAGTTTAGTAGGTACAAATTAATACTGTAAATGTGGAAAGCAGCTAACATTACAAAACACTTACATGCATTTGTATACATCAAGGATTCACATTTCAGTAAAATATTTAAAGATAAGTTGCTAGAGGAGGTATGGGGCAAAATGAAGTTATTGATGTCTTGAGTCATTATTTTCTTGGAATCAGTGCCAAATGATTATTATTTAAAATACAAAAAGAAGCAATAACATTTGAGCCCTGAAATATCTGAGGCATTTGTGAATACAGGAAGGGGCTGCTCTATTCTTATGCAGTGCAAAGTTGTCAAAATTTCCCACTGACAATAAGACTCAGGGCCACACTTGATACTTGCAGTTTTTGAGATTAATACAAAGAATGAAGTGTCAATCTTTTACTAAAATATCACTATGCCACGATTCACATGTTCAGTCCCTGAGTTAGAAATACCTCATTATAAGGAATGATTCTGATTTGGCTGTGTGTTGTGCAACAGACAGATTGCATGTTGTCCGAGGTCAGTTAGGCTCAGCGAAATGCTAACCATGTCAGTTATGAAATAGTAGACATTCTTCATCTGAAAATACCTCAGAGGTGAAACTGACTTATGCGAGAAGTGAGAAACAGGCTTATAATTTCAAACAGGCTTTTACTTTCAAAGTAGGTAATAGCGATAGCAAGACAACGAAACATGTTTGAACTGTAGTTCTGTCAACTTCAGCAGAATGACTAGTTGGTGTGAAATATCAGCTGGCAATTTGCTACAATCCCATTCCATGATCCTGGTGTGGATCAATCTCATCCCCACCTCCCAATCTGCACACACCTCCATGTTTTGAATAGTTCAATGTTCAAAGCTATTTATGACAATGGTTTAGAACCATGTGGAGTGAAACACCAGTTTAACTTTGAAGCTGTTTAAAGTAAGCTTTAGTGCAGCAGAAAACCATTTTTATGAATTAATGATGCCCCAAATGACATTAGTTTTTGAGCATTTTGAATATAGGAGTGGGAGTAGGCATTTCATCCCCTTGCACCTGCTCCATCATTCTGTATCATGCCGATCGTCTAAAGCAATGACATTATCCTGAGCTATCACTACATGCCTTGATATCATTAGTATCTAAAAATCTATTAGCTCTTTCTTGAACATACTCAATGACTGAGCTTCCACAACATTCTGGGGTCTTGTTACATACTGAAAAACATTTGGCTTTCAGTTTTAAAACACAAATATTGTCAAAAAACATCAGAATAGAAGGAAAAAAAGGTTTGGATTTACAGTGCCTTCCATGACCTCAGATGTTCCAAACATTTTATAGTTAATGAAGTCCTCTTTAAGTGTTGCAAGATAGGTATAACAGTGGAGAACGTGAGTATTTCACATAGCTTTTTTAAAATATTGAAACAAAGCAGATTTTTTCGGTTAAAACTAATGTTTTCTTTTCTACTTATTTGTAGAGTTATCCAACAAAGGCACAACATTTTTGGAAGCAGTGTTGAAGAATGTTTTATTAAAGTTAGATGAAGTGACCAGGAACAGAGTTCACCACTTGGAAGAATGCAACTACTGCCCAGCATGTCTGTTCAACAACTGTGGAAATAGAGCTACCCAGTGTGGTAGGTGAGACTTTTCACTTCCAATCAAAGTATGAAACAGCCTGAGGAGGCTCCTGGATATGAAGGGAAAACAAAATTAATGACAACAACAAAAACAAAATAAACTGAAGGCCTGAAGTATTTATGCTTTTAAACTAAGTGAGTGCTATGCTATGAACCGAGGTAATGTTGCTGTGACTGCAGGAGGAACTCTGATTTCCATCAGCGCCCAGTTTACGGCATGAGGAATGGGCCAGAAATCTTTTACAATTGAAATATGCTGAAAGCATATAAACATAAATACTGGGTAAGGACATCATTAGACTGTGAAGCTGCTCCCACAGATAAAACAGTCTGCCAAGTGCCACAGTGGATGATGCGTTGGGTATGGCATGTCCCTGCTCAGATATGAGCTGGATTTCCAGCATCATGCGCATGAAACAGACTGATCAGGGGCACAGTGTCAGAGCAACATCGCCCTCATGAGCTCAAAAAGCAAGCTGCTGGTTGTCTTGCTGAGAGCTGAAGAAAGTCATAGCCACCAGGAAAACTATTTCTCAATCACCCTGTCCATGTAGATATCTCGTTGACAGTATGAGAAGTAAGCCTCGTTTAAATATGAAGTAAGCTCTGAATTTTCAACCCTAATTTTATAAAGGAAAAGCAGCTTAATTTCCAGTTTTGTAAGCAGACCTGAAAGTAGTGAGGCTTCCAGCTCAATCTTCTGTAAGGTACCAAATTAAGAACATGTCTCTGGAAAGGCAATGCAGTTCAGAATGATAGGCAGGTTGAGGAGGACAAGACGGCGATTGGTAGATTGGCTGATAGTCTTCACTGTGACTGCAGTGAGAATGCTGTTGAGGTGAATAGTACTTAAGAGAACAGGATGAAATTAATGGATCTGAGTCAAGGATGAAGGAACTGATGACAGTTTCTTCATCCTTAGCACTATCCATGACAAAGAGGAGTTTGTCATACATTGTCCAGCCTCTGCCCAGGGATGATCACAGACTTGCTGTTTTCCGCACTTAATATTCAGTTGTATCTCACTTTCCTGCTGCTCTGGCTCCTCATGTAACACTGTGAATATTCCACGGTTTTCTCCATTAACATCGTGGATTCTGAATAGGTGTTAGTGCCCTATAATTTTCAACCCTGGCATTGAAAATGAATTTCTATTTACAAGTTACTATTGTACACCATCTAGGTTTTTGTGTGGTAGTTATCAATGCAATGATTTATATCTTCAGGACATAGACTTGTTAGTTCAGTACCATTAACATGAGATTATTGTATCCGATCAAATCTTGGCTTCAAACCTCAACATTTTTGGAGAAGTCTTGTTTTTAAATAAGGAGTAACCTGGAGTTGTCACAGTATACCAGGAAGATGCTCAGTGTTTGTGCCTTACAAAGCAAAATGTCCAACTAAAGAATCCATCTTTTATTGGAGGTTGGAAATGAGTCATAGAGATATACAGCATGGAAACAGACTCTTCGGTCCAACTCGTCCACGCTGACAAAGTTTCCCAAACTAAATTAGTCCCATTTGCTTGCACTTGGCCCATATCCTTCTAAACCTATCCTATTCATGTATCTATCCAAATATATTTTACATGTTGTAACTATACCTGCATCTACCACTTTCTTTAGCAGTTCAGTCCACATATGAACCACCCACTGTGTGTAAAAGTTGTTCTTCAGGTCGCTTTTAGATCTTTTCTCTCTCACCTTAAAAATATGCCCTCTAGTTTTGAAGTCCCCAAACCAAGGGAGAAGACCTTTGTTATTCATCTCATCTACGCCTCTCATTATTTTATAAAACTCTATAGGGTCACCCCTCAACCTCCAACACTCTCGTGAAAAAAGTCCCAGCTTCTTTAGCCTCTCCTTATAACTCAAACCCTCCAATCCCGGTAACATCCTGGTAAATCTTTTCTGCACCGTCTCCAATTTAATAATATCCTCCCTATAACAGGATGACCAGAACTGCACACAGTACTTCAAAATTGGCCTCACCAACATCCTGTACAACTTTAACTCATGTACTCAATGATCTGAGCAATGAAGGTAAGCATGCTAAATGCCTTCTTAACCACCCTGTCTACGTGTAACACAAAATTCAAAGAACTATGTACCTGAATCCCTAGGTCTCTCTGTTCTACAAAGTTCTCCAGTGACCTGCCATTTACTGTGTAAGTTGTGCCCTTGTTTGTCTTACTAAAATGCAACAAGCTCACATTTATTTAAACTAAACTCCATTTGCCAATTCTCAGCCTATTGACGCAATTGGTCAAGCCAATTTTGGTGTCATCCACAAACTTACTAATCATGCTTCTTATATTCTGTTACCTCTGGACATTAACTCGGATTTTTTCTTCACAGATGCTGCCAGCCCTGCTGAGCTTTTCCAGCAACTTCTGTTTATCTTCCTATCTTCTCATCCAAATTGTTTATGTGAATGATAAACAATAGTGAACCCAGCACTGATCTCTGTGGATCGCCATTGGCCACAGGCCTCCAGGCGGAAAAACAACCCTCGACCACCACTCTCTGTCTCCTACTGTCAAGCCAATTTTGTATCCAATTGGCAAGATCTTCCTGAATCCTATGAGATCTAACTTTACTAATCAGTCTACCATGTGAAATCTTGTCAAAGACCTCACTAAAGTCCATATGGACAATGTCCACTGCTCTTCCCTCACCTATTTTCTTGATTGTGTCCTCAAAAAACTCAATCAAGTTTGTGAGACGCGATTTCCTATGCACAAAGCTATGCTGATTATTCCTAACCAGTCCTTGCTCTCCAAATGCATGTAAATCCTGTCTCTCAGAATCTCCTCCAACAATTTACCCACCACTGATGTCAGACTCACAGGTCTATAGCTCCCAGGCTTCTCTTTGTAGCCTTTCTTAAATAAAGGCACAACATTAGCCACCCTCCAGTCTTCCAGTTCCTCACCCAGGGCTATACTATAGATGATACAATGTCTTCCCTAGCTTTCCACAATGCTTTAGGATACACGTGATCAGGTCGCAGAGATTCTTCTACCCTTTTGCTTTTTAAGGTCTTTTTAAGACCTCCAGCACCTCTTATTTCTTTCCCAAAAGGACATGAGTGAACTGGATGTGTCTTTATAACAATCAAGCACGTTTACGATTTGGTTAGTTTTTTTAAAAATCCAGATTTTTAAAATTTCACCACCAGCCATGATGGGATTCAAACTCAGATCCCCAGAACATTAGCCCAGGTTTCTGGGTTAATGGTCCAGTGACATTACCACAACATCAATACGTGCCCCTCTGTCCTATAGCAGTTTGGTTGACTCCTAATTTCCATGACCTGGAAACAGATATTGTCTTACACGGAAGGGCTTGAGACACATCCCTGTCTTCATGTAACCTGTGCACAAGTGGTTTTTAAAGGTCCTGGAACATCCACCCCATTAATATGACTGAAATAGCAGTTGCAAATGACATTGTGGTCAGGAATGTTGAACATGGAAACGATATTTAAGTTGATACTTCTTTCTCCTCAAAAGCCGTTTTAGCTTCACAACTCTTAACCAAAATTTTCTGCAGTGAAGACAACTTTCTGAGTAGCCAGTTTCTGTACAACATTTAGAAGTGAATTAATGCCATGTTAAAATTTAGATAATTATGAGAAATTTCTCATTAAGAATGTAAAACTTTGCATCACATCTACTACATAATAGACTGAAGAACTGCTTTGACAACATTCTTGGATAATACCAATTTTAATTTGCCTCAGGAGAAAGCGAAGATTTTCATCATATGGTGGGGCATATCAGGTTCACGGTTAAGTAAAATCTGTTTTCCCAATATAATTAATTTCAGTGTCATCTTCTACCACCATTAGTTCTTGGTTTTTGTTTACTTTTTGTTTCAGGAGTCATGCCTACCTCTGAGCCCAACTGTGACACTATTTCAAGAGCAAACTTGCTGGAACCTGAGTCTGAGCGTCAATGGGAGCTGAGTAAGGCCTGTTGGTATTATCAGACGTACTGTCCAAAAGGAGGGCATCGTAAGGTGAGCTGTCTGAAACAGATGGAAGAACGCTGTCACGCCCGGATACTTCAGTGCAGTATGTATGAACCTAAAAATGCGGTTTGCACCAAGTTATCAGTATACCAGACACTTGGAGGGCTGGTTTGGACCTGCTTATATCGAAGACATGTCTTCCACTTATACTGAGTCTCCTTATGCTCACAATATAAATAAATATTTCTTCTATTGAATAAACTCCATATTGCATTTTGTGACCACTTCTACAAAGGCGAGATGATAAGAAACTAGTTTAAATAAAAAATACATAATGGTCAGTAAGAACTACTAGCATTCAATTATTACAACAATTGTGATAGTGAGACTATGCTTTTTACAGGTCAGACAGACAACATGAAGAACTTGAATTCCATGTTAAACTCAGAAAGGAAAGGTAAGAATTAAGTTTTGAATATTTGGAAAAACATTGCAGGAATATTGTAGCAACTAATGATCTAGCCTACGGAATCATCATTACATTGTAATGGAAATCCTGGTAAAATGGAACTCTGTTTACCTGATATATCTAAACTTATATATTTGCCCATTTCTTTATTATGTTATTGATCTGAAATGCAATCTATTAAAAATTGCTTAGCATGTAAAATGAAGGTACTAATATAATTATAACAAATAAAGAAAGAAACAGCAACACAAAAATAGGGTTTTCAGTGATAAGAAGCAAATAAATACTCCTCCTTGAAATATAGGAAATATTAAACAGTCAAAGTCTCAAAACAATTAGGTGTGAGTGATGTCCATTCACAATTATTCTCAATGTGATTTGAGTTATAATGCCTTATGAAACATAGCAACTGTAGTGGACCATTCCACTTAAATAAAGGCAAAATACTCTCGATGCTGGAAATCTGAAATAAATACAGAGAATGCTGGAGAAACTCAGCAAGGTCTGGAGGCAGCTGTGGAGAGAGAAAGTGTTAGCATAGTGTCTGGTATGGCTTCTTCAAAACTGAAAGGTGTTGGAAAATAGGTTTTTTTTAATACTTTTGACAAGGACAGAGGAGGAACAAGAGAGCAGACAGTGTAGAGGCCCATTTCAAAAGACAAAAGCATTATTAACAGACCGGAGAAAGAATAAAAGAGATATAAAAAGGGTGTAATGCAAAGTGTGAAAGGGAGAGAATGAGGCCTTGCTACTAAGTGTGAAGTAAGCCCATTCCTTTCCTTAAACCTGTTCTGGCACTCATTTAGATCATGGCTGATCAGTACCTTTACTCACCCACCCTGGTTCCCCACTGTTCTTTTACAAGAAAAATCAAATTCAGCTTTGAAATTTCAAATAACCTGCCATCTCTCAGGGAGAGAATTTCAGGATCTCACTACATTTTTTGGACAGAAATGTTTCCTGTTGTCACATTGAACAGCCTAGCTCTGGTTTTAATGTTAAGCTGTGATCTGGGCTCTGCCACCAGAGAAAGTATTTACTCTCTAATTACCCTATTGAATCCTTTGCTCATCTTAATCACTTTAATTTGATCACCTCTTATTCTTTTATATTCAAGGGAATATGAACATTGTCCATGAAAACTGTCCCCATAATTTTATTCTTATAGGCCCTGTATAGTACTGGTGAACCTGTACTGCTATCCTTCAAAAGCTGAGGTATGTTTTCCAGAATTGAGCTCAGTACTGTAGATAGGGTCCAACTGGAGCTTTGTGTAATTAACGTTATATCCACCTCATTGACATAAACACCAACATTAGTCATTTCAATTATTCACTGACTCTCTCCACTGATGACCTCATAGCGAGCCATCTAAGATAATGACTAAGTTGGTTACTGATGTTGCATTGTAAAGAAGATCACCAAATTAATCCAGCAATTAACATGTTCAATTTAAAACTGAATCTAAGCTGTATGAGAACTTGAAATGTTGCCAGGAGCAAGCTGTCAGACAGCAAAGAAGGCAGTTAGGAAGGTAAGATAGCAAATGACCTTGCGCATGTTGGGGCATTTACTACAACTGGATTTATTGAAAATGGGATTACTGTGATCCACCAAAGAAAATCTGTCTTTCATAAGATCTTACAATAAACAGTTACAGCCTATTTCTTTATAGTACAGAGACTAGATCAAATTTCTTAAAGATAGAACACACACACACACACACACACACACACACACACAGAGCCAGCCATGAGGTGTGATTATACAGTAGCTAGTGGCTATTACCAGACTGTCAATTTTGGTGGGGTTCATGAAGGATTTCTGCTCACAAGGCCCAGCAAGTTCTCTCACTATCTTTCTAAACTCATTACCTCTATTGTTGCTCCACTTGTATTCTCCTACTTCCTGTAGCTGAGTGTTTTCACCACTGCCAGGGTATTCCAAGATTTCTGACACTAATATCATCTCTAAACCTCAGCTGTTACATGGTCAAAAGTTGATAGTCCAGAGGTGCCATTCATTGTGCACACAGTGGGAGAGCAACTACAAACCAATGCTTCTCAGGGCATAGAGGTAGCACAATTGACTCTTTGTTGAACATTCATACTATATTGTTATTTAAGAACCAAGTGGCACAGCTTATGTGTGCCTAGCCTTATGCCATTTTATGGTCATGTGTCTAAAGTGATCTTGTGGCATACAAGTAGTATCCCTACTTTTGGGCTAGAAGACCCTGGTTCAAGTCCCACCTGCTCCAGAAGTGTGCTACACTATGTATGACTAAGTTATTGTTACCCTTTCCCCGATGTCCAGTGCAGTCCAGCACCTTCTCATTTCTGAATCACATACTGAAAATGTTCAAAATATTCACTTTTATTCAGGAAGAAGGTGATGTCCCTACTGCACAGTGTTCTTATCATCCCCCATGGAAGACTGCTACCACTCTCCCAGCTCATCCACCGCCATCATGCCCCCACGTAGCCTGCTCCAGTTGTACACAGTCCGGCTTGCTAGGATTATGCTGCACTCTCTGTCCAGGCTGTACTGTCAGCGTTCACATCACACAGAAGTGACAGGTTAACGTACTCCAGCAGACAGTGGGAGTTGGAGCATTCTGACATGGAAGACAATGGAGCTTTTCATGGAACTTTGATATAGGACCTTACTCTGCTGAATGCAGCACTATTTGTGTCACAAAGAGACAGTAGGATGCCGTAAGCGTTGTATGAGTAATGACACATTCTCCTCCCAGCCTCATATCACTCAAGAAAGGCATCAGTGCACATCAGGGTTTGTTGGCAAATACCTACAATTCAAGTTGAGAGGAAATCAGTTCTGTGCTCCTGTGCAGCCTATGAGATTTTTCCAGTATCTTAGTACTTTATGGTCTACAAACGTCTGTGATTATTTCTGCTTCACAGAGATGACTACATGCAATGACCAATGAGATGATCATGATAGCTTGTGAGCAACATTTACACCCCATAGGGACACTGATTGCATTCACCTTGTTCTGTGCAAGTGCATGATTGATGTACTTGCCCCTTAAAGCTACCTGGCTGTGTGTCTGCTGTAAAATGCAAGGCAAGTCGGAACAATTGTGGGCATTTAAGTTCTGGCTGAGAGGGCAAAGTGCAAAAAGGCAAGACAAGGCAAGGCAGGAATGTTGTGAACATCAACGTAGGCACAAAGGGAGTGAGCACTAAGACAGTAGACAAGCAGCTCTGATATGCACCCTGGTCAAATCCATGAAATAGATACCTGTCCCTATGTGCAAGATGCCCTGGCAGCAGCATTGCAATGAACAATGCGGTGTTCCACAGTGCAGCATTGCAGTATTGAAGTGCAGAACGTATTGTACGTGGGTTGGAGCTGTGACTTAATGATGCGGTGAGGCTGAACATGTCGAATGGTAAGGTCTGATGTATCCATCATTGCCAACGGACCATGCTTTGAGATGTTGATGCCTGGTGTCTAAGATGGATATTGGAGAAGCAAGTGGTGAGCTGGATTCACCAAGTAACTGCTCTGACTTACATGTTGGGAATTGTCACCATCTAGTTTCTATCCAGTGGGTGGGACAATGAAAAGCTACATATTAATGAGGTGAAACTAGGTAGTAATGAGAATAATGAGGGGAGGCGATGGCCTAGTAGTATTATTGCTGGACTGTTAATCCAGAAACCCAGGTAACGTTCCTGGGACCCAGGTTTGAATCAATAAATATCTGGAGTTAAGAGTCTAATGATGACTGCGAATCCATTGCCAATTGTTGGAAAAACCCATCTGGTTCACTAATGTCCTTTAGGGAAGGAAACTGTCATCCTTACCTGGTCTGGCCTACATGTGACTCCAGACCCACAGCAATGTGGTTGACTCTTAACTGCCCTCTGGGCAATTAGGGATGGGTAATAAATGTTGGCCTAGCCAGCAATGCCTTCATCTCGTGAATGAATAAAGGAAAAAAAAAGGAATTTCATAAATGCTAATAAATGCAAATAGGCCTCTCACTGCTCACTATGAGAATTTCATTTCACCGTTGAATCATCCTACCAAGAAATTATACTAAACTATGGCTATAACCTTCTTGGCATATTTGATGGAATATTCTGTTTTTCATGAATGGATTGGAAAATTGTGCGTACATTTAAAATAGAATTGTCACGCTATGACTATGCTCAATTACCATTTATTCATGAGTATAATATAATCTAGAATTTATTCTTATAACAAATGTTCATAAGCAAGCATTGAAACTTTGCAATCTCACACTTACATCCACAAACAGATAAAGATATCCTAGAATTCTTAAATGACAAGGTGTAGAGCTGGATGAACACAGCAGGAAAGCTGACGTTTCGGGTCTGAAACCTTCTTCAGAAAAAGGGTCTGAAGAAGGGTCCAGACCCGAAACGTCAGCTTTCCTGCTCCTCTGATGCTGCTTGGCCTGCCGTTCATTCAGCTCTACACCTTGTTATCTCAGATTCTCCAGCATCGGCAGTTCCCAGTATCCCTAGAATTCTTAAGTTAGGATTCTGTATGCTGATTTTGTTCAGATTAAACAGGTTATTTCAGCTATAATATTCTATCCTAAGATAATATTGCTCATCCGAAAACTCTTCAAGGTAGAAGGACTGTTGCAGGATCCAGTCTGTATCTAGTAACACTCACTTAGTTTCTTCAATGATCTGAAGTGTCTCTTTGTTGACGTTTTAAGGTGACAATAGGTTCAATTGAATATGTTTGCCTTACTGTGGAGTAAAGATAACAAAACCATTTACAACATGAAACCAGCATGTAAAACTGGGCTTCCATAATCCATAGCAGGATGTAAGCTACAATTCCCTGACACTGTTGGCCTTTTTTTGTTGGGGGGGTGTGGGTGGGTAATTTTTGTTGTAGAATGCAGCATGTTTGATATGGTTATGCAAATATTCTCTTCCTTTCAGTCACTTGTGGTCAAAAAGCAGCGACAACCAATTACACTACTGCCATGGGGAGGATTGTTGGTGGGAACAGAGCAGCTCCTGGGAGCTGGCCATGGCTGGTATTGTTAAAACTGAATGGGAATGTGATGTGTGGAGGCGTATTGGTGCAACATTCATGGATTATGACAGCAGCACATTGCTTCACAGGGTGAGATTGTTACTGATGCTATGGAAAACGACCAGAAATAAACTTAATGTGAATCAAAAGCCAATAAAGAACTATTATTTATAGATGTCCTTGTAACTTTTTGTAGGTTGAATAATATCATTTACCAGTGTAATGACGTGAGCAAGTTTACGTGGGGAGAGGGTCTGGCTGGCACAGACACACTCCCAGTAGAAATTTCCCAGGTTACTTACCCATCCTGGAGTCCCCAAGAGGTGATCTGGTTCTAGTTTGAACTGCTGTGTTCAACAAATAGTAACAACCTGCACAAAGCCAACAGGGATCCTTTTTAACATATGCATGTTACAGATTTGTGGCCCTACTGCTATTTCACTCAAAGCCATGAACGAGAAGGGACAGTGAATTTCTTACCAGGCTAACCCAGTAAAGAAGTGGATTGAGGATCTAAAAGACAAGTTTACACTTTTTTAAACTATCCTGCTGTGGACACATAATGAGTATTGGGGCTTCCAAGGTACAATGTTTCCATGTCTTTCTAATCATGGACAGCTTTGTCATGACAGGTCAATCTTAGAGGGCAGCTTCTGGACCCCATCTTGCTGATCTTACTTGTGGTATTTAAATGAGTCCTGGGATTTAAAGAATATTTAATATTTAATCTGAGCATCCATATCTCCCAGGGGCAGACAATTCCCAAGGTTAATAACCCACTGATATATCCTCATCTCAGTTCTAAAAGACTGTCTCCTTAACTTGTGACTATGCCCTTAGTTCTAGACTCTCCAGCAGGGTAAAATGTCTTAGTATCTATACTGTCAACCCCTCTAGGAAAGTCATATATTTCCAAAAGGTATCTCTCTTTCTCTTAGACTGCAGCAAATAAAGCCCCATTCTATTCAATAACAAGTATATCCAATTGTCCTGTGATATCACCAAACCCAAAAAGTTCTTCGTTGTCTATCAAAGTTTGGGATAGCCCAAGATTGTGAAAGATATGACATAAATGAAAGTCTTTTCTTTGCTTTTACATTCAGGAACAGAAATGAGAATTACTGGCAAGTAGTTGTTGGTGAATATGACTTGAAAAAGCAAGATACTGAAGAAAGAATTTTGCAAATCAACCGGATCATCACACACCCCAAGGTAAAGTGGTTCATTCAAAATTTGCGCGCTGAATTTTATTGACTTGTACATTAATTCAGTATACATTAGGAAAGCTCCTGGTCAGATGCAGGAAAAGTTATATGTGCTTGGGAATTGCAAGATTGCTTTTCGAAATTGAAATTCTGTGTCACTAATTTGATTGAATATTTTGAAAATTTCACAAAGTTGCCAGATGACAAGTAGCCCTACGTCTGTCTTTATTTCCAAAAAGTATTTTATAAAGTGGCCAATAGGAGGCTATTAAGGTGAAATTTCATGTGGAGGAATTAATGGGAGGAGTTTCTGCTGGGTATGTTGTACTCTGGTAATCAGAAGGCACAGATTTATGAAAGTAGATTCTGCAATTCCGACCTCTTCAGCAGCCCCAAGTTTTACCACGGTGACCAATCTGACCAACTTGATGGAAAATTTAAGCTGTTAATTAAGCTAAAAGGAATTACTGGAAATAAAACGCACCAAATACAGTATTTCAACTGGTGCTAAGAAGCTAAAAGAAAACACTATAAAGAAAAGCATGGCACATTTAGGGATCTTGGAGGCTTTGCTGCTAAGAGAAACAACATGACCAAAGTGATGGGACTTGTTTTGTGGGCATGCAATGAACAAGAAAAGCCTTTCTCATTGCCACGCAGACAGACTATAAGTCTTAAATAGCAACACATATACACAGAGAGAGGAAGATCAGCCATTGTAGTACAAAAAAGGCCCTTTGAAAAGTTGAGAAAAGTCTTTCCAAAGTAATTATACTGGATTATGTGTATAGTTTTCTTTAAGTCTTATTGATTGAACGTCCAAAATATTAATGAAATGCATTAAATGTTATCAATATATTTGAAGTAGAATAGTTATAACTATCATTAATTGACTGTATCACTACACTGCAGTATCAAGAGAATACAACATTGAACATTTACTCACAGTAGTTATCATGTATATAATGAGATAATTGTCTTTGATTGTCGTATATAAAACAATAATTATTCCTATAATGTAATTTAGAGTTAATTTTTACAATAAATGTTAATAAGCAATTATAAAAAAGTTGCAGTGTCATATTAAATTCTCACATGCGCACATTTAGGTCACAGTATCCTCTAAATAAATTAGGATTCTAAGTGCTGATATTGATAACCTTAAATAAAAATGCTTCTGCTATAATAAACTTGTAGCTATATGCTACTGACAATAAGATTGCTGTTTAAAACCTCCTGAGGGAGACATTTCATTGGAGGACATACTCTATAGGGTGTAAAGCTGACTAAATGTGTTTAATGATCTGAAATTTCTCTTAGTTGAGATTGACAATAAATTTGACCTTGCCAGCTGATAAAGATAGTAGAACTATTAATAATACTTTACTATTGGAGGCTGTGGCTTCACCTACTTCGACTCCATGCTCTGAAATTCCTTCCCGTGAGCTGGGTTTTCAGCTTGCAGACAGGGACCAGGAGATGGGAAATTTCCTAACTTGCCTGGGGAGAAAATGCCCTGAGTAGCATGATCTTAATTCCATGAAGCAATTGTTTTGTTCTGCAGCAAGGTCTACAGTCCCCAGATATAGCTCAGAGGTGGCCACAGGGGTTAACAAGTGCTGAGGTGAGCTAACTAAAAGTTCTGAGTTCTCTAGAACATCATCAAACCCTATTGTGTTATTAAATATACTCTAGCCCACATCCCTCACTTCACTTAGTCCCAGTTACACCCCATGCTTCATAACCCATATACCTACCCACAGCCAATGGCCATTTATAGCCCCTATACCAACTTAGTGCCAACTCATATCAATCCATTTCCTTCACTCACCAATCACCCTTTGACCTTACACCATTCACCCCCCTGTTCACCCAACCTCCTCTCCCAGTAACCACCATGAACAGACCTCAGGAGCTATGTTAAATATCTTATCAATTTCATTGTATAAAAAGAAAAGTTTCATTCATTAAAGCCCTTTCAATACATTTAAATCCTTTCAAGTATTTAACTACTTCTAAGAAGAAACATTTGCTTTCACAACCACACATTAACATGCCCATGTAGTGTGTGTTTTGGCAAGGGTCACCTCAAGTAGGTTGTGTGGCTAGCCCAGAACCCTCTTGCACACCCCACAATATGTTATAGGGGAAGATAGCAAAATAACCACTAGCCCATATTTAAATACATAAATAAGGGTCATTTAGGTTAGTTAACAGTCTATTTACCTGAATAATAACCAGACCAGATCAAAATATGATTTGTATGGGCAGTTGGTGGAAGTGGGCAGGATGTTTTTAAAGTTCTACATGAGAATGAGTGGGAAGGAAGAGGGAACATATAATTTTGGGCATGCCTTCCGCACATTGAAGACATTTCCCCAAGATGTCATTGACCCTTCTTTCCATATCGTCTGCCTGACAGAACATAGTATAACATCTCCTCCCATTCCTTCTTGGGCTGTCAGATCTCTCCCAGCACCTACGGAAACCATGTTCCTCTTTGAGTGCTTTCCTGTACTCACCGTAGCACCTACTACTGAGCTCTGGTACTGTAGGCACTGATGGAGCTGCTGGCCAATCAGATTGGTTGGTAGCTCATGCAGGAGGGTCATCCTCACACTGAGGGGTGGGAGTCCCATTTTTAACCGCTTTAGCCCACCTGCAGTGTTGTATGGCTACAGTGTGGCATTGTATGGAACAAATCACCTTCCAGCTTCTGCTGTCAGCTCTACCATCCCCCCAATAAAATGGAGTCTGTTGTTAGTTAATTACCTTGCTAAGGCTGCTGAACAGGATACAGAAATGAGGTTCAGGTTGACACTCACAGCCAGTGTCTCCCAGGTATTTGAAAAGTGAGTTTTAGAATTTTGACAAAAAATTTTTAAAAATACTCCTTTTGTGCAAAATATAGTTCTCAATGGTTACAATTTATGGCTCAACAAACCTGGAGAAATGTAACTGACTCAAAGCCAGCAAATCCCCAGAACCTCGGGACCTATACCCTAGGTTTCTAAAAGTAGTAGCTGCTGAGATAATGGATGCACCAGCTATGATTTCCAAAAGTCCTAAGATTCTGGAGCAGTTACAGCAGATTACAAGTTTATAAAAGTAAGACCACTGCTCAAGACAGGAGGAAGAATGAAACAAGGGAACTACAGAGCCATTAGCCTTGATGTCAATCGTTGGGGATGTATTGAAATTTGATACGATTGATGTCTTCAAAAAGCATATTTTAATTAAAATAAGTCAACATGGTTTTATGATAGGGAAATCGGTTTGACAAATTTATGGGTTTTGTGAGGATGTAACCAGGAAGATAAATAAAGGGAACCAATAGATATAGCAAAATTTGGACTTTCAGAAGGCATTTGATAAGGTTTCGCACAAAATATTACTGCTCAGGATAAGTGTTCATGCAGTTGGAAGTTATACATGAATAGAAGTTTGATTCACAGACAGGAAATAAAAAGTAGAGATAAATGGGGCATTTTCAAGTTGGGAGGTTGTGACCAGTGGAGAGATGTAAGGATTAATGCTGAGACCTTTGTTAAATCAATATTAATGATTTAGACTAGCAGATAGGGGACAATATAATGATAATACAAGGCCAGGTGGAGACACAAGATGTTCGGAGGGCACAAAGCTGTTTGGGGCAGCACGGTGGCTCAGTGGTTAGCACTGCAGCCTCACAGCACCAGGGACCCGGATTTGATTCCAGCCTCGAGTGACTGTCTGTGCGGAGTTTGCACATTCTCCCCAGGTCTGCGTGGGTTTCCTCCGGGTGCTCTGGTTTCCTCCCATGGTCCAGAGATGTGCAGTCTAGGTTGATTGGCCATGCTTAATTGCCCATAGTGTTCAGAGGTGTGTGGGTTATAGGGGGATGGGTCTGGGTGGGATGCTGCAAGGGTTGGTGTGGACTTGTTGGGCCAAAGGGCCTGTTTCCACACTGTAGGGATTCTATGAAAGAAATATAGGTATTTTAAATAAGTGGACATGAGACAGATAGAATAAAATGTGGGGCCATATGAAGCTATCCACTTTGGTGTCAAAACAGGAAAAGTGATTTTTAAAAGCCATGAGCTTGTAAATGTTGATATTCAGAGAGCTTTAGGTGTACTCATGAAAGGAATGCAAAGCGTTAACATGCAAATGTGGCAAGCTATAAGGGTAGCAAATGGCAATGTTGGCCTCTATTACGAGGGAGTTGCAATGCAAGAATACAGAAGTTTTTCATAATCACACAAGGTTTTGCTGAGACCATTTCTGGAAACTGTGTGCAGTTTTGGTGACCATATTGAAAGGAGGAAATACTTTTACTGGAGGCAGTGTAGTAATGACTCAACAAATTGGTTCTTAGGAAGTGACAGTTGTCCCATGATGAAAGGTTTGGTAAATTGGGTGGTCGCCATTCTCTGGAGTTTAGAAGAATAAGAGGTGACCTCATTGAAACATTCAAGATTATGAAGCAACTTGAAAGACAGGTACCAAGATGTTGCTTCTTCTGCTAAGGAATGTAGAACAAGGGGCCAGTCATTGAGGACTGGCATGAGGGGAAATTTTGTCATCAGAAGGGTTGCAAATCTTGGTAATTATCTACTCAAGCAAATCTAATGCTTCATTATAAACACATTTAAAGGTTAATAAAGACAGTTTTTTGGTCTCATTGGGACTCAAGAGATATGGGCAACAGGGGGAATGTAGAGTTGAATCTCAAGACCATCCATGTTTTTATTGGTTGGTGGAACAAGCTAAATGAGATATCTGGTCCTCCTCTGCTCCTATTTCTCATGTTACTACTTTCTCATGTTCTTATATGAGGTCTAGGATGGGATATCTGAATTGGTATTTCAACAAGAAATAGTAAGTTTGAACTTTTCAACTTACTTTTAAAACATTATGATGACTGTCCTTGATTATTCCCAGCAACTTGAAATATTTGCTCGTTATCCATCACACATGATTCCATAACAATGATCAGATCATATCTTCTGTTATCTATGACTTTTTGCAAAATAAATACAATAATCTTTCACATCAAATTCATTGAACCCAATAACTGAGTATTGATGTGCACCACACAGTTCAAGTTTGGTGTTCTACATATTGAAAAAAATGTCTTCCACATCTTCACTATCCATTAACAAATAGCTTATATGGAATGTTAACTGAAGTTGCGTAAATTCCTGACTTCCCCAGCTGTCCTTGCTTTAAAAATTCTAGTGCATTCTAGAGATGAAATGGCATACACAGGCTATCCAGGTGGGTAATTTTTAAAGCACACCTGCTCCGATATTTTCTCCTCTTGGGCAATTGAAACTCCTTTCACTATGCCTGGGTTAAAGTTAATAACAGTAAAGCTAATTCAGAATATGAGGAAACAGTTCATGTTCATGGAAAATGTTGAATTCAGAGTGAGATTCATCACAAATTTTCAAGGTATCTAATAGGTTATATGTTTATTTATTCTAGTTTAACCAAAGGACATTTAACAATGACATTGCCCTCCTGGAATTGACTGTACCTATAGCCATATCAGAATATGTGAACTTTGTGTGTTTGCCAGAAAGCATTGGAGAGCTTCCTCCTGGGACAGTGTGTTACATTGCAGGCTGGGGATCACTCTATGAAGGTAAAGTGGAAAAGCAAGATCAAATTACTGATCACTGTTTTTGGTTTAATTCTCATAATATTCAATGCTGGAAAATTAGATGAGTGTAGTCTGGTCTTTGTTGACCAAGTCCAGACACGATGGGCCAAATGGCTTCCTTCTGTCCTGTTAACATCTAAGGGCCTATGAGTTCATTCCACGTGTGCTCCACTGATTTGACAATGTAGTTGCTGTGTTCATTGTTATTTCAAAGTCATAATGTTAAGCACTGAAATTACTAATACCACTGGATCTCTTCAAATATTTATTCATATTTATCACAATATCTTTCATGTAGTGCCTACATCAGCCATGTGTCGTCCTTTGCGAAAGGACATCTTTCACAGTAGCTTTTACCCACAATGGCTGCACCCACTTATAAATCATACATTTGAGGTGCCATATCAAAGATTATTGTGGAAAATAGAATCCCATGGTGTTAAAGGTGACAAATTGGCATGAATAGGAGACTGGCTAGCAGGAAACAGACAGTAGATGTAAATGAGATAGCAGGAACTGCAGATGCTGGAGAATCTGAGATAACAAGGTGCAGAGCTGGATGAACACAGCAGGCCAAGCAGCATCAGAGGAGCAGGAA